>JARQOC010000006.1:10566644-10728620 GCA_033576535.1 Allobates femoralis | reverse complement strand
TGCCGCCACCTGGAGGAGACACAGAGAACTGCACCCCAACACAGCGCAGACTGCCGCCACCTGGAGGAGACACAGAGAACTGCACCCAACACAGCGCAGACTGCCGCCACCTGGAGGAGACACAGAGAACTGCACCCAACACAGCGCAGACTGCCGCCACCTGAGGAGACACAGAGAACTGCACCCAACACAGCGCAGACTGCCGCCACCTGGAGGAGACACAGAGAACTGCACCCACACAGCGCAGACTGCCGCCACCTGGAGGAGACACAGAGAACTGCACCCAACACAGCGCAGACTGCCGCCACCTGGAGGAGACACAGAGAACTGCACCCAACACAGACGCAGACTGCCCCACCTGGAGGAGACACAGGAACTGCACCAACACAGCGCAGACTGCCGCCACCTGGAGGAGACACAGAGAACTGCACCCAACACAGCGCAGACTGCCGCCACCTGGAGGAGACACAGAGAACTGCACCCAACACAGCAGCAGACTGCCGCCACCTGGAGGGAGACACAGAGAACTGCACCCAACACAGCGCAGACTGCCGCCACCTGGAGGAGACACAGAGAACTGCACCCAACACAGCGCAGACTGCCGCCACCTGGAGGAGACACAGAGAACTGCACCCAACACAGCGCAGACTGCCGCCACCTGGAGGAGACACAGAGAACTGCACCCAACACAGGCAGACTGCCGCCACCTGGAGGAGACACAGAGAACTGCACCCAACACAGCGCAGACTGCCGCCACCTGGAGGAGACACAGAGAACTGCACCCAACACAGCAGACTGCCGCCACCTGGAGGAGACACAGAGAACTGCACCCAACACAGCGCAGACTGCCGCCACCTGGAGGAGACACAGAGAACTGCACCCAACACAGCCAGACTGCCGCCACCTGGAGGAGACACAGAGAACTGCACCCAACACAGCGCAGACTGCCGCCACCTGGAGGAGACACAGAGAACTGCACCCAACACAGCAGCAGACTGCCGCCACCTGGAGGAGACACAGAGAACTGCACCCAACACAGCGCAGACTGCCGCCACCTGGAGGAGACACAGAGAACTGCACCCAACACAGCGCAGACTGCCGCCACCTGGAGGAGACACAGAGAACTGCACCCAACACAGCGCAGACTGCCGCCACCTGGAGGAGACACAGAGAACTGCACCCAACACAGCGCAGACTGCCGCCACCTGGAGGAGACACAGAGAACTGCACCCAACACAGCGCAGACTGCCGCCACCTGGAGGAACACAGAGAACTGCACCCAACACAGCGCAGACTGCCGCCACCTGGAGGAGACACAGAGAACTGCACCCAACACAGCGCAGACTGCCGCCACCTGGAGGAGACACAGAGAACTGCACCCAACACAGCTGCCACTGAGGACCAGACTGACCCAAACAGCGAGCCCACCTGGAGGAGACACAGAGAACTGCACCCAACACAGCGCAGACTGCCGCCACCTGGAGGAGACACAGAGAACTGCACCCAACACAGCGCAGACTGCCGCCACCTGGAGGAGACACAGAGAACTGCACCCAACACAGCGCAGACTGCCGCCACCTGGAGGAGACACAGAGAACTGCACCCAACACAGCGCAGACTGCCGCCACCTGGAGGAGACACAGAGAACTGCACCCAACACAGCGCAGACTGCCGCCACCTGGAGGAGACACAGAGAACTGCACCCAACACAGCGCAGACTGCCGCCACCTGGAGGAGACACAGAGAACTGCACCCAACACAGCACAGACTGCCGCCACCTGGAGGAGACACAGAGAACTGCACCCAACACAGCGCAGACTGCCGCCACCTGGAGGAGACACAGAGAACTGCACCCAACACAGCGCAGACTGCCGCCACCTGGAGGAGACACAGAGAACTGCACCCAACACAGCGCAGACTGCCGCCACCTGGAGGAGACACAGAGAACTGCACCCAACACAGCGCAGACTGCCGCCACCTGGAGGAGACACAGAGAACTGCACCCAACACAGCGCAGACTGCCGCCACCTGGAGGAGACACAGAGAACTGCACCCAACACAGCGCAGACTGCCGCCACCTGGAGGAGACACAGGAACTGCACCCAACACAGCGCAGACTGCCGCCACCTGGAGGAGACACAGAGAACTGCACCCAACACAGCGCAGACTGCCGCCACCTGGAGGAGACACAGAGAACTGCACCCAACACAGCGCAGACTGCCGCCACCTGGAGGAGACACAGAGAACTGCACCCAACACAGCGCAGACTGCCGCCACCTGGAGGAGACACAGAGAACTGCACCCAACACAGCGCAGACTGCCGCCACCTGGAGGAGACACAGAGAACTGCACTCACGCAGACTGCCGCCACCTGGAGAGCACAGGAACTGCCCCAACACAGCGCAGACTGCCGCCACCTGGAGGAGACACAGAGAACTGCACCCAACACAGCGCAGACTGCCGCCACCTGGAGGAGACACAGAGAACTGCACCCAACACAGCGCAGACTGCCGCCACCTGGAGGAGACACAGAGAACTGCACCCAACACAGCGCAGACTGCCGCCACCTGGAGGAGACACAGAGAACTGCACCCAACACAGCGCAGACTGCCGCCACCTGGAGGAGACACAGCGAACTGCACTCAACACAGCAAAGACTGCCGCCACCTGGAGGAGACACAGCGAACTGCACCCAACACAGCGCAGCTGCCGCCACCTGGAGGAGACACAGCGAACTGCACTCAACACAGCAAGACTGCCGCCACCTGAGGAGACACAGCGAACTGCACCCAACACAGCAAAGACTGCTGCCACCTGGAGGAGACACAGAGAACTGCACCCAACACAGCGCAGACTGCCGCCTCCTGGAGGAGACACAGCGAACTGCACCCAACACAGCGCAGACTGCCGCCACCTGGAGGAGACACAGAGAACTGCACCCAACACAGCAAAGACTGCCGCCACCTGGAGGAGCACAGAGAACTGCACCCAAACAGCACAGACTGCCGCCACCTGGAGGAGACACAGAGAACTGCACCCAACACAGCACAGACTGCCGCCACCTGGAGGAGACACAGAGAACTGCACCCAACACAGCGCAGACTGCCGCCACCTGGAGGAGACACAGAGAACTGCACCCAACACAGCGCAGACTGCCGCCACCTGGAGGAGACACAGAGAACTGCACCCAACACAGCCAGACTGCCGCCACCTGGAGGAGACACAGAGAACTGCACCCAACACAGCACAGACTGCCGCCACCTGGAGGAGACACAGAGAACTGCACCCAACACAGCGCAGACTGCCGCCACCTGGAGGAGACACAGGAACTGCACCCAACACAGGCAGACTGCCGCCACCTGGAGGAGACACAGAGAACTGCACCCAACACAGCGCAGACTGCCGCCACCTGGAGGAGACACAGAGAACTGCACCCAACACAGTGCAGACTGCCGCCACCTGGAGGAGACACAGAGAACTGCACCCAACACAGCGCAGACTGCCGCCACCTGGAGGAGACACAGAGAACTGCACCCAACACAGCGCAGACTGCCCGCACCTGGAGGAGACACAGAGAACTGCACCCAACACACTGCCACTGAAGACACAGAGAACTGCACCAACACAGCAGACTGCTGCCACCTGGAGAACACAGAGAACTGCACCCAACACAGACTCCGCAGAGACTGCCAGCCACCTGAGGAGACACAGAAACTGCACGCCAACACGGAGCGCAAGAACTGCACCAACACTGGAGAGACGACAGAACTGCAACCACAAACACAGCGCAACTGACCGCCACCTGCGGACACCGGAGAACTCACCCAAACTACACCAACTGCCACTGAGGAGACACAGGCACCTGCACCGAACACAGCGAGACTGCCCCACCGAGAGACACAGAGACCGCCCCAGACAGCACAGATGACCGCCACCATAACAGCACAGATCGCACCTGGAGACACAGCGCAACTGCACCCAAACACAGCGAACTGCCCCACCTAGGAACACAAGAACTGCCACCTAGGAACACAGAGAACTGCACCCAACACAGCGAGGACACAGCGCCACTGACGAGACACAGCGAACTGCACCCACCGCGACGGAGCCACCGTGGAGACCAGGAACTGCACCCACACAGCAGACTGCCGACTGCCTGAAGACACCATGGAGAGCACCCAACAGAGCAACTGCCCCACCTAGGAGACAGGACTGCCCCACTGCAGGCACACAGAACGCCCCAGAACACAGGAACTGCCAGCCAACCGAGGAGACTGCACACCGAGGAGACCACAAACGACCCAACACAGCAAGACTGCGCCACCTGGAGAGACACAGAGAACTGCACCCAACGCAGACTGCCGCACCTGAGCAGCCACGGAGAAGCACCAACAAGGCAACTGACCCCAACCTGAGCAGCACAGAACTGCACCAACACAGCCGAGGACCACAGCTGACGACAACACAGGAACTGCACCACACAGCGAGACACGGACTCACTGCAAACAGACTGCACCAACACGCGCCGCCCCTGGAGGAGACACAAGAACGCACCCAACACAGGCAACTGCCGCCACCTGGAGGAGACACAGAACTGCACACCAAACCACAGCCAGACTAGCCACCACCTGGAGCACGACACAGAGAACTGCCCCAACCAGCAGCAAGACTGCCCACCCCTGAGGAGACACAGAGAACTGCACCCAAACACGAGACTGACTCGCCACCTGGAGAGACACAGAGAACTGCCACAGACAGACTGCCGCCACCTGGAGGAGGCACAGAGAACTGCCCCAACACAGCCAGACTGCCACCACCTGGAGGAGACACAGGACTGCCAACACACCGCGACTGCCGCCACTGAGGAGGCACGAGGAACTGCACACAGCGCAGACTGCCCCACCTGAGGAGGCACAGAGAGACCCAAAAGCACAACCGCCACACTGGAGGAGACACAGGAACTGCACCCAACACAGGCAGACTGGCCACTGGAGGACACACAGAGATGCACCCAACCAGCGCAGACTGCGCCACTGAGGAGACCAGAGAACTGAGCAACACAGGCGACGCCGCACTGGGCGCAGGAACACAGCGAACTGCACCAACACAGCGCAGACTGCCGCCCTGGAGGAGACACAGATGAAACCGCCAACCACCGCGAGGCCCACAGGAGACACAAGAAGCAGACCACACGCCAGAGAGCCGCCACTGAGGCAGTCACAGGAACTGCACCCACCAGCCAGGAACTGCACCACGCGAGGAGCACACAGAGACACGAGAACCACCACACAGCGCAGACTGCCCCCCTGGAGGAACACAGAGAACTGCACCCAACACAGCGCAGACTGCGCCACCTGGAGGAGACACAGAGAACTGCACCAACACCAGACTGCCGACTGAGCACACACTGAGAGACACAGCAAGACTCGCACCAGGAACACGCAGACTGCCCCACCGAGGAGACCAGGCACTGCAACACAGCAGACGCACCCAACCATGGAGCACGGAGAGAAAGAACTGCACCCAACACAGTGCAGACTGCCGCCACCTGGAGGAGACACAGAGAACTGCACCCAACACAGCGCAGACTGCCGCCACCTGGAGGAGACACAGAGAACTGCACCCAACACTGCACAGACTGCCACCACCTGGAGGAGACACAGAGAACTGCACCCAACACAGCGCAGACTGCCGCCACCTGGAGGAGACACAGAGAACTGCACCCAACACAGCAAAGACTGCCGCCACCTGGAGGAGACACAGCGAACTGCACCCAACACAGCAAAGACTGCTGCCACCTGGAGGAGACACAGAGAACTGCACCCAACACAGCGCAGACTGCCGCCTCCTGGAGGAGACACAGCGAACTGCACCCAACACAGTGCAGACTGCCACCACCTGGAGGAGACACAGCGAACTGCACCCAACACAGCGTAGACTGCCGCCGCCTGGAGGAGAGACAGAGAACTGCACCTAACACAGCGCAGACTGCCGCCACCTGGAGGAGAGACAGAGAACTGCACCCAACACAGCGTAGACTGCCGCCGCCTGGAGGAGAGACAGAGAACTGCACACAACACAGCGCAGACTGCTGCCACCTGGAGGAGACAGAGAGAACTGCACCCAACACAGTGCAGACTGCTGCCACCTGGAGGAGACACAGAGAACTGCACCCAACACAGCGCAGACTGCCGCCACCTGGAGGAGACACAGCGAACTGCACCCAACACAGCGCAGACTGCCGCCACCTGGAGGAGACACAGAGAACTGCACCCAACACAGCAAAGACTGCCGCCACCTGGAGGAGACACAGCGAACTGCACCCAACACAGCAAAGACTGCTGCCACCTGGAGGAGACACAGAGAACTGCACCCAACACAGCGCAGACTGCCACCTCCTGGAGGAGACACAGCGAACTGCACCCAACACAGTGCAGACTGCCACCACCTGGAGGAGACACAGCGAACTGCACCCAACACAGCGTAGACTGCCGCCGCCTGGAGGAGAGACAGAGAACTGCACCTAACACAGCGCAGACTGCCGCCACCTGGAGGAGAGACAGAGAACTGCACCCAACACAGCGTAGACTGCCGCCGCCTGGAGGAGAGACAGAGAACTGCACACAACACAGCGCAGACTGCTGCCACCTGGAGGAGACAGAGAGAACTGCACCCAACACAGCGCAGACTGCTGCCACCTGGAGGAGACACAGAGAACTGCACCCAACACAGCGCAGACTGCCGCCACCTGGAGGAGACACAGCGAACTGCACCCAACACAGCGCAGACTGCCGCCACCTGGAGGAGACACAGAGAACTGCACCCAACACAGCGCAGACTGCCGCCACCTGGAGGAGACACAGCGAACTGCACCCAACACAGCGCAGACTGCTGCCACCTGGAGGAGACACAGAGAACTGCACCCAACACAGCGCAGACTGCCGCCACCTGGAGGAGACACAGCGAACTGCACCCAACACAGCGCAGGCTGCTGCCACCTGGAGGAGACACAGAGAACTGCACCCAACACAGCGCAGACTGCTGCCACCTGGAGGAGACACAGAGAACTGCACCCAACACAGCGCAGACTGCCGCCACCTGGAGGAGACACAGAGAACTGCACCCAACACAGCGCAGACTGCCGCCACCTGGAGGAGACACAGAGAACTGCACCCAACACAGCGCACACTGCAGCCTCCTGGAGGAGACACAGAGAACTGCACCCAACACAGCAAAGACTGCCGCCACCTGGAGGAGACACAGAGAACTGCACCTGTGTCGCCCCAGGGTGTGGGGTACTCAGGTATCAGGTGGCAGAAGGGGTTAACTGTGTCACGGGGAATGGCGGCCGTGCCCTATCCCGTATCCCGGGGGACGGTTCTCTTTAAAAAGGGGAGATTATGTACAAGGGATTTTTTACAAAGTTTGTCGTTGTGACTCCACCTGCAGTTTCTGGTGAAGTAGCACCAGCGCCGCCACAGTCCGCTGGAGGTCGGTGGTATTGCGGCTGAGATGGTGTAGTCCTCCGCAGGTAGGACTGCGACCTCCGGGGCAGCGTAGTGAGGAGGGACAGGTTGGAGCGAAGCTGGGATGGTATAGGGAGAGATGGAACAGTCTATGGAGGATACAGGGAGTGAAAAGGAAGGATGAACACTCGCAGGAAAGTCTCTTTTACTGATGTTGAGCAGGTAAAACGATCCAGGGCACTGACGGGTGACAGGTTGCACAGTGGATCCCCACAGCAAGTGGGTATAAGGCCTCCTCTGCTCTGTAGTGATGGTTGAAGCACAGCCTGCATGCAGCCTGACTTGCCTCCTCTCCCTTCCTGACTGTAGTGTCTCTCTCCTCCTGTGCGGTCTCCGGGTTACCTTCTTCTGATCACTGCGGCTCTGCCCTGCTGTGTCTGGCTCCCTCTCTTGACTCACAGGGGGGACAAACCGGGTTGCCGAAGCCTCCACGGTGCAACGGGGTTTTCTGTGGTCCTATAGTGTCCCACAGGTGCGGATCCCCAATATCCGGTGTTTCTCCTGGGACGAACCCTCTCAAGTTCCTCGCTCCCTTTCTGTTCTCTGCTCCTAGCCTTCAGTCCCACTTAGGCTTGTGGGACGCTGAAGGGCCACTCCGGGTAACTGGCTCGGGCCTTATCGCAGCACCGACCACCAGGACATCCTTGCAGCTCTCCTAGCGTCTGCACACTCTGACTAACTCCTCCCCCAGCAGCAGTATTTATAGGGGATCTTGCCTAAGGTCGGCAAGTGGAGCTTCCCCTACTGTGCCGGGGTGGAAGGTGTTGTATGTAGTAGGTACCTGCTGTGGAAACCCACCTGTGCATTAGAGAGATCTGTGGTTACCTGCGTGAGCAGGGCGCCACATTCCCCCTAGGTAACATCAGTACTCCTGGACTGAGCATTTTTTGTTTTTAACAAGGAATAACAATAATAACAATAAACAGGTAACATATTTACATAGTCTGAAAATAGAAAAATTTACAAAAAGACACTGAAAAAATATTTGAAAAATAGAAAACAGGTAAGTCCGTACGGTGCTAGTCCATCCACCGCAGGCTTTTTAAAGTTTGTGGCTACATTAGTCCCGTAACCATAGTCCATTTGTATTTGTAAAAGTTCAAAGTTCAAACAGGGAAAAGTTTAAAGAGTCCTTACAGTCCATCTCTGTACGCCCCAGGTAATAAACGGGGAAAAGTCTTTCAAGAGTTCACATTCTAACTATGGGTGTCTCGGCTTAGGAGACCTGGTCCCTCCCCACCCCAGGCACTTTCTGTTCCTAACTTAATGTGTGGGACTAGGTCCAGTTCATCCACCCTTCTGTACACTACTATTTACATCTTCTATTGTACATGTTACTTATTTACATATTCTTCTTAGTGTGCTCTACCTTATACCCACTCTCCAGACCTAGACGGGGGTTGACCTTGTGTGCATCTCTTTGACTTCCGCACTACAGGTGTCACTGTCTCAGGTGAGGTGTCTAGTGTTGAGCTTGGTGCAGGTGTGTCCGGTAAGCTCCTGCGTTGCCTTAGTCTCACTATAGGGCTAGCAGGTGTGTACCGATTGCAGCATCCTCAGATGCTGTAGCAACGGGTATTTCTTCCTGATTCCTGGGTATCTCGTCAGTAGGCTGTGTGGGGCAGCGCCGGGATTGCACGACAGGAAAACGTTGATCCCGGTAGTAGTTCATACAGTACCCGGATTTATTGCTGGAAACATAGTGATGGCACAAGATTCCGGAATCCGGGTCACACCTGGGTACAATGGATACAGTTCACAGATAGTAACCCGGTCCCTTCCGGTTATGAGCTCTCCGGCTGAGGTCGCACCGAGCTCCCAGCCCTGCCCGGGTTAGGCCGTGTTATTCCCGCACACAGCCCCTGGAGCTCTTGACCTGTCCAGTCGATAGATGCTGCTGCTTCAGCTTCAGGCCAAAACTCTCCTCAGGGAACCCTGCCCTGTCTCCTAACCAGGCTTTTAACCCCTTGTCTCCTTCCGGGGAAACCTGCAAGACCCGGAGCGGAGGGAGTGGACCGTCCCTCTTTCCTACACTCTATAGCAGGTTCAATATGTGACAGTGGGCATTCTGGGGGAGACACAGCGCCCCTCGCATATGATTCCCCGCACTGTCTCACAGCTGGTAGAAGTTTAGTATTGGCATAATGATGGCTCCATCTTGTTGAGGCCAGTCTTCTGGGAATTCTCCTAGGATTGTTTGATCAGGTTTTGCCCCTTCCTCGCGGGGTTCGGGTCGCACTGTTTGGACCTCGTTGTTACTGACTGTGTATAATTTGGCAGCGCTGGTATACCAGGGTAATTTAATCTCTTCACTGCCACAATTTAAGATGCGAACAGGTACTCTCCCATTGTGTACGTCCACCCCCCCCCTGGGTGTCACCAGTGTAGGTCTGTGCTCTGTGCTGACAGGCTCCACTAACGCTGGATAGTCCTGCCCTGTCAGACCTATAGCTGCTCCACACCATACCATCATCTCACTCATTGGGGGAATCACAATAGGTATCGGGTCTGTCACCCGTGCTGCACCAATCTCACCACCTGTAATTGTTACCTGTTGATGGTGCAGGATGGTTCTGATCTCACGCTGGAGGACCTTCCTCTGACCAGGTCTGGCAGTGTCTGTGATCTGTTGTTGGTGTAGGATGGCTCTGATCTCACGCTGGAGGACCTTCCTCTGACCAGGTCTGGCAGTGTCTGTGATCTGTTGTTGGTGTAGGATGGTTCTGATCTCACGCTGGAGGACCTTCCTCTGACCAGGTCTGGCAGTGTCTGTGATCTGTTGTTGGTGTAGGATGGCTCTGATCTCACGCTGGAGGACCTTCCTCTGACCAGGTCTGGCAGTGTCTGTGATCTGTTGTTGGTGTAGGATGACTCTGATCTCACGCTGGAGGACCTTCCTCTGACCAGGTCTAGCAGTGTCTGTGATCTGTTGATGGTGTAGGATGGTTCTGATCTCACGCTGGAGGACCTTCCTCTGACCAGGTCTGGCAGTGTCTGTGATCTGTTGTTGGTGTAGGATGACTCTGATCTCACGCTGGAGGACCTTCCTCTGACCAGGTCTGGCAGTGTCTGTGATCTGTTGTTGGTGTAGGATGACTCTGATCTCACGCTGGAGGACCTTCCTCTGACCAGGTCTAGCAGTGTCTGTGATCTGTTGATGGTGTAGGATGGTTCTGATCTCACGCTGGAGGACCTTCCTCTGACCAGGTCTGGCAGTGTCTGTGATCTGTTGTTGGTGTAGGATGACTCTGATCTCACGCTGGAGGACCTTCCTCTGACCAGGTCTGGCAGTGTCTGTGATCTGTTGTTGGTGTAGGATGACTCTGATCTCACGCTGGAGGACCTTCCTCTGACCAGGTCTGGCAGTGTCTGTGATCTGCTGATGGTGCAGGATGGCTCTGATCTCACGCTGGAGGACCTTCCTCTGACCAGGTCTAGCAGTGTCTGTGATCTGTTGTTGGTGTAGGATGACTCTGATCTCACGCTGGAGGACCTTCCTCTGACCAGGTCTAGCAGTGTCTGTGATCTGTTGATGGTGTAGGATGGTTCTGATCTCACGCTGGAGGACCTTCCTCTGACCAGGTCTAGCAGTGTCTGTGATCTGTTGTTGGTGTAGGATGACTCTGATCTCACGCTGGAGGACCTTCCTCTGACCAGGTCTGGCAGTGTCTGTGATCTGTTGATGGTGTAGGATGGTTCTGATCTCACGCTGGAGGACCTTCCTCTGACCAGGTCTGGCAGTGTCTGTGATCTGTTGTTGGTGTAGGATGACTCTGATCTCACGCTGGAGGACCTTCCTCTGACCAGGTCTGGCAGTGTCTGTGATCTGTTGTTGGTGTAGGATGACTCTGATCTCACGCTGGAGGACCTTCCTCTGACCAGGTCTGGCAGTGTCTGTGATCTGTTGTTGGTGTAGGATGGTTCTGATCTCACGCTGGAGGACCTTCCTCTGACCAGGTCTGGCAGTGTCTGTGATCTGTTGTTGGTGTAGGATGACTCTGATCTCACGCTGGAGGACCTTCCTCTGACCAGGTCTGGCAGTGTCTGTGATCTGTTGTTGGTGTAGGATGGCTCTGATCTCACGCTGGAGGACCTTCCTCTGACCAGGTCTGGCAGTGTCTGTGATCTGTTGTTGGTGTAGGATGACTCTGATCTCACGCTGGAGGACCTTCCTCTGACCAGGTCTGGCAGTGTCTGTGATCTGTTGTTGGTGTAGGATGGTTCTGATCTCACGCTGGAGGACCTTCCTCTGACCAGGTCTGGCAGTGTCTGTGATCTGTTGTTGGTGTAGGATGACTCTGATCTCACGCTGGAGGACCTTCCTCTGACCAGGTCTGGCAGTGTCTGTGATCTGTTGTTGGTGTAGGATGGCTCTGATCTCACGCTGGAGGACCTTCCTCTGACCAGGTCTGGCAGTGTCTGTGATCTGTTGTTGGTGTAGGATGACTCTGATCTCACGCTGGAGGACCTTCCTCTGACCAGGTCTGGCAGTGTCTGTGATCTGTTGATGGTGTAGGATGGCTCTGATCTCACGCTGGAGGACCTTCCTCTGACCAGGTCTGGCAGTGTCTGTGATCTGTTGTTGGTGTAGGATGGTTCTGATCTCACGCTGGAGGACCTTCCTCTGACCAGGTCTGGCAGTGTCTGTGATCTGTTGTTGGTGCAGGATGACTCTGATCTCACGCTGGAGGACCTTCCTCTGACCAGGTCTAGCAGTGTCTGTGATCTGTTGTTGGTGTAGGATGGCTCTGATCTCACGCTGGAGGACCTTCCTCTGACCAGGTCTGGCAGTGTCTGTGATCTGTTGTTGGTGTAGGATGACTCTGATCTCACGCTGGAGGACCTTCCTCTGACCAGGTCTGGCAGTGTCTGTGATCTGTTGATGGTGCAGGATGACTCTGATCTCACGCTGGAGGACCTTCCTCTGACCAGGTCTGGCAGTGTCTGTGATCTGTTGAAGCAAAGACAAGTCTTCCTCCATGCAATTGCTAGCAATATTAGTACCTAGTATTATATAAGGGTCATTAGCATTACTGGCTTCTGCTACTACAAGGACCCCTTGGTTCTGCAATTTCACCCTCCCCACCTTTATGGGCACTTCTCTGACCCCCACTACAGTGAGTGGTTCCCCATTAGATGCATTATGGGTAAGGTCTATCTCAGGCTGTTTCAGTTCTGCATCAGCCCAATACTTCTTATAAAGGATATAGGGGATGTGGTGGTCACCTGTGACCCGGTGTCCAGCAGAGCAGGTGTTGGGATGCCATCCAGTACAATGGACAAAAACGGTCTCTGTCCGATGAAGGTCTTGCACCAGGTGGATGGGCCCTGTTGATCTAGTCCTGAGGTTTGACCCCGGCCCCCAGGGACTGCCCGTTTAAAGGACAGCTCCTGGCGAGGTGACCGATGCGGTTACAGCGGTGGAAGATGGGCTCCCCAGTGGAGCTGTAGCGGTCGGTGGTTCTCCCTCGGTACGCTGTAGCTTGCCTCCCTCGCATCCAGGGGACGTCATCCGGGCTGTCGGCAAGCTGGATCAGCGGCTGAGGCTTGGCTTGGGGTTTGGTGTTGGCGGTTGGCTTTGCTGTAACTGCAGAGCGTCCATTAGCTTAGTGATGTTCTTGTTC
This sequence comes from Allobates femoralis, assembly GCA_033576535.1. Lineage (NCBI taxonomy): Eukaryota > Metazoa > Chordata > Amphibia > Anura > Aromobatidae > Allobates > Allobates femoralis. The sequence goes on along the minus strand of JARQOC010000006.1, from coordinate 10,715,470 downwards.
ATCTGACGCATCTCAGCACGTATCTCAGCCCGCAGGGACTCCTAATTGTCAGGCTGAGCAGATTGTACATTGTGCGTGGCTGCAGACACGGATACTGGTTTTGGGGTAGCCTGCACCTCACCACTGCACCACCGTTTCATTACAGCTTCATGGGTCTCTACCGGCTTTAACCCTTTGATGGCCATTTCCTTCAGGGTGTTGAAGACAGCTTCTGGATTGCTTAATGACCACCAACTTACAGTCTTACTGTCCTCAGGGGACAGCAGGTAAATTGTTCAATGAGGAGTTTATTTTCATCGGGTACACTGGCGGGCTGACATGTGTGAGGGTGCGCAGTGCTCTCTCCAGGCGCCAGGCATAAGCTCTGATGTTATCCCCCGGCCTCTGGTAGCAGTGATGGAAGCGCATGCGTATATCAGCCTCATTGCACTCCTCAATGGCAGCTCTCAGTTTATTGAATATGGCGGCGGCTGATCTGCGTTTAGCGGCAGACCAGGACGCACTTTCTTTCTCTGCTGCGCCAGTTAACTGTCCGAGTACAACAGCAGCGCGTTGTTGGCTGGTGATAGCATACATATCCAGGACGCTATTGATTTTTTGTTTGAACTCATCCAATGTATCGGGGCGCCCGTCATACTGGGGCAACCACTTGGCCCCCGGGATGAATGGGAGTGACATTGGCATTATTGGGGCAACTGTACCTGGAGCGCTGGCAGTGCTACTGGAGGCAGCCATAGGACTTTCGGTGTAGTTCCTAGGGTCAGCGAACGCACAGTCGTCGGGGGCGGGCTTCAGTTTCGCGCTCTACAGGCCGGCACGCCCCCTTTCTTCCCGCTCTTCAGCGCAGTAATGGCGGCGTAGTTTAAACAGTCACTCAATACGGCCAAAAATACTGGGCACGGGATCCTGTTCATGACGCCAGAAAGAAGATATGTGGAGCCCAGGCTTTGGGGTACTCGGGTATCAGGCTTCAGGGGTATCTTCTGCTGTGTCACAGGGAATGGTGGCCGCGCCTGATCCTGTGTCCTGGGTATCTCCTCAAAAAGGGGGTATATTTACAGGGGATTATATACAGTTTGTCGTGACACCACCTGTAGTTCCTGGTGAGGTGTCACCAGCGCCACCACAGTCTGCCGGAGGTAGATGGTAGTGCAGCTTAGTTGGTAAAGTCCTCTATAGGTAGGGCTGGACCTCCGGGGCAGTGTAGTATGAAGGGGCAGCTTGTGGTGGAGCTGTGTCTGGGATGGGGAGTATTGGAGCAGTCTATGAGGGGCACCGGGAACGGAGAGGAATGACACATGCACACTGCAGAGTCTCTTTTACCTTTTACTGATGTTACGGCAGGTAAAGACGTCCAGGGCACTGTCAGGTGACAGGTTGCACAGTGGGTCCCCACAGCAAGTGGGTATAAGGCCTCCTCTGTTCCTCTGTGGTAGTTGAAGCACAGCCTGCATGCAGCCTGACTTGCCTCCTCTCTCTTCATGACTCTGATGTCTGTCTCTCCTCCTGTGCGGTCCCCGGGTTACCCTCTCTGAACACTGCGGTGGTGTTGCGGTGTTTGGCTTCCTCTCTTGACCCACAGGGGAACCGGGTGGCTGAAGCCTCCACGGTGTGACGGGGTTTTCTGTGGTCCTGGAGAAACCCACAGGTACGGATCCCCGATGTCCGGTACTTCTTTGGGACAAACTCCCTCAACTTCCTCACTCCCCTTTGGCTATCGGCTCCTTGCCTTCTGTCCCCACTTAGGCTGGCTGGACGTAGAAGGGCCACTCCGGGTCACTGACCCGGGCCTAACCGCGGCACCGACCACCAGGACGTCTTCACAGCTCTCCTAGCGTCTGCACACTCTGACTAACTCCTCCCCCAGCAGCAGTATTTATAGGGGAACTCACCTAAAGGCGGTGAGTAGAGCTCCCCCTACTGTGCCGGGTGTGGAAGGTGTTGCATGTAGTAGGTACCTGCTGTGGAAACCCAGCTGTGCATTAGAGAAGTCTGTGGCTACCTGCGTGAGCGGAGCGCCACATACGTATAGGTGTATATTACTACACTATGTTGTTACCTGATTAAACATAAGTCTGTATATCCATTGCGTGCTAGACGCGGCTCCTGCCGGCTCACAGAACAGTCCACAAGGGATCTGCCTCAGTTTCCAACCTCCTGATCCGGGGATCACTCCACCTACAGACGTGATGGCGTCGTCAGCATGTTCTCTCCTAGGCGGCAACGCACATTCAGCCACAGCTCAATCAAGGTCTCTGATGCCCCCAATTTATTTTCGATAGCTATGACTCTCACGGTCTCGGTCCCTACCTTTTCTCTTCCTGGCCCTGCCATCTAAGTCAAGGGCTACTGTCCGCACTCTGCGTAAGTTCCTCCTGCTCATGCGAACTGGCGGCTCTCTCCTTCAGTCAGGCATGGTTTCTTCCTTGGATATCATAGGTGTTACCACTCACATGGTCCACACCGGCATCGGTCACTGTCTTACAGCCCATGTTCTCACACACGTCCTCCCCTTTTGTTCAGAGGATCAGCCTTTGTACGGTCAGCAGACTTGGCTATCTGTCCAGTGACTTTGGACTAAGAGGGCCTGACTACAACGTTTTTTGTTCGATCGCTACGTACGTCTCTTTCCTGGCCATTCCTCCATGGGTCAGCCCGTCGCGCTGAGGACTATGAACACAGACCTGTTCCCTCTACATCTGTCCCACCTGGCCCCCCAGACAGGCGTTCCCTTATTCATACTACGCTTTACCATCACTTATACCCTTCTCGGGACATACAATGATGGCTACCATAGCCCCCGTGCATGGTTGACTCATCAGCAGGAACCCCCGGAGTTTGTTCCTCACCCCTTCTTTTCAGCCAGGGACGTTTGCTCTCCATCTCTCCACTTCCACATGGGCAAGAGACTACCGGTCTTTTTCAGGACCCCTCCTGTTGAGGGTCTCAGTTCAATCAGCCACTCCTAATTATTATATTTTTAGACATTTACGCACGTCTGCGTCATCGCAAGTAAATGATACGGACACCAGAGCCGTCTCAAGCCTGACTCATGTCTACGCCGTATAAGATCAAGCACACACTGCGCAGGCGTTTATTGAAACACACATTTTAGTACAGAAAGCAAGAGGCGTGTTAGAATTCTGGAACTTTCTACAAAATAACCATCTAATTGGTCAATCCTTATCTAGTTACCTTGATACCCAAATTCCTTTCTCAATAGGCTGCATGGAGCGTGGGCGCCATCTAGTGTATAACAGACAATATAACATTTTCAAATTAAAATATATATAGAAAAAGAGAAAAGTTATGATATTTCTTTAACCCTATAAATCCTATCCTCAACACTCCGATGCTCATGCCAGATTTTGGATGTTCCGGCCGTCTCTGGGGCAGAAAATGTTGTTTCAGACTTCTTATGCCCACATAAATCAGCCCATCTGTGATAGCACGGTCGTTCTCTTTTCCTCTGTGAGATGTGCTGGACGGCTTCGCTATCTACCTCCCCAAAGGTCTCCTGAGCCCTTACTGTTCCCCTCTTTCCTTCCGGCAGGCTGCTCATCCCTGTGTCTACAGGGAGCTGGAATCTTTATCCCTCTGTCTACAGGACACGACCATCTGTTGGACCATGCCGAGACTCTTCTCTGTAGTTTGGCTATGTTTGCAGGTACTCCCTACAGCTTCTCTTACGGAGTCTTGGATGCTTCAGTTTCACCTGGTTGAACAATCTCACAAACACATCACTTTGGTGGTTCTCTCGGCCTTTTTTCTCCTGACCCTTAAGGCATTTATAGCGGTTCATCAGCTAGAACCCACAGGGGCAGGCTCCCCCTGGTGACACGTCTCCTCCGTCCTTGTTCTAGGGTCACACTACATATTAGTTTTTTCGTTTTTTCTCCTGTTCTGGTAAGGTATCTTCCTGTCCAACAGGTCCTTTGACCCCTCTAAGGTCGGGCATACTCCTTCCTAGCTCAGCCGGAAGCGAGTCTTCAGCACTTTAATTCCTTCATCAGGTCAGTTCTAATCACCATAGACCTGCTACTTGCGCCGGGTCATGGTAAAGCGGTGGCTTTCGAAAGGGGACTTGTCTTCAAGTTATCTTTCTCTTTCGGGAATTCTTGCTTTTTCACGATATAAGTTCTTGCTAGTGACCTTACTTCATTTACTCTGAACAGACATGTTCCATCTCAGACGATAGATCCCCTACGCTCAAAATCCACGAACAGAAGGGTTACCTATCCACACTTCACTACGAGTATAGTGACACTTCGGGTTCTCTCCTATTCCTTGACCCGCTCATGGTAATCTTGACACCTTTTTTCTCTTGTTGTCCCAGTCTTAGTCAATGATAATACTTTTGTCTATGGACAGCGGCTTCCTCTCCCGAGGTTCCAGCCTCTGTTCTCCTACCTCTTATAGTCCTGTTTTTTTCCCCACCCTTAGGGACTTCTTTAGGACGTCCCATGGTATCCTGTGTCCCTGAGTGAGGTGATAGAGAAAAGTAGATTTTTGCATTTTTACCGTAAAATCTTTCTCTGAGCCATCATTGGGGGAGACAGCACCCACCTTTCTTATGTGTATTTATTTTCTGTTGTTGAGGATGGAAAAACATGAAATGTTTTTATAGGGTTAAAAATATCACAACTCTTCTCTAAAACATATATATTATAATTTGGAAATGTCATGTTGTTATGCTGTTTGTTATACACTAGATGGTGCCCACACTCCATGAATATATCTGAGATATAAGCCAGCCCATTAAGGGAGGAATTTAGATATTAGAATAATTTGATAAGGATTGACCAATTAGGAGATGATCACTTTGTAGAAAGTTCCAGAATTCTAACACGCCTTTTTCTTTCTGTATAAAAATGTGTGTTTCAATAAACGCTTGCACGCAGTGTTTAATCTCATTGGGCGTAGGCATGAGTAAGGCTTGAGACGGCTCTGGTGTCCGTATCATTTACTTGCTGTGTGCAGACGTGTACAATTGCCTATATATATAATTTGGAATGGCTGATGGACTTGTGAATGAACTGAGACCCTCAACACTGTCGTACCATTCTGCGTTTATCTCAATTGCTTCTCCTACTGCTTTTCCACTAACTGGCTGGCTGTCCCTCCGGACTGGGGGTGTATACTGCTGAGGAGGAGCTAACTTTTTTGTTTCATTAATTGGCCTAGTGTCGCCTCCTAGTGGTAGCAACATACACCCCATGGTATCTTGTGTCCCCCAATGATGGCTCAGAGAAAGAGATTTTACGGTGAGTACACAAAAATCTACTTTTTTGATGATATTCTAATTCATTGAGACGCTCCTGTATTTGGTGAACCAAAGACTATCTCCAGCAGGAAAAGAAACCAGGTGATCCGCATCACCCACGCTGCCAAGCAGAGTACACCTGGTTAAATACAGGACCACAGTAATAATGGCTGCCAACCAGCACCGCCACCAAGTGAATGGATCTAAAAAGCTAAGAACCTTTGTTCAGTTCTGATCAGTGGCGTAAGGATAGCGGTCGCAGGGGTCGCAACTGCGATGGGGCCCGGATTTATAAGAGGCCCACGCAGCCAGCTGCCCCCTGCGCCTGCCGATCACAACGCCAGGCGCTTGCTTCACAAGGATGTGCGTCCCCGAGGACACACATCCTTGTAACAGCGCGGCAGATAGGGCCCATGTGTCAGGGAGAGGAGGGAGGGGGGAACCTCCTGCTTCCTGCTGCTGCTCCAGCCCCTCACCTCTCTCGACCTGTCAGCTTCCTGGCCTGCGTTCCACTGTGCCGGCCTCCTCCCACTTCCTGCTTGAGTGCACAGTGGAACGCAGGCCGACGGCACCTCTTCCTCCTCCTGAATCAAACCTCAGTTTCTGCAAGAGGAGATCGCTGGAGTGGCGAGGGAACCAGGAGAAGTAAGTACAGATTTTTTTTTAATAAGTGAGTGCAGTATGGCCAGAGGATTGGGGGGGGGGGGAAACTATATAAGGCTGCATATATAATACTGCATTATATGGGAGCTATAAGGCTGCATATATAATACCACACTATATGGGAGCTATAAGGCAGCATATATAATACTGCACTATATGGGAGCTATATGGCTGCATACATAACACTGCACTATATGGGAGCTATAAGGCTGCATATATATACTGCACTATATGCGAGCTATAAGGCTACATATATCATACTGCACTATATGGGAGCTATAAGGCTGCATATATTATACTGCACTATATGGGAGCTATAAGCTACATATATAATACTGCATTATATGGAGAGATATGAGGCTGCATATATAAGGCTGCACTATATGGAAAGATATAAGGCTGCATATACAGTATAGTACTGCACTGTATGGAGAGATATAATGCTGCATATATAATACTGCATTATATGGAGAGATATGAGGCCACATATATAAGGCTGCACTATATGGAGAGTTTGAAGCTGCACTATATGAAAAGTTATGAGCCTGTAGTATATGGTAGGTTTTGAGGCTGCATCACATGGAGAGTTTAGAGGCTGCACTATATGGAGATTTTTGAGGCTGTATTATACTATATGGAGAGATATGAGGCTGCATATATAAGGCTGCACTATATGGAGTTTTGAAGCTGCACTATATGGAAAGTTATGAGCCTGCACTATATGGAGAGTTTTGAAGCTGCATTATATGAAATGTTATGAGCCTGCACTATATGGTAGGTTTTGAGGCTGCATCACATGGAGAGTTTAGAGGCTGCACTATATGGAGATTTTTGAGGCTGTATTATACTATATGGAGAGTATTGAGGCTGCACTATATGGAAAGTTTTGAGACTGCACTATATGGAGGGCTATGAGATTGTATTATACTATATGGAGAGGCTATGAGGCTGCATTATACTATATGGAGAGGCTATGAGGATGTATTATACTATATGAAGAGGATATGAGGCTGCATTATGCTATAAGGAGGGCTATGAGGCTGCTTTAGGCTATAAGGAGGGCTATGAGGCTACGTTATGATATATGGAGGGATGTGAGGCTGCAGTATATTATATGGAGGATAATGGAGGTTCATTATAATAATTGAATGACTATGGGGCTACCTTATGAATGGAGGACTAATAGATGCATTATAATACATAGAGGACTATGGGGATACATTGTAATATATGGATAAATATCGGGATGCATTATAATAATTGGACGACTATGGTGATGGGAGGAGTCGGACCATTTAAACCAGGATGGAGGACATATATACTACGATAAGGGCCATATTCCAGGAGGAGGACTATAAACAGCAGGATGAGGGACAATAATACATAATGAAGGGGGAGAGGGGTCAATTTGTGAGTATTTAAAGGATTTAGAACGTTACATGGGGCCCAAACATTTCATCAACATGCGGGGGAAGGGGCCCAGGTCTAAATTTCGCACCGGGGCCCGCCGGACTCTGGTTACGCCACTGGTTCTGACCACTTTGCTTAGTTCATCAGTGTACTGTATACTACACACATATCCAAACCCTTGGAACATCAAAAATATTTCCCAGATCCGTACATTCCTTGATCACAAAACTGCAGAAACACTTGTGCACGCCCTCATCATCTCCTGCCTGAACTACTGCAACCTCCTACTCTCTGGCCTTTCCTCTACCTCTCTTGCCCCTCTCCAATCTATCCTAAACTCTGCTGCCTGTTTAATCCACCTGTCTCCCCGCTATTCGCCAGCCTCTCCTCTTTGCCAAGACCTTTACCGGCTTCAAATTGCCCAGAGGCTCCAGTACAAAATCCTAACCATGACATATAAAGCCATCCACAACCTGTCTCCTCCATACATCTGTGACATGGTCTCCCGGTACTTACCTACAAGCAACCTACGATCCTCTCAAGATCTCCTTCTCTACTCTCCACTCATCTCTTCTTTCCACAATCACATACAAGATTTCTCCCGTGCTTCACCCGTACTCTGGAACTCTCTACCCCAACACATCAGACTCTCGCCCACCCTGAAGACCCAACAAGCTACAACCTGCAGTAACCCTCAGTCTACTGAACCACTGCACGACCAGCTCTACCCTCTCCTACTGTATCTTCACCCCTCCCTTGTACACTGTGAGCCCTCGTAGGCAGGGTCCTCTCTCCTCACCTACAGTATCCTCACCATCCCTTGTAGACTGTGAGCCCTCGTGGGCAGGGTCCTCTCTCCTCACCTACTGTATCCTCTCCCATCCCTTGTAGACTGTGAGCCCCCGTGGGCAGGGTCCTCTCTCCTCATCTACTGTATCCTCACCCATCCCTTGTAGACTGTGTGCCCTCGTGGGCAGGGTCCTCTCTCCTCATCTACTGTATCCTCACCCATCCCTTGTAGACTGTGAGCCCTCGTGGGCAGGGTCCTCTCTCCTCACCTACTGTATCCTCACCCATCCCTTGTAGACTGTGAGCCCTCGTGGGCAGGGTCCTCTCTCCTCTCCTACTGTATCCTCACCCATCCCTTGTAGACTGTGAGCCCTCGTGGGCAGGGTCATCTCTCCTCACCTACTGTATCCTCACCCATCCCTTGTAGACTGTGAGCCCTCGTGGGCAGGGTCCTCTCTCCTCATCTACTGTATCCTCACCCATCCCCTGTAGACTGTGAGCCCTCGTGGGCAGGGTCCTCTCTCCTCACCTACTGTATCCTCACCCATCCCTTGTAGACTGTGAGCCCCCGTGGGCAGGGTCCTCTCTCCTCCCACTGTATCCTCACCACTGGCAGACATAGATAGAAAGGGGCCCCTGTACAAGAACAGTAGATAACTCATTATAATACACAAGTTTACATGCTTTGGAGGTGGAAATGGGCCCCCTTACCTTTTGGGCCCCTGTGACTCTGTATTTTATATTTTTAAATCTATGCCTTTAAAAAAATGACCCCTTTAACATTCATCAATCTACAAATTGTATTTTTCTTTCCTTGTTTCAGGTTCCATCAGTGCTCAAATGTAAGGAAGGGTCCCTACTTCACCCACCCCATGACGGGCAAAAGATTGCCAATAAAGGAATTCTTCACATGTGAATCGTCATACGTGTTATACCTAATCAAGTGTCAGTGCGGTCTCGGATATGTTGGGGAGACCACCCTGCAAACATAAGTCAACAATACGGTGCAGACAGACCCTCTCAGGGGGCGTATCTAGGGGGGTGCAGCCGGATCCTTTGCCCCGGGCGCAACTCAGAGGGGGGGACCAACCTTCCCCCCGCTCCTCACCCAGGGCTGCAGGGGCAGTGGGGCTGAGCTGACAGCACCCAACTACCCCCCCCCCCCCGCTTCTCACCTACTCTGGGGGGGGGGGCCCGAAATAGATCTTTGCCCTGGGCGCCATGAAACCTAGTTACACCGCTGGCTCTTACCTGTTCCATGTCATTTTACATCTGGTTGTACAATGGAGATACCAGGTCATTGATCACGTACCAACCGGTAGAAGGGGAGAGGACAGAATCCACCGGCTGAAGGAACGAGAAGCTTTCTGGATTTTCACACTCAAATCATTGGAACTTCATGAATACAAGGTTTCATATTGATTTACATATGTTGCTCTAAGTTTACTTTACATCTGTAAATCCCTATACACAGGTTGTCTCGGACTCTGCCATTCCTGCTTTGCTTTCCCTATTTATGATATTATACCGGATGTGACTTTGTTGTATCATATATCATATATACCATTGTTTTAATTGTGTCTCACCTTTTAGCATTGTTTTTTCAGCCATCTAAGACTTTTTCTGTCAATATGTTGTTAATACTACTGTACATATTTGCATTTCCAAGATCACTAAGGCTGCGTTCACACTATGAGTATTTTTCGCGTTTTTTAAGCGCACTTTTCCCCCAAAAGCGCATCTGCGTCTGTGTTTCCCAGCAAAGTGAATTGAAATTGACTTTTGCTGTTCATACACTTTTGGGGCTGAACACGCGCACATAAAAAGAATGAACCTGTCAATTGTTTGCGCTTTTTACCGTGCGCTTTCTCCCATAGGCCCCATTGTAAGCGCTGGAATTACACATCGCCGTTCAGACAATGCGCAGGAGGATGTGATGTCACATGGGGGGAGGAAGAATCCTGTGTTCCTCCCCCGTGTGACACGTCAGGTCTGAAGTTTTGCTTTCCCAGTGTATCTACATACCTGTATCTACATAGGGTGTGAAGGCAAAATAAAAGAGAAAAAAATGTATTAAAAATAAAAAAAATAAATACTCACCTAACCGCCGGCTGTCCAGGACCCGAAGAGAAGACGTTCGATTGCTGCCAGGTCCTTAAAATGTGATTGGTCGGCAGCAATCAGGTGATACGTCATGTTTATGTTTTGTTAAACAAAACATAAACAGAACCTTAAGCACACAAAAGTGTGCCACAAAATATCAAAAAACCATCCACTTAGCTTGCAAAGAATTCCACAGAGCAGAAGAAGCTAGAGAGATGTGAACTCCTCCAGGGACCAAAGACAACTGGCAAGGATGGATCCACTTCAAACCATTATATGCTCCAAGAACCAGATTGCCAATCATCACCATCACCTGTGAAGCCCTCACAGTCAGCTGCATCACCAGCAACATCCACCGGAGGGAGCTCCAATGAATTCACAACACCAAAGGACTGGTGAGAAAAGATATGTGTGGGTGTGTGTGTGTGTGGTGTTTTTTTGCAGGTACCGTAATGGGGATATTGGGGGCTTCAAGGGGATGATGGAGGCTGCAAGTGGATGACGGGGATATTGGGGACTGCATGGGGATATTGGGGCCTGCAAGTGGATGATGGGGATATTGTGGGCTGCATGGGGATATTGGGGGCTGCATGGGGATGATGGTGATATTGGGGGCTCAATGAGGATGATGGGGAAATTGGGGGCTACATTGGGATAAAGGGAATATTGGGGGCTGAAAGAGCATATTGAGTGCTGCAAGGGGATGATGGTGATATTGGGGGCTGCAAGAGGATATTGAGGGCTCCATGGGGATGATGGTGATATTGAGGGCTGCATGGGGATATTGGGGGCTGCAAGAGCATATTGGGGGCTGCATGGAGATGACGGTGATATTGGGGGCTGCATGGGGATGATGATGATATTGGGGACTGCAAGGGGATGATGGGGATCATGGAAAAATAAGACATCCCCTCAAAATGAGACCTAGCGCATCTTTGGGAGTAAAAATTACCATAAGACCCTGTCTTATTTTCGGGGACACAGGGTGATACATTTCCTCACTACCATTTTCTATGCTTTATTTTCCGTCTTTAGGTATCACCTATTACTGATTATTACTTTCCTGACTGCTCCTTCTGAAGCTGGACCCTGTTTAGCATGACGCCATGATTTTGGTTCATGGGTGATGATAACCCTCGGTTTTATTTACCTGAACTCCTATTTTTCATGTATAAAGCAGCGTTATCACCGTGCTCGGTTTATGCTCACGTCACTCATTATTGTTTTTTGATTGTTTATTCTCTCATGTTCTGTTCCAGTCTCCAGAGCCCTGACGAAGACCCACATGGGTAGAAACGTTATCACAAATTCACCTATGAACAAACAGACGATGGATTCTCCTCTTTTATTTCTGTGACCAAAATATTCTTGTGCTGTTGCAAAGTCGGGACCTCAGGCCCGAGGTGACAGTCCGGGTTCTCCATGGCCTCCTCTGTGGATCGCCGTATTCTTAACAATTGAAGGATTCATTTTTCCTCCTTTTTTCTTCTTTTTCCCCACGCTCTTCGGCTGCGGGGATTCTGCAGTGACCGGGGGCCCCTTGCTCTTCGGCTGTGGGGAGTCTGCAGTGACCGGGGGCCCCTTACTCTTCAGCTGTGGGGAGTCTGCAGTGACCGGGGGCCCCTTGCTCTTCCGCTGTGGGGAGTCTGCAGTGACCGGGGGCCCCTTGCTCTTCCGCTGTGGGGAGTCTGCAGTGACCGGGGGCCCCTTGCTCTTCGGCTGTGGGGAGTCTGCAGTGACCGGGGGCCCCTTGCTCTTCCGCTGTGGGGAGTCTGCAGTGACCGGGGGCCCCTTGCTCTTCCGCTGTGGGGAGTCTGCAGTGACCGGGGGCCCCTTGCTCTTCCGCTGTGGGGAGTCTGCAGTGACCGGGGGCCCCTTGCTCTTCGGCTGCGGGGTGTCTGCAGTGACCGGGGGCCCCTTGCTCTTCCGCTGTGGGGAGTCTGCAGTGACCGGGGCCCCTTGCTCTTCCGCTGTGGGGAGTCTGCAGTGACCAGGGGCCCCTTGCTCTTCGGCTGTGGGGAGTCTGCAGTGACCGGGGGCCCCTTGCTCTTCCGCTGTGGGGAGTCTGCAGTGACCGGGGGCCCCTTGCTCTTCCGCTGTGGGGAGTCTGCAGTGACCGGGGGCCCCTTGCTCTTCCGCTGTGGGGAGTCTGCAGTGACCGGGGGCCCCTTGCTCTTCCGCTGTGGGGAGTCTGCAGTGACCGGGGGCCCCTTGCTCTTCGGCTGCGGGGAGTCTGCAGTGACCGGGGGCCCCTTGCTCTTCGGCTGTGGGGAGTCTGCAGTGACCGGGGGCCCCTTGCTCTTCGGCTGTGGGGAGTCTGCAGTGACCGGGGGCCCCTTACTCTTCAGCTGTGGGGAGTCTGCAGTGACCGGGGGCCCCTCGCTCTTCAGCTGTGGGGAGTCTGCAGTGACCGGGGGCCCCTTGCTCTTCCGCTGTGGGGAGTCTGCAGTGACCGGGGGCCCCTTGCTCTTCCGCTGTGGGGAGTCTGCAGTGACCGGGGGCCCCTTGCTCTTCGCTGTGGGGAGTCTGCAGTGACCGGGGGCCCCTTGCTCTTCCGCTGTGGGGAGTCTGCAGTGACCGGGGGCCCCTTGCTCTTCCGCTGTGGGGAGTCTGCAGTGACCGGGGGCCCCTTGCTCTTCCGCTGTGGGGAGTCTGCAGTGACCGGGGGCCCCTTGCTCTTCCGCTGCGGGGAGTCTGCAGTGACCGGGGGCCCCTTGCTCTTCGGCTGCGGGGTGTCTGCAGTGACCGGGGGCCCCTTGCTCTTCCGCTGTGGGGAGTCTGCAGTGACCGGGGGCCCCTTGCTCTTCCGCTGTGGGGAGTCTGCAGTGACCAGGGGCCCCTTGCTCTTCGGCTGTGGGGAGTCTGCAGTGACGGGGGCCCCTTGCTCTTCCGCTGTGGGGAGTCTGCAGTGACCGGGGGCCCCTTGCTCTTCCGCTGTGGGGAGTCTGCAGTGACCGGGGGCCCCTTGCTCTTCCGCTGTGGGGAGTCTGCAGTGACCGGGGGCCCCTTGCTCTTCCGCTGTGGGGAGTCTGCAGTGACCGGGGGCCCCTTACTCTTCAGCTGTGGGGAGTCTGCAGTGACCGGGGGCCCCTCGCTCTTCAGCTGTGGGGAGTCTGCAGTGACCGGGGGCCCCTTGCTCTTCAGCTGCGGGGAGTCTGCAGTGACCAGGGGACCCTCGCTCTTCGGCTGCGGGGATTCTGCAGTGATCGGGGGCCCCTCGCTCTTCGGCTGCGGGGATTCTGCAGTGACCGGGGGACCCTCGCTCTTCGGCTGTGGGGATTCTGCAGTGACCGGGGGCCCCTTGCTCTTCGGCTGTGGGGATTCTGCAGTGACCGGGGGCCCCTCGCTCTTCGGCTGCGGGGATTCTGCAGTGACCGGGGGCCCCTTGCTCTTCGGCTGTGGGGATTCTGCAGTGACCGGGGGCCCCTTGCTCTTCAGCTGCGGGGATTCTGCAGTGACCGGGGGCCCCTTACTCTTCGGCTGTGGGGATTCTGCAGTGACCGGGGGCCCCTCGCTCTTCGGCTGCAGGGAATCTTCAGTGACCGGGGGCCCCTTGCTCTTCGGCTGCGGGGATTCTGCAGTGACCGGGGGCCCCTTGCTCTTTGGCTGCGGGGATTCTGCAGTGACCGGGGGCCCCTTACTCTTTGGCTGCGGGGATTCTGCAGTGACCGGGGGCCCCTTACTCTTTGGCTGCGGGGATTCTGCAGTGACCGGGGGCCCCTTACTCTTTGGCTGCGGGGATTCTGCAGTGACCGGGGGCCCCTTGCTCTTCGGCTGTGGGGAGTCTGTGGTGACCGGCGGCCCTTTGCTCTTCGGCTGCGGGTATTCTGCAGTTACCGGGGGCCCCTTGCTCTTCGGCTGCAGGGATTCTGCAGTGACAGGGGGCCCCTTGCTCTTCGGCTGTGGGGAGTCTGCGGTGACTGGGGGCCCCTTACTCTTTGGCTGCAGGGAATGTGCAGGGCCCGGGGCCTTGTTCTGCTGCTCCCCAATGACAGGGCCTTCACAGGGTTTCGGGGGTTCATCCTTCTTTACAAAGTTTAGTTGTTTGTTGTTATCATTCGCCGCCTTTTTCTCTTCTTTCTTCTACAGGAAAAGGGTAATATAACGACGGTTAATTAGAACCTAAATCTATGACTGTGCGCCTATAATGATTACATTGCTACAACGTCACAACATACAATGCCTGTGTCACACCGTCTGATCCTGCAGTTAAAGGGAATCTGTCAGCAGATTTTTGCTATGTAATCTGAGAGCAGGCGTAGACCTCGGATTCCAGTGATGTGTCACTTACTAAGCTGTATATTCCCGATTCAATAAAATCAGTGTTTCATCAGCAGATTATCACTACAGGACTAGATGTCTTGTGTCAGGTAGTCATCCTGCTCTGTGTAACCTTATCCGGTGGTGTAACTTGAAGCTCATAGGCCCCAATGTGAAAGCTCCAATTATTGTACATCTTTAATACAATCAGTTGTTTTCTATAGGCTAAAGGGACTCTTGGGACCCCATAGGTTCCAGGGCCCAGGTGCGATGTGTAACCCCTGCACTTGTATTTATTTTCCTGGAGAAAACTGTGTTTGTATCAAGATGACAAAATGCAGAGCAGCAAGTGACATTACTGTATCCTCACCCATCCCTTGTAGACTGTGAGCCCTCATTGGCAGGGTCCTCTTTTCTCACCTACTGTATCCTCACCCATCCCTTGTAGATTGTGAGCCCTCATTGGCAGGGTCCTCTCTCCTCATCTACTGTATCCTCACCCATCCCTTGTAGACTGTGGGCCCTCATGGGCAGGGTCCTCTCTCCTCATCTACTGTATCCTCACCCATCCCTTGTAGACTGTGAGTCCTCGTGGGCAGGGTCCTCTCTCCTCACCTACTGTATCCTCACCCATCCCTTGTAGACTGTGAGCCCTCGTGGGCAGGGTCCTCTCTCCTCATCTACTGTATCTTCACCCATCCCTTGTAGACTGTGGGCCCTCATGGGCAGGGTCCTCTCTCCTCATCTACTGTATCCTCACCCATCCCTTGTAGACTGTGAGTCCTCGTGGGCAGGGTCCTCTCTCTTCACCTACTGTATCCTCACCCATCCCTTGTAGACTGTGAGCCCTCGTGGGCAGGGTCCTCTCTCCTCACCTACTGTATCCTCACCCATCCCTTGTAGACTGTGAGCCCTCGTGAACAGGGTCCTCTCCCCTCACCTACTGTATCCTCACCCATCCCTTGTAGACTGTGAGCCCTCGTGGGCAGGGTCCTCTCTCCTCATCTACTGTATCCTCACCCATCCCTTGTAGACTGTGAGCCCTTGTGGGCAGGGTCCTCTCTCCTCACCTACTATATCCTCACCCATCCCTTGTGGACTGTGAGTCCTTGTGGGCAGGGTCCTCTCTCCTCACCTACTATATCCTCACCCATCCCTTGTAGACTGTACGCAGGGTCCTCTCTCCTCACCTACTGTATCCTCACCCATCCCTTGTAGACTGTGAGCCCTCGTGGGCAGGGTCCTCTCTCCTCACCTACTGTATCCTCACCCATCCCTTGTAGACTGTGATCCCTCGTGGGCAGGGTCCTCTCTCCTCACCTACGGTATCCTCACCCATCCCTTGTAGACTGTGAGCCCTCGTGGGCAGGGTCCTCTCTCCTCACCTACTGTATCCTCACCATCCCTTGTAGACTGTGAGCCCTCATGGGCAGGGTCCTCTCTCCTTGCCTACTGCATCCTCACCCATTCCTCTTAGAGTGTGAGCCCTCGTGGGCAGGGTCCTCTCTCCTCACCTACTGCATCCTCACCCATCCCTTGTAGACTGTGAGCCCTCGTGGCTATTGTCCTCTCTCCTCATCTACTGTATCCTCACCCATCCCTTGTAGACTGTGAGCCCTCGTGGCTATTGTCCTCTCTCCTCATCTACTGTATCCTCACCCATCCCTTGTAGACTGTGAGCCCTCATGGGCAGGGTTCTCTCTCCTCTCCTACTGTATCCTCACCCATCCCTTGTAGACTGTGAGCCCTCGTGGGCAGGGTCCTCTCTCCTCACCTACTGTATCCTCACCCATCCCTTGTAGACTGTGAGCCCTCGTGGGCAGGGTCCTCTCTCCTCACCTACTGTATCCTCACCCATCCCTTGTAGACTGTGAGCCCTCGTGGGCAGGGTCCTCTCTCCTCACCTACTGTATCCTCACCCATCCCTTGTAGACTGTGAGCCCTCGTGGGCAGGGTCCTCTCTCCTCACCTACTGTATCCTCACCCATCCCTTGTAGACTGTGAGCCCTCGTGGGCAGGGTCCTCTCTCCTCACCTACTAGTATCCTCACCCATCCCTTGTAGACTGTGAGCCCTGTGGGCAGGGTCCTCTCTCCTCCCACCTACTGTATCCTCACCCATCCCTTGTAGACTGTGAGCCCTCGTGGGCAGGGTCCTCTCTCCTCCTACTATCTCACCATCTGTACGTAGCTCCTCCTCCACTACTATCTCACCATCTTGTAGACTGTGAGCCCTCTGGGCAGGTCCTCTCTCCTCACCTACTGTATCCTCACCCATCCTTGTAGACTGTGAGCCCTCGTGGGCAGGGTCCTCTCTCCTCACCTACTGTATCCTCACCCATCCCTTGTAGACTGTGACCCACTGTGAGCCCTCGTGGCAGGGTCCTCTCTCCTCACCTACTGTATCCTCACCCATCCCTTGTAGACTGTGAGCCCTCGTGGGCAGGGTCCTCTCTCCTCACCTACTGTATCCTCACCCATCCCTTGTAGACTGTGAGCCCTTGTGGGCAGGGTCCTCTCTCCTCACCTACTGTATCCTCACCCATCCCTTGTAGACTGTGAGCCCTCGTGGGCAGGGTCCTCTCTCCTCACCTACTGTATCCTCACCATCCCTTGTAGACTGTGAGCCCTCGTGGGCAGGGTCCTCTCCTCCTCACCTACTGTATCCTCACCCATCCCTTGTAGACTGTGAGCCCTTCGTGGGCAGGGTCCTCTCTCCTCACCTACTGTATCCTCACCCATCCCTTGTAGACTGTGAGCCTCTGGCAGGGTCCTCTCTCCTCACCTACTGTATCCTCACCCATCCCTTGTAGACTGTGAGCCCTCGTGGGCAGGGTCCTCTCTCCTCATCCTACTGTATCCTCACCCATCCCTTGTAGACTGTGAGCCCTCGTGGGCAGGGTCCTCTCTCCTCACCTACTGTATCCTCACCCATCCCTTGTAGACTGTGAGCCCTTGTGGGCAGGGTCCTCTCTCCTCACCTACTGTATCCTCACCCATCCCTTGTAGACTGTGAGCCCTCGTGGCAGGGTCCTCTCTCCTCACCTACTGTATCCTCACCCATCCCTTGTAGACTGTGAGCCCTCGTGGGCAGGGTCCTCTCTCCTCACTACTGTATCCTCACCCATCCCTTGTAGACTGTGAGCCCTGTGGGCAGGGTCCTCCTCTCATCTCATCCTACTGGGTAGTTTCCTCAACCTCACCTCCTTGTAGACTGTGAGCCCTTGTGGGCAGGGTCCTCTCTCCTCACCTACTGTATCCTCACCCATCCCTTGTAGACTGTGAGCCCTTGTGGGCAGGGTCCTCTCTCCTCACCTACTGTATCCTCACCCATCCCTTGTAGACTGTGAGCCCTTGTGGCAGGGTTCCTCTCTTCCTCACCTACTACTGTATCCTCACCATCCCTTGTAGACTGTGAGCCCTTGTGGGCAGGGTCCTCTCTCCTCACCTACTGTATCCTCACCCATCCCTTGTGACTGTGAGCCTTGTGGCAGGGTCCTCTCTCCTCACCTACTGTATCCTCACCCATCCCTTGTAGACTGTGAGCCCTTGTGGGCAGGGTCCCTCCTCTCCTCACCTACGTATCCTCACCCATCCCTTGTGACTGTGAGCCCTGTGGCAGGGTCCTCTCTCCTCATCTACTGTATCCTACCCATCCCTTGTAGACTGTGAGCCCCTGTGGCTAGGGTCCCATCTACATTCCTCACCTCCCTGTGACTGTGAGCCTGTGGAGTCCTCTCTCCTCATCTTATCCTCACCGATCCCTTGTAGACTGTAAGTCCTTGTGGAGCAGGGTCCTCTCTCCTCTACCTACAGTATCCTCACCCATCCCTTGTAGACTGTGACCCCTGTGGGCAGGGTCCTCTCTCCTCTCCTACTGTATCCTCACCCATCCCTTGTAGACTGTGAGCCCTCGTGGCTATTGTCCTCTCTCTCTCATCTACTGTATCCTCACCCATCCCTTGTAGACTGTGACCCTCATGGGCAAGGTCCTCTCTCCTCACCTACTGTATCCTCACCTATCACTTGTAGACTGTGAGCGCACAATGTCTTCTGTTGTGTGTGCACAATGTCTGCCTGTGTGTGTGTGCACAATGTCTGTCTGTGTGTGTGTGCACAATATCTGCCTGTGTGTGTGTGCACAATGTCTGTGTGTGAGCGCACAATGTCTGCCTGTGTGTGCACAATGTCTGTCTGTGTCTGAGCGCACAATGTCTGCCTGTGTGTGCACAATGTCTGTCTGTCTGTGTGCGCACAATGTCTGCCTGTGTGTGTGTGTGCGCACAATGTCTGCCTGTGAGTGTGCGCACAATGTCTGCCTCTGTGTATGCGCACAATGTCTGCCTATGTGTGTGCGCACAATGTCTGTCTGTGTGTGTCCGCACAATGTCTGCCTGTGTGTGTGCGCACAATGTCTGCCTGTGTGTGTGTGCACAATGTCTGTCTGTGTGTGTGTGCGCACAATATCTGTCTGTGTGTGTGCGCACAATGTCTGCCTGTGTGTGTGGACACAATGTCTGTCTGTGTGTGTGGACAATGTCTGTCTGTGTATGTGCACACAATGTCTGCCTGTGTGTGTGTGCACAATGCCTGTCTGTGTGTGTGGACACAATGTCTGTCTGTGTGGACAATGTCTGTCTGTGTGTGTGGACACAATGTCTGCCTGTGTGTGTGTGGACAATGTCTGTCTGTGTGTGTGGACACAATGTCTGTCTGTGTGGACAATGTCTGTCTGTGTGTGTGCACACAATGTCTGCCTGTGTGTGTGCGCACAATGTCTGCCTGTGTGTGTGCGCACAATGTCTGCCTGTGTGTGTGCGCACAATGTCTGCCTGTGTGTGTGCGCGCACAGTGTCTGCCTGTGTGTGCACAATGTCTGTCTGTGTCTGAGCGCACAATGTCTGCCTGTGTGTGCACAATGTCTGTCTGTCTGTGTGCGCACAATGTCTGCCTGTGTGTGTGTGTGCGCACAATGTCTGCCTGTAAGTGTGCGCACAATGTCTGCCTCTGTGTATGCGCACAATGTCTGCCTGTGTGTGTGCGCACAATGTCTGTCTGTGTGTGTCCGCACAATGTCTGCCTGTGTGTGTGCGCACAATGTCTGCCTGTGTGTGTGTGCACAATGTCTGCCTGTGTGTGTGCGCACAATGTCTGCGTGTGTGTGTGTGCACAATGTCTGTCTGTGTGTGTGTGCACAATGTCTGCCTGTGTGTGTGTGCACAATGTCTGTCTGTGTGTGTGCGCACAATATCTGTCTGTGTGTGTGCGCACAATGTCTGCCTGTGTGTGTGGACACAATGTCTGTCTGTGTGGACAATGTCTGTCTGTGTATGTGCACACAATGTCTGCCTGTGTGTGTGTGCACAATGTCTGTCTGTGTGTGTGGACACAATGTCTGTCTGTGTGGACAATGTCTGTCTCTTTGTGTGCACACAATGTCTGCCTGTGTGTGTGTGGACAATGTCTGTCTGTGTGTGTGGACAATGTCTGTCTGTGTGGACAATGTCTGTCTGTGTGTGCGCGCACAATGTCTGCCTGTGTGTGCACAATGTCTGTCTGTGTGTGTGCGCACAATGTCTGCCTGTGTGCGCGCGCACAGTGTCTGCCTGTGTGTGTGCGCACAAGTGATATACAGCTGTGCGCCATCCTTCCAGCTGTATACCCACAGGGCAGCGTACAGTATTGCTCACCTGTCTTTGCTTGCGTCTCGCACCCTTTGCTGCCCGCGAGGTGCTGCCTGCTTCGGGCTGGGAGCTGTTGATGAACTGCACTAGTTCCTCTACCCCTTGATCATCCTCCGCACCGGATCCCTTTCTTGGGATCTGCTCCGGTGTTCTCAGCTGCTCTTCTTTCCTCTTGGATAGTCGTAAACGGAGTTTATCCCTCATTTCTGTGTAGACAATAAAACAGTGAATACTTGGATAAAAATGTAACATTTTCTGGCAAACAAATAGAACTGGGGCGACAATCAAGGAAAATGATCACTACCATAGACTCCATCTCCTAAACGAGGGCCCCAGATCCTGGGGAAATGGTCATTATTCCTATATCAGCAAACACGTAAAGCGTCATACATGTAAACACCCCCAAATTACCAGCATTATAGACTGGATGTGAAGGATTTAGTGTCACGGGGGTCTGGGACATGAAGGGTGTAACACCTTATAGATCAAATCCTTAACTCGTATTTAAATGTATATAATTTCTTTTGGTGTTGCAGGGGTTAAGGATCCTTTTCTGTCTGCTTGATCTTTGCAGCCTAATCTCAGGTGTAGTATTTGGTGACCACTCCCCTCCACTGTAAAAACAAAAAGTCGCATCTGGTCATCTGATGCCAGTGATAGTGGTCAGACTAGAAAGAAATTGTGAGGAAGGAGCCTATCTGGAGTCGCTTCTGTTGGGGCTCTGGTGTTCCACTGCAGTTGTACAGTTATGGAGTTTATCCTTTTTGTGTCCATATTTCCTGTCTGTCTTCCTTTTTCTGTGTTGTATCATAGTAGAGGTGAATCTAGTGTACTTGCTGACTTTCTCATGTCCCAGGGTGACTTCAGAGAAAGTGAAGACCTAGGCACGTGACAGCGACAGGGGAAGGACCCGCATAGGGACATTAGGGAGCACAAGGCACAGACTCAGGTAAGTGTCAGGAGTTGACCCCTTTGCCCAATCCCTATAGCTGGGCACCTCCTTCTCCATCCCTGATGTCTCCCCTGTGTTGTACCATACGCCGAGGCGTACATCCAGTTTCAGATTTTGGCACTGGGTATGTAATCATCTCTTTACACAACTGGTTACTGACCACCATCCTGCATTCCTAGGTCATGGGTCACATTACAATCACACATAATGCTATTTCCTAATCAGAATTTCACTTTAATTACTTTTTTTTTTTTAGGTCAATATCATAAAACTCAAAGTAACGTAATAGTGAAATCCTCATAATCCACGAAAGATGAAGCCCCTGTATGGCATGAGATCTCCATAGATCTGCGGTCACTCTGCTGTCATCCATTCCATGCAGTGACCTTCACTACCAGATCTCTAAATAACAATAAGAGCAACGACCAGGGGCGCTGCCAGGGTCCAACCACATCCGGGGTTCAGGTCTAGTATATTGTTTTGCAGCATCGGCACCGCACACTTTACAGCATATTGTCAGTTTACCATCAGTGTGTTATACCCCTCATGCCACAGCAATCTCCTCAGCAAGGAGACCAGTGTCCGTGGTATACTCACCCCTACCGCGGTGTCTGCCCGGGTTCAGTCAGATGGTTCCTGCTCCCAGGTCCTGAGGGTCTCCTGGGTGCGCGCTTAGGCCACACATATGGCATGTCCTCACTTCTTAAAGGGCCAGCGCGCCCTACCCGGTGGTCGGTTTAGGATTGCTCCCACAGGTGGTGATCAGTGTCAAGGCCCAGTGGTCCGGATTGTTCCACCAGGTGGCGACCAGATTGCTCCCACAGGTGTTGATCATTGCTGTGGTCTGTGGCCCAGTGGTCTGGATTGCTCCCCCAGGTGGTGATCAGTGCTGTTGTCCGTGGCCCAGTGGTCCGGATTGCTCCCACAGGTGGTGATCAGTGCCGTTGTCCGTGGCCCAGTGGTCCAGATTGCTCCCACAGGTGGTTATCAGTGCCGTGGCCCAGTGGTCCACTCCGGACGCTCAGCCCTGTGAGGGTTACAGCTTCCTCAGGCCATGGATACCACTTGCTCCAGAGCCACCCAGCTCGTAACGAGTAAATAGTAGAGAAGAGACTTGTTCTGCACCACTCTAACACTATATTTGTGGCATCAATTATGGCATAATTCCGGCAAGGGGATGTGGCAAACACTTGGTGCTCACTTAGGTCATAGTACATCCAACAGAAGGAAAATCATGAAGCGACGCTCACCCTTTGTCCTTTATATTGGAGGTCCATTATAATCACATGTAGGTACGAAGACCACAGGGAGCTGCATTCAGAGGACGATGGACATTTTGTGCAAACACCTGAACTTCCTCTTAGGACCTGTGGAAGTGCAGTTATTTGCACAAAACGGCTGTCGTCCTCTGAATGCAGCTCCATGTGGTCTTCTGTACCTACATGTGATTATAATGGACCTCCAATATAAAGGACTTACATTTCATGGCAAATGGTGAGTGACAATAACAAGTATGGGTTGTTAGGAATAGGTGCTTCATTCAAACAACTTCCTTTATTCTTCCTTTTCCAGACACGCGCTGCGGTTCAGGAATGAGAGAGGGTTGCACGCCGCCATTTATCACAAATTCACTGCCTGAATTAGGGGCACGAACCACTATTTATTCTAAGTAATGTGAGACACGCGCTAGCCTTCATTAAAATGTTGATTGCTCTCAGTGTGAGAAACAAGATACAAATCTTGTAGTTGTGATACCTTTTAATGGCTAACAAAAATAAAATAAATGATGTTATAGGGCGAGCTTTCGAGACGACTCAGGTCTCTTCATCAGGCATGGTATGACAAGATATTGAATGAAACTCAAAATATATGCATGCACAACTAAAAATGATTGGATATTTGGCTCAATAAACATTACAGGGACTGGACATTTGGCAAAACAAACAAAACTGCCTGGGAGAG
Source organism: Allobates femoralis (assembly GCA_033576535.1). Lineage (NCBI taxonomy): Eukaryota > Metazoa > Chordata > Amphibia > Anura > Aromobatidae > Allobates > Allobates femoralis. The sequence continues at coordinate 10,692,386 of JARQOC010000006.1, read as the reverse complement.
CATCTTCAAACAGGCAGGGCCAGTGGTAATAAAGTCTTTAGGACACTAAATTATAAGAAAACCTGGTGTCTAAGATCTCCATGTCTTTGAACAACATTGTTTACACGTGGTAATGAGCCATAAAGCCATCAGCAATGTTAAGTCCATTCTGTATACAATTGAAGCTTCTAATTAGCTTGGATTCACACACTCTTCGGTGTTTTTGGGATTTGAAGTTACCTCTCAAGATTAAAACCTTCATATTGTCAATGTTGTGTCCCTGGCCAGAAAAATGCTCCGCTACTGGAAAATGGATTTTTTTGTGTGTAATTGTGTGACGATGAGACCTCATCCTTGCTCTTAGACGCTGTCCAGTCTCCCCAACATAGAAAGAACCTACTGGGCAAATGGTGCACATAATTAAATATACCACATTGGAAGAGGAGCATGTGAAACTCCCAGGAATCCTATAATCCTGCTGTGTATTGGGGATCTGTATCCTGTCTCTAGTCTCTATGTGAGTACAGGTCTTGCAGCTCTTCACATTGCATGGATAAGTTCCTTTTGGTGTATCCGAGGGCATCAAACTTCGGACCATGATGTTCCTTAAGTTGGGAGGCTGCCTGTAGCACAGCAAGGGAGGGTCTTTGAATAATATTTTAAGTCGGTCATCCTTGTGTAAGATGTGGTGAAGTTTCCTGGCCGTTTTCCTTAGTAACTCAAGCTGTGGGTTGTAGGTCACCACCAGGGGAACACGTTGGTTCTCTTCTTTTGCTCTGTATTGGAGTGCTTGACTTCTAGGGATCCTTGTGGCTTTAATGATCTGATCCTCAATGGAGGTGGGGTGGTAGCCCTGGTTTACAAATGTCTTTTTTAGCTGGTTTAAGTGTTCATCCCTTTCCACTGGGTTGGAGCAAATACGGTTATATCTCAGGGCCTGGCTGTAGACAATGGATTTTTTGATGTGTTTTGGGTGGAAACTGTCCCATCTGAGGTATGTGGGACGGTCAATCGGTTTCCGATATACTGTTGTTTGGAATGAGCAAAAGACCAGCGGTGGAACTCGGTTTCATGGCACCTGGGGCAAAGTTCCATTTCGGTGCCCCCCCCCCTCCCAGTGTAGGTGAGAAGCGGGGGGGGGGGTTGGGTGCTGTTGGCTGTCAGCCCCGCCGCCCTTGCAGCCCTGGGGGGGTTGTGATGCGACACTGGTACCTCCACATGGGCTCAGAAACTGTCCACGTTTGTCTCTCCCCTTAACCTTCATCTCTATCTCTGACCGGGATATAACATGCCCTGTGCCCTATCCGAAAATAACTGTGCACCGTCCTTCCCTATAGACAGTGTGTGTGGCACAGTTTGATGGCACCCTCGGGTTACTGTGGCCGGAGATACGATAGAACTGTGCCCTATAAGATGCCCGGTCCCGGCAGGCACTGCCGGATACTGAGATCACACTGCATACACCTGTCAGTAAAACTACAACTCCCAGCAAGTGGTGAAGCCCTGATGTGACTGCATGCTGGGAGTTGTAGTGTGCCCCATCTGGAGCGCCCAACACCCACCTCTGGGCTCCGTGCTGTACTCGAACCGATAGTCAAATCAAGCTCCGAGTTCCGGGTCGTCCCCTGGGGCGCTCATGTCTCCCGGGCAGTGACCGGCGGTGGTGAGTGAGGCTGGCAGGAGGGCACGGTGCAGGAGGCGGCTCCTCATCACGGACCTGTTGCTGAGGCTGAAGCTGCCGGTCCCTCCTCCTCCTCCCGTTATAGTGCAGTCCTCTGTATAGCTCCTCCTGTGCCCCCTCACCGGCGCCCCCTCAGAGTTGCGCCCGGGGCAAAAGATCCGGCTGCACCCCCCTAGATACCCCCCTGACTCAGACTGCAACAATCCTATTTATAAAAACTTCATTAAGAGATCTGATTCCCGGATTACATAGTACATAGGTTATTCTGTAGAATATCACATCTATAAGATTATATGATGAAAACCCGGCTGAGGATACATAGTGTTCTAAATCATAAAAACCCAACTAGTGACTCCTATTGTATCTGAATTCCATTTTTTTGTTATTATTCTTTAATCATACAATAAGCTCTATGATAATTATCTCTGAGTAATAGTAATTAAATATAACAAGAATCCAAAACTTTTCTTTATAATGATGGAAATTAAAACCATTCTAATTCAGCACAATTTGTGAACTATATGTTTGCCATTATATCTGCCTGACACTATATGCATAAATGGATTAACAGTTTATTATCTTCACAGTTTATTTATTTATTTTATTATGAATTCATCTACAGACACCCTAATTAACCCCTCTATAAGGATGGAGTCACAGACTAATCACATTTGTATATACTCTCTTTTGTACCCCAGGAGTTCTAGCCCAGATGATAGCAGATATTTATACCAAAAATTCTTTTACCCCCCTATTATTAATGAAAAATCATATTTTAGTTGTTTTTATTTTTAATGCATGATGTTGTTGTGTTTTTATATGAATTTTATGGGATAACATTTACGGAGTATTGTTTATAAACACAGTGACGTCACGCAGGGATCCTCCCTGTCTGGTGACGTCACGTTGCACTTTTTTTGGCGCCTTACTCCTCTTAAATATGAAGTGTGTTCATTGTGGTCTTGATGTCCCTGAGGAAGGAGCTCGGAGGTGGCTCTGAAATGCGTAGGAAAAGGAAGAATAAAGGAAGTTGTTTGATTGAAGCACTGTCTTCTCCGTGATTTTGTGGCACAGCAGCGCGGACCGTGATACAACTATTCCTAACAACCGATAGCGGCTTTTCCACGTCCAGCGGCAGCTGTATTTTGTGGGTTACACAACTAAGCATGGTGAGTGGCCATCACACATCACCGTCTTCAACAAGTGTCGTCATTGATAGGGCACTATTCTGCTCCTCGCTTTGTCTCCTTTGTGTTTTACACAATAACAAGTATGGCAGAATTCTACAGAATTAGGAAAATACTGAAATGGTATCTGACCAGACATAGCTCCAGGGCAGTGTAGGTGTAAAGTAGCACCATATAGTGATGTAACTACAATGACCTTCATACAGTCACAGAATAACATACCTATACAATGCCAATACAGGGATACTATTGTGCAGTAACTAAGTACCCCCGCCACCAGAGGGCGCACCACATAGTACACAGAAGGGGAAAAATACTCTTTTTCAGTATTTTTGAAGAGTATTTTTAGACAAAAGAGGAGGTGAAACTTGTCCTAGCCTCAAACGTTACATGTCACGTGTTGATTTGGGGGAATCTGTGTAATCTCATCCTTACCCTTGTGCTCTAAATGTCTTGGATCCTTCTTCTCTCGCCACAGCCTCGCCATTTGGCGCAGTTTACCATTTTCTGATTGAAGATATATAAACAGATTGACGTCATCATGACGATCCAGACTATTTGGGTTAAAGTCCATTGTGAACCTTGGAGCAGCTGCTGCGCACATCTTCACAGGCTTTCTTCATGCAGCTTAATGTCCCGGAACGTTCACGATCTGAACATTCTAAGCTGTGATGTCATCAGAACCTGGTGATGACCTCATCGTCCATTGCAGATATTGTGTAACATCAGTTATAAATGTGGCTCCGCAGGAAAACATGATTGATGATATTTATTGTAGAAGTTGAATGAAATGACAAGATTCTCTGTCTTAGAATCCCATTTTAAAAATGTATAAACATCGCACCGTTTGCATATTTGCATTGCTGGGCTCTTAACTTATTAGTAATGGCAAAGACACACTTATGTGAAGTGCATGCGAGTATCTCACATGACTCACCCGGCCTGGCCCATGCCTCTCTGAACGAGAGCATGGAGCTGCTTGTGTTTCTCTCTATCCAGAGAGCCGGTGGTTGGGCCGGGTGAGTCATGTGAGATGCATGCTGGGATCTTGCATGAAGTTTGCATAAATGTGTCTCTGCCTCATTTCCCAGAATCCCCAGTGACTTTTGTTTTTAACTAAGGTAAACATCCGATGATGTTCGGTGATCCTCTCTGAAGCCGGGGGAGCATACACCCAGAGACAGAGACGCTCAGTGGTGAGTGTTGGGTCTCATTCAGACACAGCGTTTGTGCTGCTTTTTTGCTCCATTTTCAGAGTAGACAGACACACACGCTTTCTTACCCATGGTGATCCCCGATGATGTCCTTCCGGACACCGGAAGGACCTGTGATTTTTACAAGTACTGACAGGACCTGGAACCATGTGATTCTCAACCTGAGTCACATGTCCAGGTCCTGTCAGTGCTGGACCTGCAGGTCCTGCTGATGCCTGGAATAAAGACATCACCATGACTCACTGTGGGATCGCAGTGAGGATAAGTAATGGATATTAGTGATGCAGAAAGATAAGCAGAAAAACAGAGCACTATTTGATGCTCATTATTTTCTGCTGCGCTTTCTGCACCACTAACATCCAATACTTACCCTCCTCAATGATCCCACGGTGATGTCTTCCTCCCCCTCCCAGGCACCACCAGGACCTGCGGGTACAGAACTGACAGGACCTTGCACCATGTGACTCTCAGTCTAAGTCACATGGGCAGGTCCTGCCGATACCCGGGGAGGAAGACATCACTGGGGGTCCCCGTGGGATTGCAGGGGAGGGTAAGTAATGGATGTTAGTAGTGCAGAAAGTACAGCAGAAAAAGCTGGAGCAATAATTGACGCTCATTATTTTCTGGATGCACTTTCTGCTCCAGTAATGCAGCAGTCAAAAACGCAGCGTCTGAACTGTAAATTGAAAATCCCATTCACTTTGCTGCAGACGCAGCGACTGGTCTGTTTTTTGTGCAGTTTGAACGAAAACGCAGCACCAAAAACGTCCAGTGTAAAATAGCCATACATAGCGGCGCAATGCTATGCACAGGATAAGGATTGCGCATAGTTGTGCACTTGCCAAAAGTCTGCATTGTAAATGTATGGCATGAAATGTGAGGCCCGAAGAGGACAGTGTTGCAAATGTATGTAAACCGCTATGGTATTAATAGTGCTAAATAAATGAATGGCCATATGCTATTTTAATATGAATTGCTATCACATAAGTGTAGAACAGATGGCCGCGCATGCTGCTGACCACTGGCTGACACAAGACAGAAAAGGGCCCCTGTGCGAGAATAGTTTACTGGGCCCCTTTGCAGTACTATAGGTGATAAAAATACACAACTCCACCTGTTTTGAATGTGGAAAAGGGCTCCCTAACATCTTGGGCCCCAATGCGCCTGCAGAGGTTGCACCAAAGATAAGTCTGCCACTGCTGCTGACCCTCTACAATAATAAAGGTTTGCTCTACAAAAAAATAAAAATGAAATAAAATAAATATTAAAAATATTACCCAAAAATATTAATCTCTATTGAATGGATGTTTTAGGGTACCTTTACACGCCGCAATTTTTAGTGGCGATATGTGGTGATCTATCATGCGCGAGCACGTTTTTCATGGTCGCCTCAGATTGCCGATGGCGCTTTTACACGCCGCAATTTCGCCCTCAACCTATGGCGATGTGTCGCCCCGGAAATCGCCTAGCCCACAGCTGAACCAATCCGGTGGAGTTCCCTCGCCGCTTCACACGCCGCAATCCCCAAAGGAATGTGCGCGGCGATAACATAGGCGTGCCAGACCGGTTTACACCGCGCCCCAAACGTGCTCATTGGACAACGCAATAGCGTTATGATTGCTCAGCCTGCGCAGGAAGGCTAATACATGACGCCATTGCCATTGTGTAGTGTGAATAGACAGCTCTTCAAATATGGCGCCCTGTGAAGGGACAGCCAATGGGAACACAGTAGCCACCATCAATCATCGCTGACGGGGTGCGGTCTCCAGCACGCTGTGGCACGCCTCTGGGAAATCAGTAGGTGACGCAGATTCCATCCCTATCGCCCATTCACACTCCAAAAGCCGGGAATGTCGCCTTCATGATTGCCTCTGATTTTGGAGCAGTGCTGTGAAATCAGAACCAGGCGACAGGCCACTTATCGCCGCCAAATTCCCCAATTACATGCCGCAACTGGGAGGGAATTTGACGGCGATAGTTTCAGGGGGACATACCGCCGTCACGATTCCCACAAAATATTGCGGCGTATAAGGGTACCTTTACACGCCGCAATCGCGATAAAGATTGTCGGCGATATGTCGCCCTGGAACCATCGCCGCCAAATTCCCTCCTAATTGCGGCGTGTATTTCAGGAATTTGGCGGCGATTTGTAGCCTCTCTCCGGTCGTCTGATTTCAGTGCATGCCTTGAAATCAGGTGACATATCGCCGCCAAATTCCCAAAATACACGCCGCAATTAGGAGGGAATTTGGCGGCGATGGTTCCAGGCCGACAAGGTACCCTTAAGTACATTGTAAGCTTCCTTGACTTCCTAGCTGCCGCCACATCTGCCACTGTTTCCAAAATTCAGACCCTGTAGGTGTCAAAAACACCTGCAAACTCCAGGAAGCTTAAAAAAATTCCAAAAAATGCTACACCTTGATACAAGACGGTAGACCCGATGGCTTGGTACATTCCTAACCGTTCGGTGAGGTGTTGTCCCCAGCCAGCAGGTCTTCCGGCAATCGTTTTTGCCCCAAATAAACAGGAAAAGAGTTAGGACCATTTTAATTTTCAAGCCTTTGTGCCGAACAAATCAACGTTCGATGACATTTGGGGAAAGTGTTTGGGTTTTCGATCCCCAAGTTGAATCGGTCGAGTTCGGTCGAAATTTGAAATTGGCGAAAATGTTCTGTAAAGTTCGCTCATCTCTACTCGTTTACAACAAAAAAACATTGGAAGGAAAAATAGAAAACCCAACACTGCTGTGACCTGGTATTGGCCCCTTTACATTATATTAGTCTGGAAACACATTGTGACTCACCTGTGGGAAATTACAAATGAGAATCACATGTGATAAATTGTTGGTGCTCATGTGACATGAATTAGCCAATGAATGATGACTTCAGTGTTTTAAAAAGCCACATGTTAGGCCCTGTTACTTTGCCACATGTTAGGCCTTGTTACTTTGCCACATGTTAGGCCCTGTTACTTTGTCACAATGGTGAAGACAAAGGAGCTGTCTGAGGACATCATAACTGTTATTATTAGCAAACACCAGACTGCCAAAGGGTATAATACCATCTCCAAAGACCTTGGTATCACAGTTTTAACAGTGTGCAATGTTATTAAGACGTTCCCAAGCATGGAATCATCAAGAACCTCCCTGGATGTGAGGGAAAGAGGACAATTGACAAGAGATGTCTTCAAAGTTGATTCTAGGCTGTTGGTTGGGACCCATTCCTGCACTCCCACATTAGAGTAGTGGTGGGAGGTTACTCCTGGGAGGGAGATATATTCACCTCTGGAGGGAGTCAAGGAGTAGTCGGAGTTAGTGAGGAGAAGGGAGTTGGAAAGGAGTCAAGCAGGAGTGAGGAGCGAGGCGGAAGGTTAACCCGGGCAGCTCTATGCTGATTCGGAGGGAAGATGAGAGAGGATCCTGAGGGGATCCTGAGAGAGGGTGCTTGACGCAGGAGTCTGGGCCCTAGAGAGAAAGGGGGAACCCCAGTGTGGAGCGACCATCCTCCAGGGAATTCCCCAGTCCACCACGGGAACGCCGGACCCGAGGACACGGCCAGAGTCCATCTCCGAAGTCGTCAACCGGCTGCTGCGGTCTGTTCACCGGATGCGTCACCCTGCCAGACGGAGCGGTCTGCCTGCTTCCTCACCACGAGGGAGGGGAGCCCCAAGTCTACCTTTAAGGAGCCATTGGGTATAGACTCATCGTAGGCGGGGAAGAAAGGACACGGGTTTGTCAACTAAGGCATACCACGGGTACCACCATACCACCTGGCATCCACCTGTAGAGCTAATGTGGCGCCCCGCATATGCAGGTGTCACAGAGGGGTACTACACCCATAAAAGAGGTGTAGTTACTCCAGCTGCAAGTGGACCCAGCACTCCCACATTAGTACAGCGGTGGGAGGTTACCCGGGAGGGGATATATTCACTTCTAGGGGGATCAAGAAGGTCTTTGCCCTCGGGTCGTTGACCGAGAGTTGGAGGAGGAGAGGAGTTAGGAAAGCTCAGACTAAGTGGAACGAGGTGGAAGGTCAAACCGGAGTGGTTTCAAGCCGATCCGGAGGGAAGAAGAAGGGACCTTGAGGAGGTCCTGAAAGAGGGCGGCTGACAAGAGAAGTCCGGGCCCTAGATAGAAAGGGAGATCCTCAGAGTGGAGCGCCCATACTCCAGGGGATACTCTAGTCCACCACGGGAACGCCGGACCCGAGGATCCGGCCAGAGTTCAGCTTTGCAGTCGGCAACCGGCTGCTGTGGCTTGTTTATCAGCCGAAGCACTCTGCTATCGGAGCGGTCTGCCTGCTTCCTCACAACGAGGGAAAGGACTCCCGGTGCTACCTACACGGAGCTACTGGGTATAGATCAATCCTAAGCGGGGAAGAACGGACACGGGTTAGTTAACGAAGGTGCACCAAGGGTTCCACCAGACCACCTGGGATACACTTGCAGCTACCCGTTAAGCTACCTGTTCTTGTAACACCTAAATGCTGAACTGTGAACTTTATCTGATGCTGCTACAAGTTGACAGTAAAGTACCCGGAGAAAGTGACTTTGCTTCAGCGTGTGTTTCCTATATCAATCTGCTTATTTTCAGAAACGCTGCCCTGGAGGAACAGCCCTGCCTGTAGGGGGTTTCGCCAAATCAGCCGCAATTCCATCTACCTCCGGCGGACTGTGGCGGCGCTGGTGACCTATCACCAGAAACTACAGGTGGCGTCACGTGAACTGTATATTGAATCCACTGTAAATATATTCCCTTTTTGAAGTGTCAGCCAGGACACGGGATCAGAAGCGGCCACCACTCCCCGTGACACAGCAACGCTACCCATGGAGCCTGATACCCGAGTATCCCAGGGCCTGGGGCTCGACACTACCTGTTTCTTTAACAACTGTTGCTGAACTGTGGACTTGTATGCTGATGACTGTTTACAGTAAAGTACCCGGGAGAGTGACTTTGCCTCCGTGTCTTTGTGCTGCAGAATTCAACCTGTTTGCTTACAGGAACGCTGCCCCGGAGGAGCTTTGCCATCCTTGCCACGATACCATCGCCCTCCGGAGAACTGTGGCGTCACTGGTGATCCCTCACCAGGTACTACAGGTGGCGTCACGTGACAAATAACTCTTATCCCCTGTACATAAACCCTCTATTGAAGTGTCACCCAGGCCACGGGCTCAGGCACCGCCACCCGTGACATCCCTGCGAACCCCTCCGAGCCTGATACCCGAGTACCCCAGGGCCTGGGGCTCGACATAATGAAGCTTATAAGGAAATGAACTCCCTACCAACAGTTAAGCATGGTGGAGGATCCTTAATGCTGTGGAGATGCTTTGCTGTGTCTGGTACTGAAGGTCATGACCGTATCACAATAATCATGAAATCAGAGAAATTATCAAGAGATTTTAGAGCAAAATGTCCTTTGCAGTGTAAGAAAACTTGGTTTGAGCAGAAGATCATGGGTCCTTCAGCAAGAAAATGACCCAATATGTCGATCCCCAGGCCCTGGGGTACTCGGGTATCAGGCTCGGTGGGGTTGCTTGGGATGTCACGGGTGGCAGCGCCTGAGCCCGTGGCCTCGGTGACACTTCAAAAAGGGTGTATTTACAGGGGATAAGAGTTTTTGTCACGTGACGCCACCTGTAGTATCTGGTGATGGGTCACCAATGCCGCCACAGTCCGCCGGAGATAGATGGTATTGCGTCTGAGATGGCAAAGCTCCCTACAGGTAGGGCTGTTCCTGCGGGACAGCGTAGTGTGAAGGGGGCAGCTTGGAGTGGAGATGTAGGTAGGAATGGGGAGTGTTGGAGCAGACTATAAGGGGCACTGGGAAAGGAGAGGAATGACGCACACACACTGGAGAAGTCTCTTTTACCTTTTATTGGTGGTACGCAGGTAAAAACGTCCAGGGCACTGACAGGTCACCAGGTGCACAGTGGGTCCCCACAGCAAGTGGGTATAAGGCCTCCTTTGGTCAGCAGTACAGTCAGCACTGTACTATATATAGAGCAGCACGGTGGCTCAGTGGTCAGCACTGTACTATATATAGGGCAGCACGGTGGCTCAGCGGTTAGCACTGTACTATATATAGAGCAGCATGGTGGCTCAGTGGTCAGCACTGTACTATATATAGAGCAGCACGGTGGCTCAGTGGTTAGCACTGTACTGTATATAGAGCAGCACGGTGGCTCAGTGGTTAGCACTGTACTATTTATAGAGCAGCACGGTGGCTCAGTGGTTAGCACTGTACTATATATAGAGCAGCACGGTGGCTCAGTGGTCAGCACTTTACTATATATAGAGCAGCACGGTGGCTCAGTGGTCAGCACTGTACTATATATAGAGCAGCACGGTGGCTCAGTGGTTAGCACTGTACTGTATATAGAGCAGCACGGTGGCTCAGTGGTTAGCACTGTACTATATATAGAGCAGCACGGTGGCTCAGTGGTTAGCACTGTACTATATATAGAGCAGCACGGTGGCTCAGTGGTCAGCACTTTACTATATATAGAGCAGCACGGTGGCTCAGTGGTCAGCACTGTACTATATATAGAGCAGCACGGTGGCTCAGTGGTCAGCACTGTACTATATATAGAGCAGCACAGTGGCTCAGTGGTTAGCACTGTACTATATATAGAGCAGCACAGTGGCTCAGTGGTCAGCACTGTACTATATATAGGGCAGCACAGTGGCTCAGTGTTTAGAACTGTACTATATATAGAGCAGCACAGTGGCTCCGTGGTCAGCACTGTTCTATATATAGAGGAGTACGGTGGCTCAGTGGTTAGCACTGTATATAGGGCAGCACGGTGGCTCAGTGGTCAGCACTGTACTATATATAGAGCAGCACGGTGGCTCAGTGGTTAGCACTGTATTATATATAGAGCAGCACGGTGGCTCAGTGGTTAGCACTGTATTATATATAGAGCAGCACAGTGGCTCAGTGGTTAGCACTGTACTATATATAGAGCAGCACGGTGGCTCAGTGGTTAGCACTGTATTATATATAGGGCAGCACGGTGGCTCAGTGGTCAGCACTGTACTATATATAGAGCAGCACGGTGGCTCAGTGGTTAGCACTGTATGTAGAGCAGCACGGTGGCTCAGTGGTTAGCACTGTACTATATATAGAGCAGCACGGTGGCTCAGTGGTTAGCACTGTACTATATATAGGGCAGCACACTGGCTCAGTGGTCAGCACTGTACTATATATAGAGCAGCACGGTGGCTCAGTGGTTAGCACTGTGTATAGGGCAGCACGGTAGCTCAGTGGTTAGTATAGTTGGTTTGTAGGGCTGGGGTCTGGATTAAAATACCACCAAGAACATAGTCTGAAAGGAGTATGTATGTTCTTTTGATGTCCAGAGACTGATAGGAAAAATAGAACCAAAATGTGATGAAAATGTTTGTAAATTCCTTTAGGACAAGATGGTGCGAAATAAAGCAAAATATTCAATAATGTCTTATTCTATCTTTGGTTGGCGGCTGCTTATCATGTGGTCATTCCCAGCTCTGCCTGCAGGTGGCACTGCTGCCTTTCCTATATCTTTATATTACAGTGTCTATATCCTTGTAGTGTACTCCTGGATACAGTCAGTATAATCCTGGATGACCACTCCACCCACCACCTTTCTCAGCTGATCTAATGATGATCTGATCGTTCTTTTGTACAGAACTTTGGGCTATTTGTTCCTTTTTAGACACATTCTGTTTCTTGTTATGTTTCTTATTCCCTCTTTCTAGCATGTTTTGCTGTTTGAGGTCTTTTCACACCATTTCTTGGAACGTCTCAGTGTAACGGCCCTTACTCTCAATGGGATAGAAATTGCCTTTGGCCTTGGTATCAGGATGATGATGATGATGGCGCTCGTCTTCATTTGTGTTATTTGGATTCATGCAGTTTTTTGTAATAAGGTGAAATGTGTTTTTAAGGTCATATTTCTTATGAATTTATGTACGTCTATAAAAAGATCCACTTCACCTGGGGTATACGTGGGCAAAAGATCCCATAAAGATTCCTGGCTCACATCAGGACTACAAGATCCCAGGTAACTTCAGCTGCACCACAAGCAATGGGGTGTACTTACTTATGTGTACAACATGTGTGAGCAGGAACCTGTATGTAGGAGAGACGGGGCAACGACTCAGAATGAGGATGAGCTCTCATCACCACACAATAGAGGAAAGAAGGACAGATCTGCCTGTGCCTGGACACTTCTGTAGCCCTGATCTCACCATTATGGATATGAAAATACTAGATATGAGCCTGATACTATCGCATCGGGAGGGCGGTGTGTGTACGCTCTCTTCCCTGTCAGCTGTCTCTCCCCTCTGAGGCTGTCTGTCTCCACTGTGGCTGTCTCTCTCCCCTCTGTGGTTGTGTGTCCCTTCTGTGCCTGCGTCTCTCCCTTTCCGTTTCTGTCTCTCCCTCTCTGTGGCTGTCTCTCTCTTTTCTCTGTGACTGTCTCTCTCTTTTCTCTGTGGCTGTCTCTCTCTTTTCTCTGTGGCTGTCCCGCTCTTTTCTCTGTGGCTGTCTCTCTCTTTTCTCTGTGGCTGTCTCTCTCTCTTTTCTCTGTGGCTGTCTCTCTCTCTTTTCTCTGTGGCTGTCTCTCTCTCTTTTCTCTGTGGCAGTCTCTCTCTCTTTTCTCTGTGGCTGTCTCTTTGTCTCTCCCGTGTGTGTGTGTGTGTCTGTCTTCTCTGGCTGTCTCTTTTCCTCTGTGGCTCTCTCCCCCCTGTTTCTCTCTCTTTTCTCTGTCTGTCTCTCCTCGAGTGAGTTGTTACCTCAGTATCTGTAAGGCTTTGTGCACACGCTGAGTATTTGGTGAGTTTTTTACCTCAGTATCTGTAAGGCCTCGTGCACACGCTGAGTATTTGGTGAGTTTTTACCTCAGTATCTGTAAGGCCTCGTGCACACGCTGAGTATTTGGTGAGTTGTTACCTCAGTATTTGTAAGGCCTCGTGCACACGCTGAGTATTTGGTGAGTTGTTACCTCAGTATCTGTAAGGCCTCGTGCACACGCTGAGTATTTGGTGAGTTTTTACCTCAGTATCTGTAAGGCCTCGTGCACACGCTGAGTATTTAGTGAGTTTTTACCTCAGTATCTGTAAGGCCTCGTGCACACGCTGAGTATTTGGTGAGTTGTTACCTCAGTATTTGTAAGGCCTCGTGCACACGCTGAGTATTTAGTGAGTTGTTACCTCAGTATCTGTAAGGCCTCGTGCACACGCTGAGTATTTGGTGAGTTGTTACCTCAGTATTTGTAAGGCCTCGTGCACAGGCTGAGTATTTGGTGAGTTGTTACCTCATTATCTGTAAGGCCTCGTGCACACGCTGAGTATTTGGTGAGTTTTTACCTCAGTATCTGTAAAGCCTCGTGCACACGCTGAGTATTTGGTGAGTTTTTACCTCAGTATCTGTAAGGCCTCGTGCACATGCTGAGTATTTGGTGAGTTGTTACCTCAGTATCTGTAAGGCCTCGTGCACACGCTGAGTATTTGGTGAGTTTTTACCTCAGTATCTGTAAGGCCTCGTGCACACGCTGAGTATTTGGTGAGTTGTTACCTCAGTATTTGTAAGGCCTCGTGCACACGCTGAGTATTTGGTGAGTTGTTACCTCAGTATCTGTAAGGCCTCGTGCACAGGCTGCGTATTTGGTGAGTTTTTACCTCAGTATTAGTAAGGCCTCGTTCACACGCTGAGTATTTGGTGAGTTTTTACCTCAGTATCTGTAAGGCCTCGTGCACACGCTGAGTATTTGGTGAGTTGTTACCTCAGTATCTGTAAGGCCTCGTGCACACGCTGAGTATTTGGTGAGTTGTTACCTCAGTATCTGTAAGGCCTCGTGCACACGCTGAGTATTTGGTGAGTTTTACCTCAGTATCTGTAAGGCCTCTGCACACCAGCTGAGTATTTGGTGAGTTTTACCTCATATCTGTAAGGCCTCGTGCACACGCTGAGTATTTGGTGAGTTGTTACCTCAGTATCTGTAAAGGGCCTCGTGCACACCTGAGTATTTGGTGAGTTTTTACCTCAGTATCTGTAAGGCCTCGTGCACACAGCTGAGTATTTGGTGAGTTGTTACCTCAGTATCTGTAAGGCCTCGTGCACACGCTGAGTATTTGGTGAGTTTTTACCTCAGTATCTGTAAGGCCTCGTGCACACGCTGAGTATTTGGTGAGTTTTACCTCAGTATATGTAAGGCCTCGTGCACACGCTGAGTATTGTGTGAGTTGTTACCTCAGTATCTGTAAGGCCTCGTGCACACGCTGAGTATTTGGTGAGTTTTTACCTCAGTATTAGTAAGGCCTCGTGCACACGCTGAGTATTTGGTGAGTTGTTACCTCAGTATCTGTAAGGCCTCGTGCACACGCTGAGTATTTGGTGATTTTTTACCTCAGTATCTGTAAGGCCTCGTGCACACGCTGAGTATTTGTGAGTTGTTACCTCAGTATCTGTAAGGCCTCGTGCACACGCTGAGTATTTGGTGAGTTTTTTACCTCAGTATCTGTAAGGCCTCGTGCACATGCTGAGTATTTGGTGAGTTTTTACCTCAGTATTGTAAGGCCTCGTGCACACGCTGAGTATTTGGTGAGTTGTTACCTCAGTATCTGTAAGGCCTCGTGCACACGCTGAGTATTTGGTGAGTTTTTACCTCAGTATTGTAAGGCCTCGTCACACGCTGAGTATTGGGTAGTTGACCTCAATCTGTAAGGCCTACGTGCCACCTGAGTATTTGGTGAGTTGTTACCTCAGTATCTGTAAGGCCTCGTTGCACACCTGAGTATTTGGTGATGTTACCTCAGTATTGTAAGCCTCGTGCACACGCTGAGTATTTGTGAGTTGTTACCTCAGTATCTGTAAGGCCTCGTGCACACGCTGAGTATTTGGTGAGTTTGTTACCTCAGTATTGTAAGGCCTCGTGCACACGCTGAGTATTTGGTGAGTTTTTACCTCAGTATCTGTAAGGCCTCGTGCACACGCTGAGTATTTGGTGAGTTTTTACCTCAGTATTGTAAGGCCTCGTGCACACGCTGAGTATTTGGTGAGTTTTTACCTCATATCTGTAAGGCCTCGTGCACACGCTGAGTATTTGGTGAGTTTTTACCTCAGTATCTGTAAGGCCTCGTGCACACGCTGAGTATTTGGTGAGTTTTTATACCTCAGTATCTGTAAGGCCTCGTGCACACGCTGAGTATTTGGTGATTGTTACCTCAGTATTGTAAGGCCTCGTGCACACGCTGAGTATTTGGTGAGTTGTTACCTCAGTATCTGTAAGGCCTCGTGCACACGCTGAGTATTTGGTGAGTTTTACCTCAGTATTTGTAAGGCCTCGTCACACGCTGAGTATTTGGTGAGTTGTTACCTCAGTATCTGTAAGGCCTCGTGCACACGCTGAGTATTTGGTGAGTTTTTTACCTCAGTATCTGTAAAGCCTCGTGCACACGCTGAGTATTTGGTGAGTTTTTACCTCAGTATCTGTAAGGCCTCGTGCACACGCTGAGTATTTGGTGAGTTGTTACCTCAGTATCTGTAAGGCCTCGTGCACACGCTGAGTATTTGGTGAGTTTTTACCTCAGTATCTGTAAGGCCTCGTGCACACGCTGAGTATTTGGTGAGTTGTTACCTCAGTATTTGTAAGGCCTCGTGCACACGCTGAGTATTTGGTGAGTTGTTACCTCAGTATCTGTAAGGCCTCGTGCACACGCTGAGTATATTGGTGAGTTTTTACCTCAGTATTAGTAAGGCCTCGTTCACACGCTGAGTATTTGGTGAGTTGTTACCTCAGTATCTGTAAGGCCTCGTGCACACGCTGAGTATTTGGTGAGTTTTTACCTCAGTATCTGTAAGGCCTCTGTGCACACGCTGAGTATTTGGTGAGTTGTTACCTCAGTATTTGTAAGGCCTCGTGCACACGCTGAGTATTTGGTGAGTTTGTTACCTCAGTATCTGTAAGGCCTCGTGCACATGCTGAGTATTTGGTGAGTTTTTACCTCAGTATTAGTAAGGCCTCGTTCCCCACGCTGAGTATTTGGTGAGTTGTTACCTCAGTATCTGTAAGGCCTCGTGCACACGCTGAGTATTTGGTGAGTTTTTACCTCAGTATCTGTAAGGCCTCGTGCACACGCTGAGTATTTGGTGTTGTTACCTCAGTATCTGTAAGGCCTCGTGCACACACTGAGTATTTGGTGAGTTGTTACCTCAGTATCTGTAAGGCCTCGTGCACACGCTGAGTATTTGGTGAGTTGTTACCTCAGTATTTGTAAGGCCTCGTGCACACGCTGAGTATTTGGTGAGTTGTTACCTCAGTATCTGTAAGGCCTCGTGCACACGCTGAGTATTTGGTGAGTTTTTACCTCAGTATTAGTAAGGCCTCGTTCACACACGCTGAGTATTTGGTGAGTTGTTACCTCAGTATCTGTAAGGCTTTGTGCACACGCTGAGTATTTGGTGAGTTTTTTCCTTAGTATCTGTAAGGCCTCGTGCACACGCTGAGTATTTGGTGAGTTTTTACCTCAGTATCTGTAAGGCCTCGTGTACACGCTGAGTATTTGGTGTTGTTACCTCAGTATCTGTAAGGCCTCGTGCACACACTGAGTATTTGGTGAGTTGTTACCTCAGTATCTGTAAGGCCTCGTGCACACGCTGAGTATTTGGTGAGTTTTTACCTCAGTATCTGTAAGGCCTCGTGCACACGCTGAGTATTTGGTGAGTGTTTACCTCAGTATATGTAAGGCCTCGTGCACACGCTGAGTATTTGGTGAGTTTGTTACCTCAGTATCTGTAAGGCCTCGTGCACACGCTGAGTATTTGGTGAGTTTTTACCTCAGTATTTGTAAGGCCTCGTGCACACGCTGAGTATTTGGTGAGTTGTTACCTCATTATCTGTAAGGCCTCGTGCACACGCTGAGTATTTGTGAGTTGTTACCTCAGTATCTGTAAAGCCTCGTGCACACGCTGAGTATTTGGTGAGTTTTTACCTCAGTATCTGTAAGGCCTCGTGCACACGCTGAGTATTTGGTGAGTTGTTACCTCAGTATCTGTAAGGCCTCGTGCACACGCTGAGTATTTGGTGAGTTTTTACCTCAGTATCTGTAAGGCCTCGTGCACACGCTGATATTTGGTGAGTTGTTACCTCAGTATTTGTAAGGCCTCGTGCACACGCTGAGTATTTGGTGAGTTGTTACCTCAGTATCTGTAAGGCCTCGTGCACATGCTGAGTATTTGGTGAGTTTTTACCTCAGTATTAGTAAGGCCTCGTTCACACGCTGAGTATTTGGTGAGTTGTTTACCTCAGTATCTGTAAGGCCTCGTGCACACGCTGAGTATTTGGTGAGTTTTTACCTCAGTATCTGTAAGGCCTCGTGCACACGCTGAGTATTTGGTGTTGTTACCTCAGTATCTGTAAGGCCTCGTGCACACACTGAGTATTTGGTGAGTTGTTACCTCAGTATCTGTAAGGCCTCGTGCACACACTGAGTATTTGGTGAGTTGTTACCTCAGTATCTGTAAGGCCTCGTGCACACGCTGAGTATTTGGGGAGTTGTTACCTCAGTATATGTAAGGCCTCGTGCACACGCTGAGTATTTGGGGAGTTGTTACCTCAGTATATGTAAGGTCTCGTGCACACGCTGAGTATTTGGTGTGTTTTTACCTCAGTATCTGTAAGGTCTCGTGCACACGCTGAGTATTTGGTGAGTTGTTACCTCAGTATTTGTAAGGTCTCGTGCACACGCTGAGTATTTGGTGAGTTTTTACCTCAGTATCTGTAAGGCCCTGTGCACACGCTGAGTATTTGGTGAGTTTTTACCTCAGTATCTGTAAGGCCTCGTGCACACGCTGAGTATTTGGTGAGATTTTACCTGAGTATATGTAAGGTCTCGTGCACACTCTGAGTATTTGGTGAGATTTTACCTGAGTATATGTAAGGTCTCGTGCACACGCTGAGTATTTGGTGAGTTGTTACCTCAGTATCTGTAAGGCCCTGTGCACACGCTGAGTATTTGGTGAGTTTTTACCTCAGTATCTGTAAGGCCTCGTGCACACGCTGAGCATTTGGTGAGTTTTTACCTCAGTATCTGTAAGGCCTCGTGCACACGCTGAGTATTTGGTGTTTTTACCTCAGTATCTGTAAGGCCTCGTGCACACGCTGAGTATTTGGTGAGTTGTTACCTCAGTATTTGTAAGTCCTCGTGCACACGCTGAGTATTTGGTGAGTTGTTACCTCAGTATCTGTAAGGCCTCGTGCACACGCTGAGTATTTGGTGAGTTTTTACCTCAGTATTTGTAAGGCCTCGTGCACACGCTGAGTATTTGGTGAGTTTTACCTCAGTATCTGTAAGTTCTCGTGCACACGCTGAGTATTTGGTGAGTTTTTACCTCAGTATCTGTAAGGCCTCGTTCACACGCTGAGTATTTGGTGAGTTGTTACCTCAGTATCTGTAAGGCTTCGTGCACACGCTGAGTATTTGGTGAGTTTTTTACCTCAGGATTTGTAGACAAAACCAGGAGTGGAGCAATCGGAGGAAAAGTCTAATAGAAACACGTCACCACTTCTGGATTAATCATCCACTCCTGGTTTTGTCTACAAATCCTGAGGTAAAAAACTCATCAAACACTCAGCGTGTGCACGAGGCCTTAGCGTGTATGGAGCAGAGGCGGAAATGACGTAGGCGACATCAGAGAGGAGCCAAACTCACAATTATATAGATTAGACGAATTCTAATATTAACTTCAGATCACAGCGAGACGGGAGAGTGCGGGAATATAAACTGATGATGAACTTTGACACACTTAAAGCAGGAATGAATGTCTCACATGGATTTGTGTCTTTCTACATTCATTGAGGAATTTTCTAGTCTCGACCAACCACTAATCATAGGACAATAATACAATGTGTGCCTCTTATCTCTGGACTCTGACTTTACCTCCCCGACTCCTCTCCCCCTCCCTAGCCTGACTCTGCTTCGTGTCACCTGTCGGATTTACTGCATCATCTCACCCTGCCTATGTATATGTGTGTCTTCAGAATTTGTGTCATTATTTGCCTGATGAAGGGACCACAGTGTCTGGAAAGCTGCTATGTTTACCATCTTCTCAGTTCACCATTAAAAGGTATCAACCACTGAGGACTCTCAGATTACAATATTTTTTCTATCTACTGGCTACACGGTGCAAACATTTTTTAACTTATATCTTTGTAGTAAGATACTTGAGAGGTATAAAGTACAACTGCTCCTGTCACTGATTGACCCCCTGATCTCCCCCCCTCTCATAGGACCCCTCTTCCCCCAGGAGGACATTCCCCCTCATAGGACCCCTCTTCCCCCAGGAGGACCCCCCCCTATAGAAAATAGAGGAGAAGAGCTGCAGCAATGGACTGAAGAGACAGAGGAGAGGAGCTGCAGCAATGGACTGAAGAGACAGAGGAGAGGAGCTGCAGCAATGGACTGAAGAGACAGAGGAGAGGAGCTGCAGCAATGGACTGAAGAGACAGAGGAGAGGAGCTGCAGCAATGGACTGAAGAGACAGAGGAGAGGAGCTGCAACAATGGACTGAAGAGACAGAGGAGAGGAGCTGCTGCAATGTACTGGAAAGACAGAGGAGAGGAGCTGCAGCAATGGACTGAAGAGACAGAGGAGAGGAGCTGCAGCAATGGACTGAAGAGACAGAGGAGAGGAGCTGCAGCAATGGACTGAAGAGACAGAGGAGAGGAGCTGCAGCAATGGACTGAAGAGAGAGGAGAGGAGCTGCAGCAATGGACTGAAGAGACAGGAGAGGAGCTGCAGCAATGGACTGGAAAGACAGAGGAGAAGAGCTGCAGCAATGAACTGGAAAGACAGAGGAGAGAAGCTGCAGCAATGGACTGAAGAGACAGAGGAGAGGAGCTGCAGCAATGTACTGGAAAGACAGAGGAGAGGAGCTGCAACAATGGACTGAAGAGACAGAGGAGAGGAGCTGCAGCAATGGACTGAAGAGACAGAGGAGAGGAGCTGCAGCAATGGACTGAAGAGACAGAGGAGAGGAGCTGCAGCAATGGACTGAAGAGACAGAGGAGAGGAGCTGCAGCAATGGACTGAAGAGACAGAGGAGAGGAGCTGCAGCAATGGACTGAAGAGACAGAGGAGAGGAGCTGCAGCAATGGACTGAAGAGACAGAGGAGAGGAGCTGCAGCAATGGACTGAAGAGACAGAGGAGAGGAGCTGCAGCAATGGACTGAAGAGACAGAGGAGAGGAGCTGCAGCAATGGACTGAAGAGACAGAGGAGAGGAGCTGCAGCAATGGACTGAAGAGACAGAGGAGAGGAGCTGCAGCAATGGACTGAAGAGACAGAGGAGAGGAGCTGCAGCAATGGACTGAAGAGACAAAGGAGAGGAGCTGCAGCAATGGACTGAAGAGACAGAGGAGAGGAGCTGCAGCAATGGACTGAAGAGACAGAGGAGAGGAGCTGCAGCAATGGACTGAAGAGACAGAGGAGAGGAGCTGCAGCAATGGACTGAAGAGACAGAGGAGAGGAGCTGCAGCAATGGACTGAAGAGACAGAGGAGAGGAGCTGCAGCAATGGACTGAAGAGACAGAGGAGAGGAGCTGCAGCAATGGACTGAAGAGACAGAGGAGAGGAGCTGCAGCAATGGACTGAAGTGACAGAGGAGAGGAGCTGCAGCAATGGACTGAAGAGACAGAGGAGAGGAGCTGCAGCAATGGACTGAAGTGACGCAGGAGAGGAGCTGCAGCAGTGGACTGAAGAGACAGAGGAGAGGAGCTGCAACAGTGGACTGAAGAGACAGAGGAGAGGAGCTGCAACAATGGACTGAAGAGAGAGGAGAGAAGCTGCAGCAATGGACTGAAGAGACAGAGGAGAGGAGCTGCAACAATTGACCGAAGAGACAGAGGAGAGGAGCTGCAGCAATGGACTGAAGTGACGCAGGAGAAGAGCTGCAGCAATGGACTGAAGAGACAGAGGAGAGGAGCTGCAGCAATGGACTGAAGAGACAGAGGAGAAGAGCTTCAGCAATGGACTGAAGAGACAGAGGAGAAGAGCTGCAGCAATGAACTGTAAAACAGAGGAGAGGAGCTGCAGCAGTTGCCTGGAATGACAGAGAGGTGGAGCTGCAGTAATGGACTGGTATGGCAGAGGAGAGAAGCTGCAGCAGTAAACTGGAATGACAGTGGAGAAGAGGTTGCAGTAATGGACTGGAAAGAAAGACGAGAGAAGCTGCAGCAATGTAGTTGAATGACTGAGAGGAGCTGCAGCAATAGACTGGAAAGACAGAGGAGAGGAACATTAGTTCCATAGTGACACTGAAACTAAGGATTGGGATGTGCATTCCTTATACATCCTGTGAATGACTTATTAAATATGAATCGCTCCAAAATTCTTTGTTTATTTTCATAAGAAATATTTTTATAGAGGTCGGGGTTCTTCTTTTCTGATACAGCATTCCGGATCCCCTACATTATATGGATACAGTTCAGTGTGCTTGCGTCCACCACTAGAGGGAGCTCTGTGTATACAATAGACTCTGGTGACAGTGTGCAGTGAGCGCCCTCTAGTGGTGGCAGTGTTCAGTGAGCGCCCCCTAGTGGTTACACAGTGCAGTGAGAACTCTCTAGTGGTGATAGTGTGCATTGAGTGTTCTCTAGTGGTGGCTGCAGGCAGTGAGCACCCTCTAGTGGTGACACAGTGTGCATTGAGCGTCTTCTAGTGGTGACATAGTGTGCAGTGAGCACCCTCTAGTGCTGAGTGTGCAGTGAGTGCTGTCTAGTGGTGACACAGGGTGCAGTGAGCGCCAACTAGTTATGACACTGTTCAGTGAGCAACCTCAAGTGGTGACAGTGTGCAGTGCCCGCCCTCTAGTGGTGACATTGTGCAGTGAGCGCCCTCTAGTGTTGACACAGTGTGTAGCAAGTGCCCCCTAGTGGGGGCTGCAGGCAGTAAGCGCCCTCCACTGGTGGCTGCAGTCACTGAGCACCCTCCAGTGGTGGCTGCAGTCACTGAGCGCCCTCCAGTGGTGGCTGCAGTCACTGAGCGCCCTCCAGTGGTGGCTGCAGGCAGTGAGCGTCCTATTGTGGTGGCTGCAAGCAGTGAGCACCCTCCAGTGATGGCTGAAGGCAGTGAGCACCCTCCAGTGATGGCTGAAGGCAGTGAGCACCCTCCAGTGGTGGCTGAAGGCAGTGAACACCCTCCAGTGATGGCTGAAGGCAGTGAGCACCCTCCAGTGGTGACTGCAGGCAGTGAGTGCCCTCCAGTGGTTGCTGCAGGCAGTGAGTGCCCCCTATTGATGGCTCCAGGTAGACAACACCCATCAGTGGTGGCTACAGGCAGTGAGCGTCCTCTTCTGGTGGCTGAAGGCAGTGAGCACCCTCCAGTGGTGGCTGCAGGCACTGAGTGCCGTCCAGTGGCGGCTGCAGACAGTGAGTGCCCCCTAGTGATGGCTCCAGGCAGACAACACCCTTCAGTGGTGGCTACAGGCAGTGAACACCCTTCAGTGGTGGCTAAAGACAGTGAGCACCCTCCAGTGGTGGCTGCAGTCACTGAGTGCCCTCCAGTGGTGGCTGCAGTCACTGAGCGCTCTCCAGTGGTGGCTGAAGGCAGTGAGCACTCTCCAGTGGTGGCTGCAGTCACTGAGCGCCCTCCAGTGGTGGCTGAAGGCAGTGAGCGCCCTCCAGTGGTGGCTGAAGGCAGTGAGCGCCCTCCAGTGGTGGCTGAAGGCAGTGAGCGCCCTCCAGTGGTGGCTGAAGGCAGTGAGCGCCCTCCAGTGGTGGCTGCAGTCACTGAGCGCCCTCCAGTGGTGGCTGCAGTCACTGAGCGCCCTCCAGTGGTGGCTGCAGTCACTGAGCGCCCTCCAGTGGTGGCTGCAGGCAGTGAGCACCCTCCAGTGGTGGCTGCAGGCAGTGAGCGCCCTCCACTGGTGGCTGCAGGCAGTGAGCGCCCTCCACTGGTGGCTGCAGGCAGTGAGCGCCCTCCACTGGTGGCTGCAGGCAGTGAGCGCCCTCCACTGGTGGCTGCAGGCTGTGAGCGCCCTCCACTGGTGGCTGCAGGCAGTGAGCGCCCTCCACTGGTGGCTGCAGGCAGTGAGCGCCCTCCACTGGTGGCTGCAGGCAGTGAGCGCCCTCCACTGGTGGCTGCAGGCAGTGAGCGCCCTCCACTGGTGGCTGCAGGCAGTGAGCGCCCTCCACTGGTGGCTGCAGGCAGTGAGCGCCCTCCACTGGTGGCTGCAGGCAGTGAGCGCCCTCCACTGGTGCCTGCAGGCAGTGAGCGCCCTCCACAGGTGGCTGCAGGCAGTGAGCGCCCTCTAGTGGTGGCTGCAGGCAATGAGGAAGGTGATGATAGAGCTGCACATGCGCGATCGAATTATAGATACAATCCGGTGTCTGTGAAGTCTGATGACAGCGCTGGAGCTGCAAGAGATATAAGAAGAGGGTGAACATTGTCCCCGGCTGACAAGGGTCAGGGGCTTCTATAATACCTCACACCCCTATATAAGGGCAGCAGGAAATAGTGATGTCATAGTGATACGGCAAACAATGATGGTAATCCCACAATCAGGAGCAGTTTCTTCATCAATCACAGAAAAGAAAGAGGAACCTGAAAAAACCGGCTCCACAAGTGGATGATGGGAGAGTAATCCGCTCATTTGTGTCACAGCGCAGCCCCCTGATTGGTGGAAACACTCAGTACTAGGGCACAGGATACAACCTGCAACAATAATAACCAACATCACAGCTCCACAAGGATGAATCACTGCACAACAATCACCGCAACTGAGGCGCCCCCAGGCTGTGGGGTACTCAGGAACCGAATCACTGCTACTCTCGCTGGGGAGTCACGGGGGTCGTGACCCGGGCCTGTAGCCTGGGCGTCAGTTAAAAAAGGGATATGTACAGGGGAAGTTGTCGTGACGCCACCCGTGGTGAGTGGTCAGTGGGTTCCACCGCTGCTGCAGAACCTCAAGGGATGATGTGTAGCAGCTGAGATGGGATGGCTCTCCACAGGTAAAGCCAATCCCCGGGGTGGTGTGAGTAGTCTATGTGTAGGATGCAGGATGGAGGGTACGCAGAAATAACTGGAGTCCACAGCAATAAACGTTTCCTTTACTTGTTTGTTATGGGTACAGTCCAGAGCACCAATTTAGATGTTACTGGGGACCCAGGTGGCCTGGGAGCAATCGGGGAATCCACCTACCCGGGTGGGTTGGAGGCCTCCCTTCTGCCCTGTTTCATGGCTCCTGCGGCTGCTTGAAGCTAAGCTGCTTGCCCTCTCTCCTGCATGTGCCGTATGACAGGCAGCTCGAGTCTTGTTTCAGGGTTCGCTCCTCGGTGGAGGCCCCGGGCTCTAGTACGCTGTTTTGCCTCCTGACACTATGTGGCTGGGAAACCTGGAATTCCACACCTTCCATTATTGACTGCCGGGATGTGTAACCCTGCACAGCCTCAGACTCCGGTGTCCGATCACTATGCTTTCCTCTGAGGCGAGCACGACGCTCCTCGTCTCCCTCAGGCTTTCCTCTCTTCCTCCTGAGACTCACTCCTTGGCTGTTCTTACTAACTCCTCCTCCGGCCAGAACATTTATACAGGGAAGCTCCCCTCAAGCCCGGTTCTAGAGCTCCCCCTTCTGGTCTGGAGGCAGGAAAGTGTTGGATGCTGTGCCACCGGAATAGGGAACCCCTCTTTTGCTTCCAGGCGTACCATCGGGACCCTGGGGTGCTACATTCCCCCTTAGTGAAAGTCAGTACTCCGGGACTGAGGAAACATTTTTCAAAGAATAAATATAACCAATCAATAACATTTTAACAGGTACAAGAATGTTTGGGTCTTCCCTTCCAGGAGGTGCTCACTTAAACGTTACATAACAAAAAAAACATTTACTATCTTATCAAAATGCAAAAAGATTCCAAGTCCCAAGTTCAAGTCCTCTGATCAAAGTTCTTTTGCATAAAGGGGGGTAAAATCACACTCATTCAGGGAAAGGATGGGACACCAAGGTAAAGCATGATTCACATTACTTCAATGCTGTCTGGATACAGCACATTAGTCTTTCTTTAGCTTCTCCTCCTGTGTCCCCGCTGCAGGGATCAATGGTTCTGCCAAGCCTGGGCATTCCACCTCCAGGGCTTCGAACTGGTCTCCTCCGTGCAGCGGACCTGCACGCTCTCTCGCGGGCCGGGTTGCTAGGCTGCGGCCACCCGTCCGGGTGCTGCTCTCCCGCTGCAAGGGACTTCGCGCCACTCCTCGCACGGGTTCTCTTGGGTGTGACATCTTTCCGCCCCCTTACGTAATTCTGACCCTTCCGGTCTTGTACTTCCGTCGGGGTGTACAACTTTCGTTCCGCGGTGGGACAGTGTTTCTCGTCCCCACCGGATGTCGTCAGAGCGTAGGTTGGGCCTCGTTTCGCGCTCTTTGGAGGGTACCACCCACGATGATGCGCCCCTTATGCTTCCTGCGCGCGTTACATTGGCGACAGTCCAAATCACATATTTCACACAATTCACGGCACACAGTACCCGGATCGACGGGCATGGGATCCTGTTCGTGATGCCAGGAACTGAGACGCCCCCAGGCTGTGGGATACACAGGAAGCGGATCGCTGCTACTGTCGCTGGGGAGTTAGAGGGGTCGTGACCCGGTCCTGTGACCTGGGCGTCAGTTAAAGGGTTATGTACAGGGGAGGTAGTCATGATGCCAATCCCCGGCCGATCCCCGGGGCAGTGTAAATAGTCTGTGTGAGATGCAGGATGGAGGGTGCGCAGAAATAACTGGAGTTCACAGCAATAAATGTTTCCTTTACCTTTACTTGTCTGTTATGGGTACAGCCCGGAGCACCAATATAGGTGTTACTGGGGACCCAGGTGGCAATCGGGGAATCCACCTAGACGGGTGGGTTGAAGGCCTCCATTGTGCGCTGTTTAGTGGCTCCTGCGGATGCATGAAGCTCAGCTGCTGCCCTCTCTCCTGCATGTGCCGTATGACAGACAGCTCGAGTCCTGTTTCAGGGGTCGCTCCTCAGTGGAGACCCCGGACTCTAGTACGCTGCTTTGCCTCATGACACTGTGTGGCTGGGAAACCTGGAATTCCACACCTTCTGTTAATGACTGCCGGGACATTAGACCCTGCACAGCCTCGGACCTGGTGTCCGTTCTATGCACTTCTCCTCTGAGGCGAGCACGACGCTCTTCGTCTCCCTTAGGCTTTCCTCTCCTTCCTCCTCACACTCACTCCATGTCTGTTCTTACGAACTCCTCCGGCTAGAACGTTTATACAGGGAAGCTCCCCTTAAGCCAGGTTCTAGAGCTCCCCCTTCTGGTCTGGAGGCAGGAAAGTGTTGGATGCTGTACCACCAGAATAGGGAACCCCTCTTTTGCTTCCAGGTATACCATTGGGACCTGGGGTGCTACACAACAACAATCAGCGCATCAACAAATACAACAACAACAATCAATGAAACAGCAATCACTGCAACAATAATCACTGCAACAACAATAACTGCACAATAATCACTGCAACAGCAATCACCGCAACAATAATCACTGCAACAACAATCACCGCAACAACAATCACTGCAACAATAATCACTGCAACAGCAATCACCGCAACAATAATCACGGCAACAACGATCACCCCAACAACAATCACTGCAACAATAATCACTGTAACAACAATAACTGCACAATAATCACTGCAACAGCAATCACTGCAACAACAATCACCGCAACAACAATCACCGCAACAACAATCACCGCAACAACAATCACGGCAACAACAATCACTACCACAATAATCATTGTAACAACAATAACTGCACAACAATCACTGCAACAACACTGCAACAACAATAACTGCACAATAATCACTGCAACAGCAATCACTGCAACAACAATCACCGCAACAACAATCACTGCAACAATAATCACCGCAACAACACTGCAATAAAAATCATTGCAACAACAATAACTGCTCAACAATCACTGCAACAGCAATCACGGCAACAACAATCACTACCACAATAATCATTGTAACAACAATAACTGCACAACAATCACTGCAATAGCAATCACCGCAACAATAATCACTGCAACAACAATCACCCCAACAACAATCACTGCAACAACAATCACCCCAACAACAATCACTGCAACAATAATCACCCCAACAACAATCACCCCAACAACAATCACCGCAACAACAATCACCGCAACAACACTGCAACAATAATCATTGCAACAACAATAACTGCACAACAATTACTACAACAATAACTGCAACAATAATCAACGCAACAACAATAATCACCGCAACAATAATCACCGCAACAACAATCACCGCAACAATCACTGCAACAGTAATTACTGCAGCAACAATCACTGCAACAATTACTGCAACAGCAATCACTGCAACAGCAATCACTGCAACAGCAATCACTGCAACAATAATCATTGTAACAACAATAACTCCACAACAATCACTGCAACAATAATCACTGCAACAATAATCACTGCAGACAGTCCAGTGCCCCAGTGATGACATCACTGATATAATGACATCACACATGAGACCACACCCCTTACACTACAGCACCAGCTCCTATTACTGCTGACACCAGCCTGTATACATGTGAGGAGTCAGCCCCGCCCCTGGTGATGACATCACTAATATACTGACTTGTGATTTGACATTATTACTTACTAGCTGTGTGCCCGATGCACATGCATCGGGATTCTAGCAGTGCGAGCCTCTGACTCGCAATGGCCGCTTCGCGGCCAATGCTTCGCGCTGCTAAGGCGACTCGCCATGCCCGCTGCGCGGCCAATGCTTCTGTCGTATCCACATGACGACATTGACTCGCAGCGCGAGCGGACTCAAAAGGGGCAAAAATCCCATTCGTGATTATATAATAGATATTATACTGCCCTATATACACTGGTGATCAAAATGAGACAACAGCACACACTTTCTTTAATGTTGATGTCATTGTGTCTCCTGACATGAGGAAGTTCTCAGGATTTTATTGTTATTTCATTAATTGAAAATATTCTAAATATCAGACTAACAATATAAGTGAGATAAATGAGGACGTCCCTGATGAATATCAGAGACAGACCCCTGCAGGTATTGGTGTTACTCTGCTCCTGGTGCTCCTTCATTATGTGACAATCCCGATGTAACTGCAGCCTAACTTTCCAGTTTGCAAAAATGGTGCCTGACCCCTCCGGCATCAGGTCGTCCAGATGGAGGGACAGGTTCGCCCTATCAGCGATAGACACAGAAGACGCTCGCTCCAAGTCTGTGATTTCTAGAATTCTGCATCTTTACAACATCACAAACTCTTTTAAGTCCCCCAAGAAGGCGACAAATACAAGAGAAGACAGGATAATGGAGAATCTCCATGTGTAATGATTTCATCACTGCAGCTGGAAGAGCTCGCCAGTCCAGCACTGAACAGGGTCAGGATCTGTCTCCTCACACAGCGTCACAACATTTAAAGAGTGATGAAAGCAGGCATGGTGATCTAATTACAGCACTGGATGCAGCATGTCTGCAGCATGCAGACAAGGGGTCCCCCAGCACTTGAGCCGCCCTGTACCCCGAGATAATACACTTAGAAAACTTACATCTTGCAGCCATTAATGAGGTGGCTAGGGGCTGGAGTCGAAGGGCAGATTATCATAGAGGACAATGTCCCCGGTCACACAGCAAAACGGGGAAAGCAGAAAACAAGGAAATGTCCACAGCCGAGTCCTGATCTAAACCCAATAGAAACCTCCGGAAAATCCACTGTAACCTGTGATATAGTATGGAGGTGTCTGTATCTCAACCTGTGGTATGGTGTAGAGGTGTCAGTATCTCAGCCTGTGGTACAGTGTAGAGGTGTCTGTATCTCACCCTGTGGTACAGTGTAGAGGTGTCTGTATCTCAGCCTGTGGTACAGTGTAGAGGTGTCTGTATCTCAGCCTGTGGTACAGTGTAGAGGTGTCTGTATCTCAGCCTGTGGTACAGTGTAGAGGTGTCAGTATCTGTGACTTTGGTGCTGTGTGCAGGTGTCTGTATCTCAGCCTGTGGTGCAGTGTAGAGGTGTCTGTATCTCAGCCTGTGGTACAGTGTAGAGGTGTCTGTATCTCAGCCTGTGGTACAGTGTAGAGGTGTCTGTATCTCAGCCTGTGGTACAGTGTAGAGGTGTCTGTATCTCAGCCTGTGGTACAGTGTAGAGGTGTCTGTATCTCAGCCTGTGGTACAGTGTAGAGGTGTCTGTATCTCAGCCTGTGGTACAGTGTGGAGGTGTCAGTATCTCAGCCTGTGGTACAGTGTAGAGGTGTCTGTATCTCAGCCTGTGGTACAGTGTAGAGGTGTCTGTATCTCAGCCTGTGGTACAGTGTGGAGGTGTCAGTATCTCAGCCTGTGGTACAGTGTAGAGGTGTCAGTATCTGTGATTTTGGTGCTGTGTGCAGGTGTCTGGGGCAGAGGATGATTCACAGCTGCAGTGATACATTGTATCCATGGGGCAGCTCTCTGGCAGCAACATCTCCTCTGCTCTCCTCTCTCCTGTCCTTTCTCCTCTCTTCTGTTCTCTCTCCTCATCTCTGTCCTGTTCTCTCTCCTGTCCTCTCCTCTTTCCTGTCCTCTCCTCTTTCCTGTCCTCTCATCTTTCTCTTCCTCTCCTCTCTCCTGTCCTCTTCTCTATCCTCTCCTGTCCTCACCTCTTTACTGTCCTCTCTATCTCCTCCTCTGTCCTCTCACCTCTTTCCTGTCCTTTCCTCCTCTCTCCTCTTTCAAGTGCCTCTCTCTCCTCTGTCTTGTACTCTCTCCTCTTTCCTGTCCTCTCCTGTCTCTCTTCCTCTCTCTGTCCTCTTTCCTCTCCTCTTTCTTGTCCTCTCTATCTCCTCTTTCCTGTCCTCTCTATCTCCTCTCTCTTGTCCTCTCCTGT
Source organism: Allobates femoralis (assembly GCA_033576535.1). NCBI lineage: Eukaryota > Metazoa > Chordata > Amphibia > Anura > Aromobatidae > Allobates > Allobates femoralis. The sequence continues at coordinate 10,662,416 of JARQOC010000006.1, read as the reverse complement.
CTCTCCTCCTCTCTTTGTCCTCTTTCCTGTCCTCTCTCCTCTTTCCTGTCATTTCCTCTCTCCTCCTCTCCTCTCTCCTGTCCTCTTTCCTGTCCTCTCTATCTCCTCTTTCCTGTCCTCTCCTGTCTCTCCTCCTCCCTCTGTCCTCTCTTCTCTTTCCTGTCATTTCCTCTCTCCTTCTCTCCTCTCTCCTGTCCTCTCTCTCTCTCCTCTTTCCTGTTCCCTCCTGTCTCTCCTCCTCTCTCCTCTTTCCTGTCCATTCCTCTCTCCTGTCCTCTTTCCTCTCCTCTTTTCTCACCTCTTTCCTGTCCTATTTCTCTCCTCTTTCCTGTCCTCTCCTGTCTCTCCTCCTCTCTCTGTCCTCTTTCCTGTCCTCTCTCCTCTTTCCTGTCCCCCTCCTCTCTCTGTCCTCTCTCCTCTTTCCTGTCCTCTCTTCCCTCCTCTTTCCTGTCCTCTTTTCTCTCCTCCTGTCCTGTCCTCTCCTCCCTCCCCTCTCCACCCCTGTCCTCTCCTCTCTCTCTCTCCTCTCCATCCCTGTCCTCTCCATCCCTGTCCTCTCCATCCCTGTCCTCTCCATCCCTGTCCTCTCCATCCCTGTCCTCTCCATCCCTGTCCTCTCCACCCCTGTCCTCTCCTCTCTCCACCCCTGTCCTCTCCTCTCTCCACCCCTGTCCTCTCCTCTCTCCACCCCTGTCCTCTCCTCTCTCCACCCCTGTCCTCTCCTCTCCATCCCTGTCCCCTCTCCCGTCCTCTCTCTTCTCCAGGTCTCCTCCTCCTCTACTGTCCTCTGCCCCATCTCCTCCTCTCCTCTCCTCTCTCCACCCCTGTCCTCTCCTCTCTCCACCCCTGTCCTCTCCATCCCTGTCCTCTCTCCCGTCCTCTCTCTTCTCCAGGCCTCCTCCTCCTCTCCTCTCTCCACCCCTGTCCTCTCCTCTCTCCTCTCCATCCCTGTCCTCTCTCCCGTCCTCTCTCTTCTCCGGGCCTCCTCCTCCTCTACTGTCCTCTGCCCCATCTCCTCCTCTCCTCTCCTCTCCTCTCCTCTCCTCCTCCTCCTGGTTCAGTGTCATCCAGGCAGCAGCACACAGGAGGAGGCACCAGGCCGCACAGACCCTCCTCCTCCAGTGCTGGGGATCCCGGGCGGTGCGGGCACCATCCACCAGAGAGGAGGAGAGGAGGCTGCGGGCAGCGACATCATGTCAGCGAAAGGTAAGAGCCGCTCACCTGTGTGTACAGAGCCCAAATCATGTGTGTACAGAGCCCAGATCATGTGTGTACAGAGCCCAGATCATGTGTGTACAGTGCTCTGCAGATCATGTGTGTACAGAGCCCAGATCATGTGTGTACAGAGCTCTGCGGATCATGTGTGTACAGAGCTCTGCGGATCATGTGTGTACAGCGCTCTGCAGATCATGTGTGTACAGAGCTCTGCAGATCATGTGTGTACAGAGCTCTGCAGATCATGTGTGTACAGTGCTCTGCGGATCATGTGTGTACAGAGCTCTGCGGATCATGTGTGTACAGAGCTCTGCAGATCATGTGTGTACAGAGCTCTGCAGATCATGTGTGTACAGAGCCCAGATCATGTGTGTACAGAGCTCTGCAGATCATGTGTGTACAGAGCTCTGCAGATCATGTGTGTACAGAGCTCTGCAGATCATGTGTGTACAGAGCTCTGCAGATCATGTGTGTACAGTGCTCTGCGGATCATGTGTGTACAGAGCTCTGCGGATCATGTGTGTACAGAGCTCTGCAGATCATGTGTGTACAGAGCTCTGCAGATCATGTGTGTACAGAGCTCTGCAGATCATGTGTGTACAGAGCTCTGCAGATCATGTGTGTACAGAGCTCTGCAGATCATGTGTGTACAGTGCTCTGCGGATCATGTGTGTACAGTGCTCTGCGGATCATGTGTGTACAGAGCTCTGCAGATCATGTATAATGCCCCGTGCTGTGTGGATCATGTGTGTCCAGAGCCCAAATCATGTGTGTACAGCGCTTTGCAGATCATGTGTGTACAGAGCTCTGCAGATCATGTGTGTACAGAGCTCTGCAGATCATGTGTGTACAGTGCTCTGCGGATCATGTGTGTACAGAGCTCTGCGGATCATGTGTGTACAGAGCTCTGCAGATCATGTGTGTACAGAGCTCTGCAGATCATGTGTGTACAGAGCTCTGCAGATCATGTGTGTACAGAGCTCTGCAGATCATGTGTGTACAGAGCTCTGCAGATCATGTGTGTACAGCGCTCTGCAGATCATGTGTGTACAGTGCTCTGCGGATCATGTGTGTACAGAGCTCTGCAGATCATGTATAATGCCCCGTGCTGTGTGGATCATGTGTGTCCAGAGCCCAAATCATGTGTGTACAGCGCTTTGCAGATCATGTGTGTACAGTGCTGTGCGGATCATTTCCAGTGCCCAGTGCTGTACCGATAATGTCCAGTGCCCGATGCTGTGCGGATCATGTGTGTACAGTGCTCTGCAGATCATGTCCAGTGCCCGGTGCTGTACGGATCATGTCCAGTGCCCGATGCTCTGCGGATCATGTGTACAGTGCTCTGCAGATCATGTATAATGCCCGGTGCTGTGCGGATCATGTGTGTACAGTGCTGTGCGGATCATTTCCAGTGCCCGGTGCTGTGCGGATCATGTGTGTACAGTGCTGTGCGGATCATGTCCAGTGCCCGATGCTGTGCGGATCATGTGTGTACAGTGCTGTGCGGATCATGTCCAGTGCCCGATGCTGTGCGGATCATGTGTGTACAGTGCTGTGTGGATCATGTCCAGTGCACGGTGCTGTGCGGATCATTTCCAGTGCCCGGTGCTGTGCGGATCATGTGTGTACAGTGCTGTGCGGATCATTTCCAGTGCCCGATGCTGTGCGGATCATATGTACAGTGCTCTGCAGATCATGTATAATGCCCGATGCTGTGCGGATCATATGTACAGTGCTCTGCAGATCATGTATAATGCCCGGTGCTGTGCGGATCATGTGTGTACAGTGCTCTGCGGATCATGTCCTGTGCCCGGTGCTGTGCGGATCATGTCCAGTGCCCGGTGCTGTGCGGATCATGTCCAGTGCACGGTGCTGTGCGGATCATGTCCAGTGCACGGTGCTGTGCGGATCATTTCCAGTGCCCGGTGCTGTGCGGATCATGTGTGTACAGTGCTGTGCGGATCATTTCCAGTGCCCGATGCTGTGCGGATCATATGTACAGTGCTCTGCAGATCATGTATAATGCCCGGTGCTGTGCGGATCATGTGTGTACAGTGCTCTGCGGATCATGTCCAGTGCCCGGTGCTGTGCGGATCATGTCCAGTGCCCGATGCTGTGCGGATCATGTCCTGTGCCCGGTGCTGTGCGGATCATGTCCTGTGCCCGGTGCATGGCTATTCTGCTGAAGTTGTGTGCATGTGATGAGCAGGGGCTGCAGAGCATTGCCACCCACCCCGCCAGCCCTGCTCTGTGCACTGTGCACCGGCTGCTGCATTGTGCTGAGCACAGGTGTAGACTGGAGGACTCTGCTGTCAGTGTGCTCTGCTGTCATTGGGCTCTGCTGTCAGTGTGCTCTGCTGTCAGTGTGCTCTGCTGTCAGTGTGCTCTGCTGTTGGTGTGCTCTGCTGTCAGTGGGCTCTGCTGTCAGTGGGCTCTGCTGTCCGGTGGGCTCTGCTGTCCAGTGTGATCTGCTGTCAGTGTGCTCAGCTGTCAGTGTGCTCAGCTGTCAGTGTGCTCTGCTGTCAGTGTGCTCTGCTGTCAGTGTGCTCTGCTGTCAGTGCTCTGCTGTCGGTGGGCTCTGCTGTCGGTGGGCTCTGCTGTCGGTGGGCTCTGCTGTCGGTGTGCTCTGCTGTCAGTGGGCTCTGCTGTCGGTGTTCTCTGCTGTCGGTGTGCTCTGCTGTCGGTGTTCTCTGCTGTCGGTGGGCTCTGCTGTCGGTGGGCTCTGCTGTCAGTGTGCTCTGCTGTCAGTGTGCTCTGCTGTCAGTGTGCTCTGCTGTCAGTGCTCTGCTGTCCGGTGGGCTCTGCTGTCGGTGGGCTCTGCTGTCGGTGTGCTCTGCTGTCGGTGGGCTCTGCTGTCGGTGGGCTCTGCTGTCGGTGGGCTCTGCTGTCGGTGGGCTCTGCTGTCCGGTGGGCTCTGCTGTCGGTGTGCTCTGCTGTCAGTGGGCTCTGCTGTCCGGTGGGCTCTGCTGTCGGTGGGCTCTGCTGTCGGTGGGCTCTGCTGTCGGTGGGCTCTGCTGTCAGTGTGCTCTGTGTAGTTGCTCATGTTTCATTAATCAGTTCCTATCCCTGCTGAGGGATCTGGAGATTGACAGGTCCAGTGCTCTCAGGATGATGATGATGATGATGATCAGACTGATGTGAACCATCTCCACTAAAGAAGCAATTCCTCATGTGTGGAGTATAGATACAGTCTATTGTCCTCTGTTATCAGCCATTACAAACTGGGAAGAGGCTTAATGTACAGGAAATACATTCTATTCTTGTCAGCCTGGTGTGGTCAGACCTATGTATGGGGGGTCATATAGTATAACTCTGCAGGACAGGTGACTACAATCTATTACTCCCTGTTATCAGCCATTACTGGGGGAGGAGACTGTAGGACAGGTGACTACAATCTATTACTCCCTGTTATCAGCCATTACTGGGGGAGGGGACTGTAGGACAGGTGACTACAATCTATTACTCCCTGTTATCAGCCATTACTGGAGAAGGAGACTGTAGGACAGGTGACTACAATCTATTACTCCCTGTTATCAGCCATTACTGGGGGAGGAGGAGACTGTAGGACAGGTGACTACAATCTATTACTCCCTGTTATCAGCCATTACTGGAGGGGGAGACTGTAGGACAGGTGACTACAATCTATTACTCCCTGTTATCAGCCATTACTGGAGAAGGAGACTGTAGGACAGGTGACTACAATCTATTACTCCCTGTTATCAGCCATTACTGGAGAAGGAGACTGTAGGACAGGTGACTACAATCTATTACTCCCTGTTATCAGCCATTACTGGGGAGGAGACTGTAGGACAGGTGACTACAATCTATTACTCCCTGTTATCAGCCATTACTGGAAGAGGAGGAGACTGCAGGACAGGTGACTACAATCTATTACTCCCTGTTATCAGCCATTACTGGAGAAGGAGACTGTAGGACAGGTGACTACAATCTATTACTCCCTGTTATCAGCCATTACTGGGGGAGGAGACTGTAGGACAGGTGACTACAATCTATTACTCCCTGTTATCAGCCATTACTGGAGGGGGAGACTGTAGGACAGGTGACTACAATCTATTACTCCCTGTTATCAGCCATTACTGGAGAAGGAGACTGTAGGACAGGTGACTACAATCTATTACTCCCTGTTATCAGCCATTACTGGAGAAGGAGACTGTAGGACAGGTGACTACAATCTATTACTCCCTGTTATCAGCCATTACTGGGGGAGGAGACTGTAGGACAGGTGACTACAATCTATTACTCCCTGTTATCAGCCATTACTGGAGGAGGAGGAGACTGTAGGACAGGTGACTACAATCTATTACTCCCTGTTATCAGCCATTACTGGAGGAGGAGACTGTAGGACAGGTGACTACAATCTATTACTCCCTGTTATCAGCCATTACTGGGGAGGAGACTGAAGGACAGGTGACTACAATCTATTACTCCCTGTTATCAGCCATTACTGGGGGAGGAGACTGTAGGACAGGTGACTACAATCTATTACTCCCTGTTATCAGCCATTACTGGAGGAGGAGACTGTAGGACAGGTGACTACAATCTATTACTCCCTGTTATCAGCCATTACTGGAGGAGGAGACTGTAGGACAGGTGACTACAATCTATTACTCTCTGTTATCAGCCATTACTGGAGGAGGAGACTGTAGGACAGGTGACTACAATCTATCACTCTCTGTTATCAGCCATTACTGGAGGAGGAGACTGTAGGACAGGTGACTACAATCTATTACTCCCTGTTATCAGCCATTACTGGAGGAGGAGGAGACTGTAGGACAGGTGACTACAATCTATTACTCTCTGTTATCAGCCATTACTGGAGGAGGGGGAGACTGTAGGACAGGTGACTACAATCTATTACTCCCTGTTATCAGCCATTACTGGAGGAGGAGACTGTAGGACAGGTGACTACAATCTATTACTCCCTGTTATCAGCCATTACTGGAGGAGGAGGAGACTGTAGGACAGGTGACTACAATCTATTACTCTCTGTTATCAGCCATTACTGGAGGAGGAGACTGTAGGACAGGTGACTACAATCTATTACTCCCTGTTATCAGCCATTACTGGGGAAGAAGACTGTAGGACAGGTGACTACAATCTATTACTCTCTGTTATCAGCCATTACTGGAGGAGGAGGAGACTGTAGGACAGGTGACTACAATCTATTACTCCCTGTTATCAGCCATTACTGGGGGAGGAGGAGACTGTAGGACAGGTGACTGCAATCTATTACTCCCTGTTATCAGCCATTACTGGAGGAGGAGACTGGAGGACAGGTGACTACAATCTATTACTCCCTGTTATCAGCCATTACTGGAGGAGGAGACTGTAGGACAGGTGACTACAATCTATTACTCCCTGTTATCAGCCATTACTGGGGGAGGAGACTGTAGGACAGGGGAATATAATATCTCCCCCTCCCCGCCCCTATGATCTGTCACATATCCTTAGTGCGGAGTTCCTCCAGACATTTCTCTCTATCTCTGATGATGTTAGTCGCTCGTCTCCCTCTCGTTCGGTTCTCCCCTCCAGGCTTCAGGCTTTCTTCCTCTCGTTCGGAGGATCCTGTATTTGGGCTGTCGCCTCCTCTCCTGGGGTTGTTTGCAGGATGATCCTCGGGGTGATGGGGTGTATTATTTAGGCAGGTGAATTGTAACAAATTGCACAATATGTAACAAACCACAAAATTACATTCAATGTTGCAAAGCTGAAATGTTCCACAAGTTAATGAAGATCAGGGGTGTAACTACAAGAGGTGCAGGGGTGTGATCGCACCCGGGCCCTGGAGCCTAGGGGGGCCCAAACGTCCCTTTGGCCTATAGAAACAGACTAATGCTATTAAACATTTACAATAATCGGGGGCCCCGCTGGAGCTTTTGTATTGGGGCCCCTGTAGTCACACCACTGATGATGATGTGAGCGCCTCCGCCCCTCATGTCAGGCTGTGGGTGACGCCTCGTGTTCCTGACTCCTTTGTGGTGTTGGATGTTGTTTTTGGAATTGCTTTTATTTTTGGAAGTTGCCCCATTTTGTTGTCCTCTAGGAGTTTCCAGAATGTAACAATAGCAGGCGGTGCTGCCAGCAGTGTACAGAATGGAGCGGGCGCACCCTGGTGAGGGGCAGGTGGCACCAGACTGGGCAGCGCCGGGCACCAGCTGTAGATAGTGATGCCCCTGACACTGGGGGTCACTTATTACACAGATATTGGGGAGGGGGATGGGATTCCCTATAACTAAAATTCTGGAGTCTGGGAAAGACGAAAATTACAATAAGCCAAAATCCGGAAACAGGAAAACCCTGAACTCCAGAAGACGACGTCCGCAGACGCGTGTGACCGGCTCACGGGGGGTTAAATCTGACACTTATTAACATTGGGGTTTACTTCTTACATTTGTTATTTTTTACATTCATTATTTATGTTTTGTAAACATATTTCAGAAGTGACTTCTTATTGTAAACCTGTGCACTTGGTGTGTGTGTATATACATATATGTGTGTGTGTGTCTATATATGTATGTGTGTGTATATATATATATGTATTTGTGTGTGTATATATATATACATAGATTTTTTTTTATTTTACACAGTGTAACAGTATATTTGTTATACGTTGCTTATATATAGCACCAACTTATTCTGCAGCACTATAGAGAGATCATCAACTCTGTCCCCATTGGGGCTCACAATCCATGTTCTATATCAGTATGACTTTGGAGTGTGGGAGGAAACCAGAGAACCCTGAAAACATAAGGAGAACATACAAACTACTGCAGATGTTGTCTCTGGTAGGATTTAAACCCAGGACCCCAGCGCTGAAGCAACAGAGATGGCCACCATACAGTGCTAACCACTGAGCCACCATACAGTGCTAACCACTGAGCCACCATATACAGTGCTAACCACTGAGCCACCATATACAGTGCTAACCACTGAGCCACCATATACAGTGCTAACCACTGAGCCACCATATACAGTGCTAACCACTGAGCCACCAATACAGTGCTAACCACTGAGCCACCATATACAGTGCTAAAAAAAAAAAAAAAAAAAAAAAAAAAAAAAAAAAAAAAAAAAAAAAAAAAAAAAAAAAAAAAAAAAAAAAAAAAAAAAAAAAAATACAGTGCTAACCACTGAGCCACCATATACAGTGCTAACCACTGAGCCACCATATAGTGCTAACCACTGAGCCACCATATACAGTGCTAACCACTGAGCCACCATACAGTGCTAACCACTGAGCCACCATATACAGTGCTAACCAAGCCATGAGCCACATATACAGTGCTAACCACTGAGCCACCATATACAGTGCTAACCACTGAGCCACCCATATACAGTCTGCTAACCACTGAGCCACACCATATACAGTGCTAACCACTGAGCCACCATATACAGTGCTAACCACTGAGCCACCATTACAGTGCTAACCACTGAGCCACCATGCTAACCACTGACCCATATACAGTGCTAACCACTGAGCCACCATATACAGTGCTAACCACTGAGCCACCATATACAGTGCTAACCACTGAGCCACCATATACAGTGCTAACCACTGAGCCACCATATACAGTGCTAACCACTGAGCCACCATTACAGTGCTAACCACTGAGCCACCATACAGTGCTAACCACTGAGCCACCATATACAGTGCTAACCACTGAGCCACCATATACAGTGCTAACCACTGAGCCACCATATACAGTGCTAACCACTGAGCCACCATATACAGTGCTAAACCACTGAGCCACCATTACATGCTAACCACTGAGCCACCATATACAGTGCTAACCACTGAGCCACCGTATACATGCTAACCACTGAGCCACCATAACAGTGCTAACCACTGAGCCACATTAATGACACGTGCTAACCACTGAGCCACCATATACAGTGCTAACCACTGAGCCACCATATACAGTGCTACCACTGAGCCACCATACAGTGCTAACCACTGAGCCACATATACAGTGCTAATCACTGAGCCACCATATACAGTGCTAACCACTGAGCCACCATATACAGTGCTAACCACTGAGCCACCATATACAGTGCTAACCACTGAGCCACCATATACAGTGCTAACCACTGAGCCACCATATTACAGTGCTAACCACTGAGCACCATATACAGTGCTAACCACTGAGCCACCATATACAGTGCTAACCACTGAGCCACCATATACAGTGCTAACCACTGAGCCCCCATATACAGTGCTAACACTGAGCACCATACAGTGCTAACCACTGAGCCACCATATACAGTGCTAACACTGAGCCACCATATACAGTGCTAACCACTGAGCCCTATACAGTGCTAACCACTGAGCCACCATACCAGTGCTAACCACTGAGCCACCATATACAGTGCTAACCACTGAGCCACCATATACAGTGCTAACCACTGAGCCACCATACAGTGCTAACCACTGAGCCACCATATACAGTGCTAACCACTGAGCCACCATATACAGTGCTAACCACTGAGCCACCATATACAGTGCTAACCACTGAGCCACCTATACAGTGCTAACCACTGAGCCACCTATACAGTGCTAACCACTGAGCCACCATATACAGTGCTAACCACTGAGCCACCATTACAGTGCAACCACTGAGCCACCATATACAGTGCTAACCACTGAGCCACCATACAGTGCTAACCACTGAGCCACCATATACAGTGCTAACCACTGAGCCACCATATACATGCTAACCACTGAGCCACCATTACAGTGCTAACCACTGAGCCACCATACAGTGCTAACCACTGAGCCACCATACAGTGCTAACCACTGAGCCACCATATACAGTGCTAACCACTGAGCACCATATACAGTGCTAACCACTGAGCCACCATATACAGTGCTAACCACTGAGCCACCTATACAGTGCTAACCACTGAGCCACCATATACAGTGCTAACCACTGAGCCACCATAACAGTGCTAACCACTGAGCCACCATATACAGTGCTAACCACTGAGCCACCATATACAGTGCTAACCACTGAGCCACCATATACAGTGCTAACCACTGAGCCACCATATACAGTGCTAACCACTGAGCCACCATATACAGTGCTAACCACTGAGCCACCATATACAGTGCTAACCACTGAGCCACCATACAGTGCTAACCACTGAGCCACCATATACAGTGCTAACCACTGAGCCACCATATACAGTGCTAACCACTGAGCCACCATATACAGTGCTAACCACTGAGCCACCATATACAGTGCTAACCACTGACCACCATACAGTGCTACCACTGAGCCACCATATACAGTGCTAACCACTGAGCCACCGTATACAGTGCTAACCACTGAGCCACCTATACAGTGCTAACCACTGAGCCACCATATACAGTGCTAACCACTGAGCCACCATATACAGTGCTACCACTGAGCACCATATACAGTGCTAACCACTGAGCCACCATATACAGTGCTAACCACTGAGCCACCTATAAGTGCTAACCACTGAGCCACCAATACATGCTAACCACTGAGCCACCATATACAGTGCTAACCACTGAGCCACCGTATACAGTGCTAACCACTGAGCCACCATATACGTGCTAACCACTGAGCCACCATATATAGTGCTAACCACTGAGCCACCATACAGTCAACCACTGAGCACCATACAGTGCTAACCACTGAGCCACCATATACAGTGCTAACCACTGAGCCACATATACAGTGCTAACCACTGAGCCACCATATACAGTGCTAACCACTGAGCCACCATATACAGTGCTAACCACTGAGCCACCATATACAGTGCTAACCACTGAGCCACCATATACAGTGCTAACCACTGAGCCACCATATACAGTGCTAACCACTGAGCCACCATTACACTGCTAACCACTGAGCCACCATATACAGTGCTAACCACTGAGCCACCATATACAGTGCTAACCACTGAGCCACCATATACAGTGCTAACCACTGAGCCACCATATACAGTGCTAACCACTGAGCCACCATATACAGTGCTAACCACTGAGCCACCATATACAGTGCTAACCACTGAGCCACCATACAGTGCTAACCACTGAGCCACCATATACAGTGCTAACCACTGAGCCACCATACAGTGCTAACCACTGAGCCACCATATACAGTGCTAACCACTGAGCCACCATATACAGTGCTAACCACTGAGCCACCATTACACTGCTAACCACTGAGCCACCATATACAGTGCTAACCACTGAGCCACCGTATACACTGCTAACCATGAGCACCGTATACAGTGCTAACCACTGAGCCACCGTATACACTGCTAACCACTGAGCCACCTATACGTGCCAACCACTGAGCCACCATATACAGTGCTAACCACTGACCACCATATACAGTGCTAACCACTGAGTCACCATATACAGTGCTAATCACTGAGCCACCATATACAGTGCTAACACCACTGAGCCACCATATACAGTGCTAACCACTGAGCCACCATATACAGTGCCAACCACTGAGCCACCATATACAGTGCTAACCACTGAGCCACCATATACAGTGCTAACCACTGAGTCACCATATACAGTGCTAATCACTGAGTCACCATATACAGTGCTAACCACTGAGCCACCGTATACAGTGCTAACCACTGAGCCACCATACAGTGCTAACCACTGAGCAACCATACAGTGCTAACCACTGAGCCACCATATACAGTGCTAACCACTGAGCCACCATATACAGTGCTAACCACTGAGCCACCATATACAGTGCTAACCACTGAGCCACCATATACAGTGCTAACCACTGAGCCACCATATACAGTGCTAACCACTGAGCCACCATATACAGTGCTATCCACTGAGCCACGATACAGTGCTAACCACTGACCACCATATACACTGCTAACCACTGAGCCACCGTATACAGTGCTAACCACTGAGCCTCCATATACAGTGCTAACCACTGAGCCACCGTATACAGTGCTAACCACTGAGCCACCATATACAGTGCTAACCACTGAGCCACCATATACAGTGCTAACCACTGAGCCACCGTATACAGTGCTAACCACTGAGCCACCATATACAGTGCTAACCACTGAGCCACCATATACAGTGCTAACCACTGAGCCACCGTATACAGTGCTAACCACTGAGCCACCATATACAGTGCTAACCACTGAGCCACCATATACAGTGCTAACCACTGAGCCACCATATACAGTGCTAACCACTGAGCCACCGTATACAGTGCTAACCACTGAGCCTGTGTTCTGCTCATATATAACATGTACTGTTGAGTTTTTTGCTGTTTCAACTTTCCAAATGGGCAAATTTGCAAATGAGAAACTTGTCATTTCACATGTTATTAATCATTTACTCTGTGCTCATAATGAAGGGAATTGTAATGTCACAGCTCACTGCTGGTTGCCAAGGTTACCGGCTACTTCACAGCGTATCAGAGGTGTCCGGAGTCCTAGGCGAGGAGCACGAGCTTGTAAGCGCTGCTCTGAGGAGGCCGGATGGCTGGATGCCCTCCCGCCCTGCCACCTGATGGCTCCACTTAGGTCCGGCGCCAGCACCTGGCATACCATATGTATCACTCAGTAGACAAGCAGTATGGTGGCTCAGTGGTTAGCACTGTATATGGTGGCTCAGTGGTTAGCACTGTATATGGTGGCTCAGTGGTTAGCACTGTATGGTGGCTCAGTGGTTAGCACTGTATATGGTGGCTCAGTGGTTAGCACTGTATATGGTGGCTCAGTGGTTAGCACTGTATACGGTGGCTCAGTGGTTAGCACTGTATATGATGGCTCAGTGGTTAGCACTGTATGGTGGCTCAGTGGTTAGCACTGCGCGGTGGCTCAGTGGTTAGCACTGTATGGTGGCTCAGTGGTTAGCACTGTATATGGTGGCTCAGTGGTTAGCACTGTATATGGTGGCTCAGTGGTTAGCACTATATGGTGGCTCAGTGGTTAGCACTGTATACGGTGGCTCAGTGGTTAGCACTGTATATGGTGGCTCAGTGGTTAGCACTGTATATGGTGGCTCAGTGGTTAGCACTGTATACGGTGGCTCAGTGGTTAGCACTGTATATGGTGGCTCAGTGGTCAGCACCATAGTATGGTGGCTCAGTGGTCGGCACCATAGTATGGTGGCTCAGTGGTCGGCACCATAGTACAATGGCTCAGTGGTCAGCACCATAGTACGGTGGCCCAGTGGTCAGCACCATAGTATGGTGGCTCAGTGGTCAGCACCATAGTACGGTGGCTCAGTGGTCAGCACCATAGTATGGTGGCTCAGTGGTCAGCACCATAGTATGGTGGCTCAGTGGTCAGCACCATAGTACGGTGGCTCAGTGGTTGGCACTGTAGTATGGTGGCCCAGTGGTCAGCACCATAGTACGGTGGCCCAGTGGTCAGCACCATAGTACGGTGGCTCAGTGGTCAGCACTATAGTACGGTGGCTCAGTGGTCAGCACCATAGTATGGTGGCTCAGTGGTCAGCACTATAGTACGGTGGCTCAGTGGTCAGCACCATAGTACGGTGGCTCAGTGGTCAGCACCATAGTTTGGTGGCTCAGTGGTCAGCACCATAGTACAATGGCTCAGTGGTCAGCACCATAGTATGGTGGCTCAGTGGTTGGCACTGTAGTATGGTGGCCCAGTGGTCAGCACCATAGTACGGTGGCCCAGTGGTCAGCACCATAGTACGGTGGCCCAGTGGTCAGCACCATAGTACGGTGGCTCAGTGGTCAGCACCATAGTACGGTGGCTCAGTGGTCAGCACCATAGTATGGTGGCTCAGTGGTCAGCACCATAGTATGGTGGCTCAGTGGTCAGCACCATAGTATGGTGGCTCAGTGGTCAGCACCATAGTATGGTGGCTTAGTGGTCAGCACCATAGTATGGTGGCTCAGTGGTCAGCACCATAGTACGGTGGCTCAGTGGTCAGTACCATAGTATGGTGGTTCAGTGGTCGGCACCATAGTACAATGGCTCAGTGGTCAGCACCATAGTATGGTGGCTCAGTGGTTGGCACTGTAGTACGGTGGCTCAGTGGTCGGCACCATAGTACGGTGGCTCAGTGGTCAGCACCATAGTTTGGTGGCTCAGTGGTCAGCACCATAGTACAATGGCTCAGTGGTCAGCACCATAGTATGGTGGCTCAGTGGTTGGCACTGTAGTATGGTGGCCCAGTGGTCAGCACCATAGTACGGTGGCCCAGTGGTCAGCACCATAGTACGGTGGCCCAGTGGTCAGCACCATAGTACGGTGGCTCAGTGGTCAGCACCATAGTACGGTGGCTCAGTGGTCAGCACCATAGTATGGTGGCTCAGTGGTCAGCACCATAGTATGGTGGCTCAGTGGTCAGCACCATAGTATGGTGGCTCAGTGGCCAGCACCATAGTATGGTGGCTCAGTGGTCAGCACCATAGTACGGTGGCTCAGTGGTCAGTACCATAGTATGGTGGTTCAGTGGTCGGCACCATAGTACGGTGGGTCTGCACTGATCTAGGTGATTGGTACACAGCAGTTCCAGTCATGTGACTGATCACATGGTTGAAATCAAGGCCCTGGAAGATCCTGCTTCTGCCTAACTTCAGCTCCCAGTGGCTCCTTTCCTGCTCTGCACAGATCAAGATCACCTGAATGGGGTAATATATGTGTGTGTGTCTGTATGTGTGTATCTATATGTGTGAGTATCTGTATGTGCATGTAACAGAGTGTGTGTGTTTGTATGTGCATGTAGCAGAGCTGTGTATCTGTATGTACATGTATTGTACACGTGAGAAGAGCTGTGTGTTCGTATGTGCATGTAGTGTCCATGTAGCAGAGCTGTGTGTCTCTGTGCATGTATTGGGCATGTACCAATGCTGTGTGTGTACTATGTGTAGTGTGCATGTAGCAGAGCTGTGTGTCTACATGTGATTGTAGCAGAGCCATCTATGTCTATGGGCATGTATAGCAGAGCTGTGTGTGTCATATAATTTGCAGAAAGACACTATAGAATTATTGCCTCCATATTCTACCCTAGTACATTAAAATTAGTGCTAATAACCGCTCCTCCCTTTTACACCGCCAGGGTAGCTTTATTTAATATGAAGACGTGTTCTTATTTTCTCCTGTGTGTACCTGGGGTGCGGCTTATGGTGCGAATATACAGCACCGGGGGGGGGCGTCGTGTAAAAGGGGCCCACAAATATCTGGAGCCGGCCCTGAAGATTCCTGTGTGCATTGTTGGGGATGTCTCAGTTGGGGACCGTCCTGCAGATGATGGGGGTTATATCCCGTATACCTCCTGCGCCATTTGTTGTATTGGTTTCCATGGTGGAGTCTCTGGAAATGTCGCTCTCCAGCAATGATGAATATTATTACTGCCCTGGATAGTATATAATAATATATCATAATAAGCATCGTCCACACCTGGTGGTCGGATCCGGTACTGCTGATCACAACTTTATACATTAAAACTGCATTAAAAAGTAACTGTATATATATTGTTTAATTATGTTGTGTGGAAAACAATGCAAAACTGCATCTCACTCTATGGGGAATTTGTCTTCATTCCGGTAAAAGATTGTATGTCAGTGGCTTGTAAACCCCTGGTGTATTTATTCCCTTCAGCAGGTTTTTATGTGGGAGTACAGATGATGGCAGTGATGGGTCAGTGCCTGCCTCTCACTGTCTCTGAGGTTAAGCTTCTGCCGACTTCGGTACTCCACCTGACCCATCATTGCCAGCATCGGTACTCCACCTGACCCATCACTGCCAGCATCGGTACTCCACCTGACCCATCACTGCCAGCATTAGTACTCCACCTGACCCATCACTGCCAGCATTAATACTCTACCTGACCCATCACTGCCAGCATCGGTACTCCACCTGACCCATCACTGCCAGCATCGGTACTCCACCTGACCCATCACTGCCAGCGTTCGTACTCTACCTGACCCATCACTGCCAGCGTTAGCACTCCACCTGACTCATCACTGCCAGCGTTAGTACTCCACCTGACTCATCACTGCCAGCATTAGTACTCCACCTGACCCATCACTGCCAGCATTAGTACTCTACCTGACCCATCACTGCCAGCATCGGTACTCCACCTGACCCATCACTGCCAGCATCGGTACTCCACCTGACCCATCACTGCCAGCATTAGTACTCTACCTGAAACATCACTGCCAGCATTAGTACTCTACCTGACCCATCACTGCCAGCGTTCGTACTCTACCTGACCCATCACTGCCAGCGTTAGCACTCCACTGACTCATCACTGCCAGCGTTAGTACTCCACCTGACTCATCACTGCCAGCATTAGTACTCCACCTGACCCATCACTGCCAGCATTAGTACTCTACCTGACCCATCACTGCCAGCATCGGTACTCCACCTGACCCATCACTGCCAGCATCGGTACTCCACCTGACCCATCACTGCCAGCATTAGTACTCTACCTGAAACATCACTGCCAGCATTAGTACTCTACCTGACCCATCACTGCCAGCATTAGTACTCTACCTGACCCATCACTGCCAACGTTAGTACTCCACCTGACTCATCACTGCCAGCGTTAGTACTCTACCTGACCCATCACTGCCAGCATCGGTACTCCACCTGACTCATCACTGCCAGCATTAGTACTCTACCTGACTCATCACTGCCAACGTTAGTACTCCACCTGACCCATCACTGCCAGCATTAGTACCCCACCTGACCCATCACTGCCAGCGTTAGTACTCCACCTGACCCATCACTGCCAGCATCGGTACTCCACCTGACCCATCACTGCCAGCATTAGTACTCTACCTGACCCATCACTGCCAGCATTAGTACTCTACCTGACCCATCACTGCCAGCGTTAGTACTCTACCTGACCCATCACTGCCAGCATCGGTACTCCACCTGACTCATCACTGCCAGCATTAGTACTCTACCTGACTCATCACTGCCAACGTTAGTACTCCACCTGACCCATCACTGCCAGCATTAGTACCCCACCTGACCCATCACTGCCAGCGTTAGTACTCCACCTGACCCATCACTGCCAGCATCGGTACTCCACCTGACCCATCACTGCCAGCATTAGTACTCTACCTGACCCATCACTGCCAACGTTAGTACTCCACCTGACTCATCACTGCCAGCGTTAGTACTCCACCTGACCCATCACTGCCAGCATCGGTACTCCACCTGACCCATCACTGCCAGCATTAGTACTCTACCTGACTCATCACTGCCAATGTTAGTACTCCACCTGACTCATCACTGCCAGCATCGGTACTCCACCTGACCCATCACTGCCAGCATTGGTACTCTACCTGACCCATCACTGCCAGCGTTAGCACTCCACCTGACTCATCACTGCCAGCGTTAGTACTCCACCTGACTCATCACTGCCAGCATTAGTACTCCACCTGACCCATCACTGCCAGCATTAGTACTCTACCTGACCCATCACTGCCAGCATCGGTACTCCACCTGACCCATCACTGCCAGCATCGGTACTCCACCTGACCCATCACTGCCAGCATCGGTACTCCACCTGACCCATCACTGCCAGCATTAGTACTCTACCTGACCCATCACTGCCAGCATTAGTACTCTACCTGACCCATCACTGCCAGCATTAGTACTCTACCTGACCCATCACTGCCAACGTTAGTACTCCACCTGACTCATCACTGCCAGCGTTAGTACTCTACCTGACCCATCACTGCCAGCATCGGTACTCCACCTGACTCATCACTGCCAGCATAAGTACTCCACCTGACCCATCACTGCCAGCATTAGTACTCTACCTGACCCATCACTGCCAGCATTAGTACTCTACCTGACCCATCACTGCCAACGTTAGTACTCCACCTGACTCATCACTGCCAGCGTTAGTACTCTACCTGACCCATCACTGCCAGCATCAGTACTCCACCTGACTCATCACTGCCAGCATAAGTACTCTACCTGACTCATCACTGCCAACGTTAGTACTCCACCTGACCATCACTGCCAGCATTAGTACTCCACCTGACCCATCACTGCCAGCATCGGTACTCCACCTGACCCATCACTGCCAGCATTAATACTCCACCTGACCCATCACTGCCAGCATTAGTACTCCACCTGACCCATCACTGCCAGCATTGGAACTCCACCTGACCCATCACTGCCAGCATTAGTACTCCACCTGACCCATCACTGCCAGCATTGGTACTCTACCTGACTCATCACTGCCAGCGTCAGTACTCCACCTGACTCATCACTGCCAGCGTCAGTACTCCACCTGACTCATCACTGCCAGCGTCAGTACTCCACCTGACCCATCACTGCCAGCGTTAGTACTCCTCCTGACTCATCACTGCCAGCGTCAGTACTCCACCTGACTCATCACTGCCAGCATCGGTACTCCACCTGACCCATCACTGCCAGTGTTAGTACTCTTCCTGACCCATCACTGCCAGCCTCAGTACTCCACCTGACCCATCACTGCCAGCATTAATACTCCACCTGACCCATCACTGCCAGCATTAATACTCCACCTGACCCATCACTGCCAGCATTAGTACTCCACCTGACCCATCACTGCCAGCATTAGTACTCCACCTGACCCATCACTGCCGGCATTGGAACTCCACCTGACCCATCACTGCCAGCATTAGTACTCCACCTGACCCATCACTGTCAGCGTCGACACTCCTCCTGAGTACCTGCTTATAGCAGTGCAGCTGAAGGCACCAAATAGACTGTTTGAATTACCTAGAACATTTGATTTCCTTCATTTTCTGGCCAGATATGATATGAGCCGCTGCAGTAAAGCTCCCACTCTTGGCCCAGAAGCTGACACTTCTGATAACGTTGCGCTCAGCAGTCGCATTAATTCTCTTCTTTATAATGGAGGAGAGAAGGACAATGGATGGTTATTCCTCGCTGCCGTCAATGATGATTCTGATATTCACAAAACCCTGATTTACTCAGTGCGCTGCGAGGCTTCATCATCATCTTCATCATCATCATCATCATCATCAACAAGAAGAAGCACAATCACACAGCGCTCGTCACATCTGATCATTAGGAGTCAGGTGTGTCCTCACTTTATTAATTACCCCCTGACACCCGCCGCCGTTCAGCTCCGTCACACGCACCCCCAATATACAACCGCAAGGAAACCCCGAGTGTAATCTGTGCTGACACCGGCCGAGCCCCAATTAAGAAAATCTCACAAGTATTTATATCTGGATCTCCAGTACAGGGCTGCTTCATGTTAGCTGAGCTCACCAGATGTCAATAACAACCCGTCCCATCCACACAGACCAAGAAATCACCATAGATGTCCATAAATGAGAAATGCACAGAGGAAAGTATTGAACACGTTACTAAAATTATATTTAATCCTGTACTTTGCCTTTTGTTGGCGATGAAGCTCCAGACGCCTCCTGTATGGAGACACTGGTCCCTGCATTGTATGGAGACACTGGTCCCTGCATTGTATGGAGACACTGGTCCCTGCATTGTATGGAGACACCGGTCCCTGCATTGCTCCTGTATGAGACACCGGTCCCTGCATTGTATGGAGACACTGGTCCCTGCATTGTATGGAGACACCGGTCCCTGCATTGCTCCTGTATGGAGACACCGGTCCCTGCATTGTATGGAGACACCGGTCCCTGCATTGTATGGAGACACTGGTCCCTGCATTGTATGGAGACACTGGTCCCTGCATTGTATGGAGACACTGGTCCCTGCATTGTATGGAGACACTGGTCCCTGCATTGTATGGAGACACCGGTCCCTGCATTGTATGGAGACACCGGTCCCTGCATTGTATGGAGACACCGGTCCCTGCATTGTATGGAGATACTGGTCCCTGCATTGTATGGAGACACTGGTCCCTGCATTGTATGGAGACACCGGTCCCTGCATTGCTCCTGTATGGAGACACTGGTCCCTGCATTGTATGGAGACACTGGTCCCTGCATTGTATGGAGACACCGGTCCCTGCATTGTATGGAGACACTGGTCCCTGCATTGTATGGAGACACCGGTCCCTGCATTGTATGGAGACACCGGTCCCTGCATTGCTCCTGTATGGAGACACTGGTCCCTGCATTGTATGGAGACACTGGTCCCTGCATTGTATGGAGACACCGGTCCCTGCATTGTATGGAGACACTGGTCCCTGCATTGTATGGAGACACTGGTCCCTGCATTGTATGGGACACCGGTCCCTGCATTGTATGGAGACACTGGTCCCTGCATTGTATGGAGACACTGGTCCCTGCATTGTATGGAGACACTGGTCCCTGCATTGTATGGAGACACTGGTCCCTGCATTGTATGGAGACACTGGTCCCTGCATTGTATGGAGACACTGGTCCCTGCATTGCTCCTGTATGGAGACACTGGTCCCTGCATTGTATGGAGACACTGGTCCCTGCATTGTATGGAGACACCGGTCCCTGCATTGTATGGAGACACCGGTCCCTGCATTGTATGGAGACACCGGTCCCTGCATTGTATGGAGACACTGGTCCCTGCATTGTATGGAGACACTGGTCCCTGCATTGTATGGAGACACTGGTCCCTGCATTGTATGGAGACACTGGTCCCTGCATTGTATGGAGACAATGGTCCTGCATTGTATGAGACACTGGTCCCTGCATTGTATGGAGACACACTCCCTGCATTGTATGGAGACACGGTCCCTGCATTGTATGGAGACATCGGTCCTGCATTGTATGGAGACACTGTCCTGCATTGTTATGGAGACACTGGTCCCTGCATTGCTCCTGTATGGAGACACTGGCCCTGCATTGTATGAGACACTGGTCCCTGCATTGTATGAGACACCGTCCCTGCATTGTATGGAGACACTGGTCCCTGCATTGTATGAGACTGGTCCCTGCATTGTATGGAGACCTGGTCCCTGCATTGTATGAGAAACTGGTCCTGCATTGTATGGAGACACTGGTCCCTGCAATGTATGAACACTGTCCCTGCATTGTATGGAACACCTGTCCCTGCATTTATGGAGACACCGTCCCTGCATTGTATGGAGACACCGGTCCCTGCATTGTATGGAGACACCGGTCCCTGCATTGTATGGAGACACCGGTCCCTGCATTGTATGGAGACACGTCCGCATTGAGACACCGGTCCCTGCATTGTATGGAGACACCGGTCCCTGCATTGTATGGAGACACCGGTCCCTGCATTGTATGGAGACACCGGTCCCTGCATTGTATGGAGACACCGGTCCCTGCATTGTATGGAGACACCGGTCCCTGCATTGTATGGAGACACCGGTCCCTGCATTGTATGGAGACACCGGTCCCTGCATTGTATGGAGACACCGGTCCCTGCATTGTATGGAGACACCGGTCCCTGCATTGTATGGAGACACCGGTCCCTGCATTGTATGGAGACACCGGTCCCTGCATTGTATGGAGACACTGGTCCCTGCATTGTATGGAGACACTGGTCCCTGCATTGTATGGAGACACTGGTCCCTGCATTGCTCCTGTATGGAGACACCGGTCCCTGCATTGTATGGAGACACTGGTCCCTGCATTGTATGGAGACACTGGTCCCTGCATTGTATGGAGACACTGGTCCCTGCATTGTATGGAGACACTGGTCCCTGCATTGTATGGAGACACTGGTCCCTGCATTGTATGGAGACACTGGTCCCTGCATTGTATGGAGACACTGGTCCCTGCATTGTATGGAGACACTGGTCCCTGCATTGTATGGAGACACTGGTCCCTGCATTGTATGGAGACACTGGTCCCTGCATTGTATGGAGACACTGGTCCCTGCATTGCTCCTGTATGGAGACACTGATCCCTGCATTGCTCCTGTATGGAGACACTGGTCCCTGCATTGCTCCTGTATGGAGACACTGGTCCCTGCATTGTATGGAGACACTGGTCCCTGCATTGTATGGAGACACTGGTCCCTGCATTGTATGGAGACACTGGTCCCTGCATTGTATGGAGACACTGGTCCCTGCATTGTATGGAGACACTGGTCCCTGCATTGTATGGAGACACTGGTCCCTGCATTGTATGGAGACACTGGTCCCTGCATTGTATGGAGACACTGGTCCCTGCATTGTATGGAGACACTGGTCCCTGCATTGTATGGAGACACTGGTCCCTGCATTGCTCCTGTATGGAGACACTGATCCCTGCATTGCTCCTGTATGGAGACACTGGTCCCTGCATTGCTCCTGTATGGAGACACTGGTCCCTGCATTGTATGGAGACACTGGTCCCTGCATTGTATGGAGACACTGGTCCCTGCATTGTATGGAGACACTGGTCCCTGCATTGTATGGAGACACTGGTCCCTGCATTGTATGGAGACACTGGTCCCTGCATTGTATGGAGACACTGGTCCCTGCATTGTATGGAGACACTGGTCCCTGCATTGTATGGAGACACTGGTCCCTGCATTGTATGGAGACACCGGTCCCTGCATTGTATGGAGACACCGGTCCCTGCATTGTATGGAGACACCGGTCCCTGCATTGTATGGAGACACCGGTCCCTGCATTGTATGGAGACACCGGTCCCTGCATTGTATGGAGACACCGGTCCCTGCATTGTATGGAGACACCGGTCCCTGCATTGTATGGAGACACCGGTCCCTGCATTGTATGGAGACACCGGTCCCTGCATTGTATGGAGACACCGGTCCCTGCATTGTATGGAGACACCGGTCCCTGCATTGTATGGAGACACCGGTCCCTGCATTGTATGGAGACACCGGTCCCTGCATTGTATGGAGACACCGGTCCCTGCATTGTATGGAGACACCGGTCCCTGCATTGTATGGAGACACCGGTCCCTGCATTGTATGGAGACACCGGTCCCTGCATTGTATGGAGACACCGGTCCCTGCATTGTATGGAGACACCGGTCCCTGCATTGTATGGAGACACCGGTCCCTGCATTGTATGGAGACACTGGTCCCTGCATTGTATGGAGACACTGGTCCCTGCATTGTATGGAGACACTGGTCCCTGCATTGTATGGAGACACTGGTCCCTGCATTGTATGGAGACACTGGTCCCTGCATTGTATGGAGACACTGGTCCCTGCATTGTATGGAGACACCGGTCCCTGCATTGTATGGAGACACCGGTCCCTGCATTGTATGGAGACACCGGTCCCTGCATTGTATGGAGACACTGGTCCCTGCATTGCTCCTGTATGGAGACACTGGTCCCTGCATTGTATGGAGACACCGGTCCCTGCATTGTATGGAGACACCGGTCCCTGCATTGTATGGAGACACCGGTCCCTGCATTGTATGGAGACACTGGTCCCTGCATTGCTCAGGGGGATTTTGGCCCATTCTTCCACACTCTTCACCTCCTGCAGATCCTGTGGATCCTTCTATGATCTCGGAGCTTTAGATCCTTCCAGACATTTTCTCTTGGATTCAGCTACGGTGAGCGGCTCGGACATTGTAGCAGATTTATTCTCTCTCTTGTCTGTTGTGTTTGGGATCTTTGTCCTGTGAAATGTCGCCTCGTCTTATCTTCATCCTCCTGGTAGATGCAGCAGATTGTGATCAGGAAAGTCTCCTACATTTCTCCATTCATTCTTCAGTTATATGACGTTTGCCAGCGCCGTATGCTGAAGATCGGCTGCACACCGGATGTTCCCACCTCTATACTTCACTGTTGTTTCTGCTTTTGGTGCATTGTGGCCTCCATAGAGTTCAGTTTTGGTCTCCTCTGACCAGACGATATTCTCCAGTATTTCACAGACTTGTCTAAAAGATATTGAAAAATGTTAAACGCTCTTGAACCTGCTTTTTGTTCAGCAATGGAGTTATGTGTGGTGAGCGTGCACACAGGAGCGTGCACACAGGAGCGTGCACACAGGAGCGTCCACACGGGAGCGTGCACATAGGAGCGTGCATACGGGAGCGTGCACATAGGAGCGTGCATACGGGAGCGTGCATACGGGAGCGTGCACACGGGAGCGTGCATATGGGAGTGTGCATACGGGAGCATGCACACGGGAGCGTGCACACGGGAGCGTGCATACGGGAGCGTGCACACGGGAGCGTGCATACGGGAGCGTCCACACGGGAGCGTCCACACGGGAGCGTCCACACGGGAGCGTGCACACGGGAGCGTGCACACAGGAGCGTGCACACAGGAGCGTGCGTACTGGGTGCATACAGGAGTGCGCATTCAAGCCATGGAGGGGGAGTGCATACAGAAGTATTCATACAGAAGTATTCATACAGGAGCATGCAAACAAGCCATAGAGTGGCGTGCACACAGGAGCGTGCATACAGGAGTGCTGATGTTCTTTCCTCTTCTGTATTATGGCCCCAGCAGAGCTCACTGGAGCCTTCAGTAGATTCATGCAATGCTTGTATAGGGCACGGATCTGCACTGTTCCCCATACGGTGCACTATATGGCAGCACATAGTTTGGCTTTATTTCTATTCTCTTTGATGTTGGAGACAATAGTGAAGGCGACTCTACTGTCTCTGACTTCAAAGCTGGATACGACAGGTACAAAGCTCAAACCGAGACCAAAGTTATGTCTGTAAAAGGGGGGGCACGGTCAAGTCCCCAATTTATTTTGGGGGGGGGTTCAGATGGAACAGTCACACGTCTGTCCAAATTGTGATGTGGACGTCCCCTCACAGCTTAGGAAAGTCTGTAACCCCAAACCTCATAGGACCCGGGGCAGCGACCCCTCATCTAGGATCAGATATAACCTGTAACAGGTAGAAAGGAGCTTACAGGGACAGGAGAAGGGTCTTCATCAGGCAGCCTGTGCAACGGGGCCCTGGTTATTATTGGACTCTTCGTGGCCCCGTGCAGCTCGTGGTCTGTGCTGTTTGGCCCCTGGTTATTATTGGACCCCTTGTGGCCCCGCTGCATCTCGTACTGTGTGCTGTGGGCCCCTGGTTATTATTGGAGCCCTCGTGGCCCCGGTGCATCTCGTACTGTGTGCTGTGGGGCCCCTAGTTATTATTGGACTCCTCGTGGCCCCCGTGCAGCTCATGGTCTGTGCTGTGGGGCCCCTGGTTATTATGGGGCCCCTTGTGGCCCCGATGCATCTTGTGCTGTGGGGCCCTTGGTTATTATGGGGCCCCTCGTTGCCCTGGTGCAGCTCGTGCTGTGTGCTGTGGGGCCCCTGGTTATTATGGGGCCCCTCGTGGCCCCGATGCAGCTCGTGCTGTGTGCTGTGGGGCCCCTCGTGGCCCCGGTGCACCTCGTGCTGTGTGCTGTGGGGCCCCTCGTGGCCCCGGTGCAGCTCGTGCTGTGTGCTCGCCCTTCTCTATAGGATGTGTACTTTGGCTTCTCATATTTGTGTTTGTTTCTGGATGTTTTCTGTGGAAATTCTGCATTCCTCGTGTCTTGGAGGGCGGGGAATGTTTTGTGCTATAATCCCGGGTTCAGTAACTAATACAAGGGATGTTCATTTTGCTGCTATTTATCATAGAGCAATGAATGGATTTCACCTTTTGCACTTGATACAAGAAAAGCTCTGCGGCCCAAACCCTGAGGCGTGACCCTGGGGCTCCAAGGCCGAGGCGTGACCCTGGGGCTCCAAGGCCGAGGCGTGACCCTGGGGCTCCAAGGCCGAGGCGTGACCTGGGGCACCAAGGCCGAGGCGTGACCCTGGGGCTCCAAGGCCGAGGCGTGACCCTGGGGCTCCAAGGCCGAGGCGTGACCCTGTGGCACCAAGGCCGAGGCGTGACCCTGTGGCACCAAGGCCGAGGCGTGACCCTGGGGCTCCAAGGCCGAGGCGTGACCCTGGGGCGCCGAGGCGTGACCCTGGGGCTCCAAGGCCGAGGCGTGACCCTGGGGCTCCAAGGCCGAGGCGTGACCCTGGGGCTCCAAGGCCGAGGCGTGACCCTGGGGCTCCAAGGCCGAGGCGTGACCCTGGGGCTCCAAGGCCGAGGCGTGACCCTGGGGCTCCAAGGCCGAGGCGTGAGCCTGGGGCTCCAAGGCCGAGGCGTGACCCTGTGGCACCAAGGCCGAGGCGTGACCCTGTGGCACCAAGGCCGAGGCGTGAC
Organism: Allobates femoralis; assembly: GCA_033576535.1. Classification (NCBI taxonomy): domain Eukaryota; kingdom Metazoa; phylum Chordata; class Amphibia; order Anura; family Aromobatidae; genus Allobates; species Allobates femoralis. Next base: position 10,636,148 of record JARQOC010000006.1, on the reverse strand, counting down.
CCTGTGGCACCAAGGCCGAGGCGTGACCCTGTGGCACCAAGGCCGAGGCGTGACCCTGGGGCTCCAAGGCCGTGGCGTGACCCTGGGGCTCCAAGGCCGAGGCGTGACCCTGGGGCTCCAAGGCCGAGGCGTGACCCTGGGGCTCCAAGGCCGAGGCGTGACCCTGGGGCTCCAAGGCCGAGGCGTGACCCTGGGGCTCCAAGGCCGAGGCGTGACCCTGGGGCTCCAAGGCCGAGGCGTGACCCTGGGGCTCCAAGGCCGAGGCGTGACCCTGGGGCTCCAAGGCCGAGGCGTGACCCTGGGGCTCCAAGGCCGAGGCGTGACCCTGAGGCTCCAAGGCCGAGGCGTGACCCTGGGGCTCCAAGGCCGAGGCGTGACCCTGGGGCTCCAAGGCCGAGGCGTGACCCTGGGGCACCAAGGCCGAGGCGTGACCCTGGGGCACCAAGGCCGAGGCGTGACCCTGGGGCTCCAAGGCCGAGGCGTGACCCTGGGGCTCCAAGGCCGAGGCGTGACCCTGGGGCTCCAAGGCCGAGGCGTGACCCTGGGGCTCCAAGGCCGAGGCGTGACCCTGGGGCTCCAAGGCCGAGGCGTGACCCTGGGGCTCCAAGGCCGAGGCGTGACCCTGGGGCTCCAAGGCCGAGGCGTGACCCTGGGGCTCCAAGGCCGAGGCGTGACCCTGGGGCACCAAGGCCGAGGCGTGACCCTGGGGCTCCAAGGCCGAGGCGTGACCCTGGGGCTCCAAGGCCGAGGCGTGACCCTGGGGCGCCGAGGCGTGACCCTGGGGCTCCAAGGCCGAGGCGTGACCCTGGGGCTCCAAGGCCGAGGCGTGACCCTGGGGCTCCAAGGCCGAGGCGTGACCCTGGGGCTCCAAGGCCGAGGCGTGACCCTGGGGCTCCAAGGCCGAGGCGTGACCCTGGGGCTCCAAGGCCGAGGCGTGACCCTGAGGCTCCAAGGCCGAGGCGTGACCCTGGGGCTCCAAGGCCGAGGCGTGACCCTGGGGCTCCAAGGCCGAGGCGTGACCCTGGGGCACCAAGGCCGAGGCGTGACCCTGGGGCACCAAGGCCGAGGCGTGACCCTGGGGCTCCAAGGCCGAGGCGTGACCCTGGGGCTCCAAGGCCGAGGCGTGACCCTGGGGCTCCAAGGCCGAGGCGTGACCCTGGGGCTCCAAGGCCGAGGCGTGACCCTGGGGCTCCAAGGCCGAGGCGTGACCCTGGGGCTCCAAGGCCGAGGCGTGACCCTGGGGCTCCAAGGCTGAGGCGTGACCCTGAGGCTCCAAGGCCGAGGCGTGACCCTGGGGCTCCAAGGCCGAGGCGTGACCCTGGGGCTCCAAGGCTGAGGCGTGACCCTGAGGCTCCAAGGCTGAGGCGTGACCCTGGGGCTCCAAGGCTGAGGTGTGACCCTGGGGCTCCAAGGCTGAGGCGTGACCCTGAGGCTCCAAGGCCGAGGCGTGACCCTGGGGCTCCAAGGCCGAGGCGTGACCCAAGGGCTCCAAGGCCGAGGCGTGACCCTGGGGCTCCAAGGCCGAGGCGTGACCCTGGGGCTCCAAGGCCGAGGCGTGACCCTGGGGCTCCAAGGCCGAGGCGTGACTCTGGGACACCAAGGCCTCTTCTGCCCCGGACTCCAGACCCCCGGCTCTGACCTGCACTAATACATTGTAACAAACCCAGCAGTACAGGGCCACAGTTGTGTGTATCAGAATTGTCTGATATGAAACGCTGTAACAAACCCTCAGCTGTGTGTGGAGCTCTGACATCTATTTAATGAATAATGTTTTTTATTCTCTGACATCGATGATCTTGAACATGAAGTTTATTATAAAGTTGCAGAATGTCCTGGAGACGTCGGGTCGGACCCCAGAGGGAATCACCGTGGACGTTCCCTCGTGTCGTCCCAGCAATCAGCTGTAATCTGTAGAACTCAGCACAGTTCAGCTCCTTGCAGCGCCTCCAGCAGGAGATGTGAAGCATTACACTCCGATCCAGAACATCAGTGACCTCGGTCCGTGTTACATACGTTACGGCTGTGTTCACACGTTGCTTTTTCCTCTTGGCTGTAAAAAATCTGCACCCAAATATCAGGTTTTTCTGCGTTTTTACGTTGTTTTTGGTGTTGAAATAAAGTTGGTTGAAAAGATAACAGCTGCATTTTTGCACTTTTCTTGTTGCTTTTAATGGTGAAAAAAAACTGCAAAAACACAAAGAAATGACAAATGCAGAAGATTCCATTTCAGTGAGGAACTAAAACAGATCACAGGAGATTCCTGAGATCTATTATTATTATTATTATTATTATTATTATTATTTCTCCGAGCTTTTGTCTTTCCTGGAAAAAGCAGCTAAAAACTCATGAAAAAACGCAGCAATAATGCAACGTGTCAACAGACGTCTGTGACCATCACGACCATCATGTCTTCCTGATACAATGAATGATGGTCAATGGCGTCTGTAGACTGTTTAGTTTTTTTTCTTATCTCCCATCTACTTATTGATTATGGACCTGAAGAATGTGAACTACAAGTGAATAAGATCATCACAAAGTGACTTTATCTCAGTAATTCAGTACATAAAGTGACCACATCTATTCTATAGAGTCATTACACACAGAGGGATCTATGTCATGTGTTTATTTCTGTTAATGTTGATGATTAATGACAACCCAAAGGGCATTATCTCAGAAAACTAAAGTAGGGAGGATGAAGGGTTAAACACCTCGCTGCCGTATTCCACCAGACATCAAAGGGTGAATATAATATTGATTTATTAGTCATCGTGTTTCAGGTCTCCCCGCCCTCTTTTCCTCAGGACAAATCAATATCATATTGTCATGTATCTGGGAGCCCTGAAACGCGTTGACTAATCAATAGTATATTCACCCTTTGATATCTGGTGGAATACGGCAGCGCGGTGTTTAACCCTTCACCCTCCCAAATTTAACTTTCTAAGATAATGACCTTTGGGTTTTCATTAATCATCAACATTAACAGAAATAAACACATGAAATAGCTCCCTCTGTGTGTAATGACTCTATATAATAGATGTGGTCACTTTATGGATTGAATTACTGAAATAAAGGAACTTTTTGATGATCTTCTAATTCATTGAGACGCTCCTGTAGATCCTAAATCATCCCCCAACACTGGAGGAATCAGCTCTGAATGGTTGAGATCCAGTCGGCGGCATTCCCCGATATTGTGGTCGCTGCTCGCAGTGAATGTTGGAGCTTTTTGATAAGGACAAACCTCGGCTCCATCAACAATGCCAGGAACCCCCCAGTCTGAACCCGGCCACTGAGGGCAGGAAGTGGGCCCGGGGCCCTCCAGAGGTGGCAGTGTCACTGTATACAGGGGTATAGCAGGGGGATATAAAGATACAGTGTAGAGTTACCGACAATTATAAACATTCCGTCACTTGTTACATTGTATTGATAAATACATGAAGTTTCTGTATAGAGACTGAATATTCCAGCGCTGACCCGGATTCTCCATCTTCTGCTCTTCCCTCGGTGGCCGGATCTCGTCTTCTGGGCAGATCCAGACTGATCACCTGATCTTGTCTCACCAGAAATTGGAGGGGTCACAAGTTCTGGGATTTTGTCATTTTTTGAGGACTGACCGCAGGTTCTCAATGGGGTGAGATCTGGGGAGTTTCCTGGCCGAGGACACGAAATGTCAAATGTTTGTTTCCCGAGACACCGCAGTGCTCACTTTTGCCCTGTGATGTGGACTCCAGTACATAGATGTAGTATATAACACAGGAGGGTTGTATATAGAGGATGCAGTATACAGTATATATAGGAGGGTGGTATATAGAGGATGCAGTACACTGTGTGCAGAGTTATTAGGCAGGTTGTATTGTAGAGGATTATTTTTATTATTGATCAACAACTTTGTTCTCAATCACCCAAAAGACTCATAAATACCAAAGCTTAATATTTTTGGAGGTTGGAGGGTTTTAGATTTGGCTCTTAGGAGGAATCTGTTTGTGCAGGTCACTATTACTGTGCAGAATTATTAGGCAACTTAATAAAAACTAAATATATTCCCATCTCACCTGTTTATTGTCACCAGGTAACCAATATAACTGCACAAAATGTAGAAATAAGCATTTCTGACATGCAAAAACAAACCCCAAACAATGAGTGCCCAATATCGCCCCCTTTCTGTATGATGACACTCAGCAGCCTCCATCCATAGATTGTGTCAGCTGCTTGATCTGTTTACGATCCACATTGTGTGCAGCAGCCACCACAGCCTCCAGACACTGTTCCCAGAGGTGTGCTGTTTTCCCTCCCAGACACTGTCCCCAGAGGTGTGCTGTTTTCCCTCCCAGACACTGTCCCCAGAGGTGTACTGTTTTCCCTCCCAGACACTGTCCCCAGAGGTGTACTGTTTTCCCTTCCAGACACTGTTCCCAGAGGTGTACTGTTTTCCCTCCCTGTAGATCTCACGTTTTAGGAGGGACCACGGGTTCTCTATGGGGTTCAGATCAGGTGAACAAGGGGGCCATGTCATTATTGTTTCTTCTTTTAGACCTTTACTGGCCAGCCACGCTGTGGAGAAGTTGGATGCATGTGATGGAGCATTGTCCTGCATGAAAATCATGTTTTTCTTGAACGATCCCGACGTCTTCCTGTACCACTGCTTGAAGAAGTTGTCTTCCAGAAACTGGCAGTAGGTCCGGGAGTTGAGCTTCTCTCCATCCTCATCCCGAAAAGGTCCCACAAGTTGATCTTTGATGATCCCAGCCCATACCAGTACCCCACCTCCACCTTGCTGGTGTCTGAGTCGGAGTGGCGCTCTCTGCCCTTTACTGATCCAGCCTCTGGCCCATCCATCTGGCCATCAAGAGTCACTCTCATCTCATCAGTCCATAAAACCTTTGAAGAATCAGTCTTCAGATATTTCTTGGCCCAGTCTTGACGTTGTATCTTATGTTTCTTGTTCAGAGGTGGTGGTTTTACCTTATGTTTCTTGTTCAGAGGTGGTGGTTTTATCTTCTGTTTCTTGTTCAGAGGTGGTGGTTTTATCTTCTGTTTCTTGTTCAGAGGTGGTGGTTTTATCTTCTGTTTCTTGTTCAGAGGTGGTGGCTTTATCTTATGTTTCTTGCTCAGAGGTGGTGGTTTTATCTTATGTTTCTTGTTCAGAGGTGGTGGTTTTCAGCCTTCCTTACCTTGGCCATGTCCCTGAGTATGGCACACCTTGTGCTTTCTGATACTCCAGTAACGTTGCAGCTCTGAAATATGGCAAAACTGGTGGCAAATGGCATCTTGGCAGCTTCACGCTTGATTTTCCTCCATTCATGGGCAGTTATTTTGAGCCTTTTTTGCCCTCACGCTTCTTGCGACCCTGTTGGCTATTTGCCATGAAACGCTTGATTGTTCGGTGATCACGCTTCAAATGTTTGGCAATTTCCAGACTGCTGCGTCCCTCTGCAAGACATCTCACAATTGTGGACTTTTCAGAGCCGTCACATCTCTCTTCTGACCCATTTTGCCTAAGGAAAGGCATTTGCCTAATAATTAAGCACACCTTATATAGGGTGTTGATGTCATTACACCACACCCTTCCTCATTGCAGAGATGCCATCACCTGATTTACTTCATTGGTAGTTGGCTCTCAGCCTATACAGCTTGGAGTAGGACGACATGGATAAAAAGCATCATGTGATCACAATACTCATCTGCCTAATAATTCTGCACACAGTGTGTATAGAAGATGCAGTGTATACACAGGAGGGTGGTATATAGAGGATGCTGTATATAGAGGATGCTGCAGTATATATATAGGAGGGCAGTATATAGGGGATGCAGTATATAGAGGATGCTGCAGTGTATAAATATATATAGGAGGGCAGTATATAGGGGATGCAGTATATATAGGAGGATGGTATATAGAGGATGCAGTATATAGAAGATGCAGTATATAGAGGACGCAGCATTGTGGGGTATATAAACAGGAGGGCGGTATATAGAGGATGCAGTATGTATATAGGAGGGTGGTATATAGAGGATGCAGTATATATATAGGACGACGGTATATAGAGGATGCAGTTTATCCATTCTCTGCAGGATCTCAGTAGTTGTTATACGGTGATATTATACGCGGTCTCCGCCCGTCATCTTCCGGACAGCTCGCCGGTGGGGTGTCGGCTCTTTGGCCCACGTTTCTGGTAGGGATTGGCCGGATCCTCTTTTATCCCCCCTCCGCCTCCTCACACACCCTGAGACGGCAATAAAGGGCCGACAATGGAAAAACACCCAGCGGAGGACGGGCCGCGTCCTGCAGATCATTACCTGCAGCCTGTTATTATGTTACCTGGATCTCGCACTCCTCTCTGCTGTCAGGACATTATTACCTTTATATTACGGCTTCCTCCTCCCAATTATAATGTTCAGAGTGGATGACTATTAACCCTGCGATTGCTGAATGGAGCCGGCGGCCAGTAATGGGGACAGAACAATGATGAATGCTGATCCTATAATGAAGCTTCATTCTGGGGGACGAGTCCTGAGAAGAAGAGACAATCACTTATAATCTCTTAGTATGGTGTCATCCCCATGAGTGGGGCGAGGTCCGGCTCATCCACCGAGAGAATGTCCTGGTGACACAGACAGGAGCAATATATGGGCCCTCAGCAGTCCAACAGCTCCTCATAATGTGCAATTCCTCCTGCTCTGGAGGTAGATGTGGCCCCCTGACCTCTCGGGCCCCTGTGTGGCTGCACAGGTTGCACCAGTGATATGTCCCCCTCTGCCTGGCTGCTTCTCTCTCGGTCACCGCAAACATGCACTCAATTCGTCTGCACCCCCTAAAAATGACGTTCACATGGAGCCGTAACCTGCAATGACACATTGAAATCCTACTTTTTTTCTAATGCATCAAAAATTTCAAACAGAAACACAAATTGTGCTTTTATGTCTGAGAAGACACCAGAGGAAAAAAATGGCAAAGTGAACAAAAAGCACAGACTTAAGAAACACAGACTGAATAAAGAACAGGCGGGATAAAGCACAGACTGGATAAAGTGCAGGCTAAATAAAGCACAGGCTAAATAAAGTGCACACTCAATAAAGCGTGGGCTGGATAAAGCACAGACTGAATAAAGAGCAGACAGGATAAAGCACAGACTGAATAAAGAGCAGACAGGATACAGCACAGACTGAATAATGCACAGACTGAATAAAGCACAGACTGAATAAAGCACAGACTGAATAAAGCACAGACTGAATAAAGCACAGTCTGAATAAAGCACAGACTGAATAAAGCACAGACTGAATAAAGCACAGACTGAATAAAGCACAGACTAAATAAAGCACAGACTGAATAAAGCACAGACAGAATAAAGCACGGGCTGAAAAAAGCACGGGCTGAATAAAGCACGGGCTGAATAAAGCACAGTCTGAATAAAGGACGGGCTGAATAAAGCACAGTCTGAATAAAGCGATGACTGAATAAAGAGCAGACTGAATAAAGAGCAGACTGAATAAAGCACGGACTGAATAAAGCACAGACTGAATAAAGCACAGACTGAATAAAGCACAGTCTGAATAATGTGCAGACTCAATAAAGCACAGACTCAATAAAGCACGGGCTGAATAAAGCACAGACTGAATAAAGTGCGGGCTGAATAAAGCACGGGCTGAATAAAGCACGGGCTGAATAAAGCACGGGCTGAATAAAGCACGGACTGAATAAAGCACGGACTGAATAAAGCACAGTCTAAATAAAGAACTGACTGAATAAAGCACAGGCTGAATAAAGCACAGTCTGAATAAAGCACAGACTGAATAAAGCAGACTGAATAATGTGCAGACTCAATAAAGCACAGACTCAATAAAGCACGGGCTGAATAAAGCACAGACTGAATAAAGTGCGGGCTGAATAAAGCACGGGCTGAATAAAGCACGGGCTGAATAAAGCACGGGCTGAATAAAGCACAGGCTGAATAAAGCACAGTCTGAATAAAGCACAGGCTGAATAAAGCACAGTCTGAATAAAGCACAGGGTGAATAACGAACAGGCTGAATAAAGCACAGACTGAATAAAGCGCAGGCTGAATAAAGCACAGACTGAATAAAGCACAGACTGAATAAAGCACAGTCTAAATAAAGAACTGACTGAATAAAGCACAGGCTGAATAAAGCACAGTCTGAATAAAGCACAGGCTGAATAAAGCACAGTCTGAATAAAGCACAGGGTGAATAACGAACAGGCTGAATAAAGCACAGACTGAATAAAGCGCAGGCTGAATAAAGCACAGACTGAATAAAGCACAGACTGAATAAAGCACAGACTGAATAATGCACAGGGTGAATAAAGCACAGACTGAATAAAGCACAGACTGATTAAAGCACAGACTGAATAAAGCACAGTCTGAATAAAGCACAGTCTGAATAAAGCACAGGCTGAATAAAGCACAGACTGAATAAAGCGCAGACTGAGAAAAGCACAAACTGGGTTACTTTGAGTCTCTACAGTCTGTGGCTTTTTCGAAGGGTTCAATCTCAAATGTCATTATTTAGGTGATTTTGGTGGAACCCTAGAATAGGTGGCATACTTGTGGTGTGAACAGGACCTAATCCTGTACATATTGGCTAAACGCAGGGCTCGAAATTCTTTGTGTTCTAAATAGCCAGGACTGTAGACTGATACATTGTAGCAAACTACCAGCGAGGTTTGTGCAGCTTCTGCTGATGTCTTCTGATCACATTGCAGTTTCCAGCCTGGACACAGTTGTGACTTGTGGATTGTTCACTTTTGTTCTGTTCCTGCAGGGATCATAGAGCAGGAACCTATTATAATCTCAGGAGCTGTCACACGTCTGTGGGTTGTGGTCTTTTTTTTTGGACTTTGTGTCCTCAAATGTGGAGACGAGTTCATTTTTGATCTGAATCCTGGATCAAAATCACCCGTAGTGCAATGTCGGTGAGGATCACGGATGACGACAGATACGTTGTGTGATGTCGGTGAGGATCACGGGTGACGACAGATACGTTGTGTGATGTCTGTGAGGATCACGGGTGACGACAGATACGTTGTGCGATGTCTGTGAGGATAACGGGTGACGACAGATACGTTGTGTGATGTCTGTGAGGATCACTTGTGACGACAGATACGTTGTGTGATGTCTGTGAGAATCACTTGTGACGACAGATACGTTGTGTGATGTCTGTGAGGATCACAGGTGACGACAGATACGTTGTGCGATGTCTGTGAGGATCACGGGTGACGACAGATACGTTGTGTGATGTCTGTGAGAATCACTTGTGACGACAGATACATTGTGTGATGTCTGTGAGGATCACAGGTGACGACAGATACGTTGTGTGATGTCTGTGAGGATCACGGGTGACGACAGATACGTTGTGTGATGTCTGTGAGAATCACTTGTGACGACAGATACGTTGTGTGATGTCTGTGAGGATCACAGGTGACGACAGATACGTTGTGTGATGTCTGTGAGGATCACGGGTGACGACAGATACGTTGTGTGATGTCTGTGAGGATCACAGGTGACGACAGATACGTTGTGCGATGTCTGTGAGGATCACGGATGATGACAGATACGTTGTGTGATGTCTGTGAGGATCACGGGTGACGACAGATACGTTGTGTGATGTCTGTGAGGATCACAGGTGACCACAGATACGTTGTGTGATGTCTGTGAGAATCACTTGTGATGACAGATACGTTGTGTGATGTCTGTGAGAATCACTTGTGACGACAGATACGTTGTGTGATGTCTGTGAGGATCACGGGTGACGACAGATACGTTGTGCGATGTCTGTGAGGATCACGGGTGACGACAGATACGTTGTGTGATGTCTGTGAGGATCACGGGTGACGACAGATACGTTGTGCGATGTCTGTGAGGATCACGGGTGACGACAGATACGTTGTGCGATGTCTGTGAGGATCACGGGTGACGACAGATACGTTGTGTGATGTCTGTGAGGATCACGGGTGACGACATACGTTGTGCGATGTCTGTGAGAATCACTTGTGACGACAGATACGTTGTGTGATGTCGGTGAGGATCACGGGTGACGACAGATACGTTGTGTGATGTCTGTGAGGATCACGGGTGACGACAGATACGTTGTGCGATGTCGGTGAGGATCACGGGTGACGACAGATACGTTGTGTGATGTCTGTGAGGATCACGGGTGACGACATACGTTGTGCGATGTCTGTGAGAATCACTTGTGACGACAGATACGTTGTGTGATGTCGGTGAGGATCACGGGTGACGACAGATACGTTGTGTGATGTCTGTGAGGATCACCGGTGACGACATACGTTGTGCGATGTCTGTGAGGATCACGGGTGACGACAGATACGTTGTGCGATGTCGGTGAGGATCACAGGTGACGACAGATACGTTGTGTGATGTCTGTGAGGATCACGGGTGACCACAGATACGTTGTGTGATGTCTGTGAGGATCACTGGTGACGACAGATACGTTGTGCGATGTCTGTGAGGATCACGGGTGATGACAGATACGTTGTGTGATGTCTGTGAGGATCACGGGTGACCACAGATACGTTGTGTGATGTCTGTGAGGATCATGGGTGACGACAGATACGTTGTGCGATGTCGGTGAGGATCACGGGTGACGACAGATACGTTGTGCGATGTCTGTGAGGATCACGGGTGACGACAGATACGTTGTGTGATGTCTGTGAGGATCACGGGTGACGACAGATACGTTGTGCGATGTCTGTGAGGATCACGGGTGACGACAGATACGTTGTGTGATGTCTGTGAGGATCACGGGTGACGACAGATACGTTGTGTGATGTCTGTGAGGATCACGGGTGACGACAGATACGTTGTCTGATGTCTGTGAGGATCACGGGTGACGACAGATACGTTGTGTGATGTCTGTGAGGATCACGGGTGACGACAGATACGTTGTGTGATGTCTGTGAGGATCACGGGTGACGACAGATACGTTGTGTGATGTCTGTGAGGATCACGGGTGACGACAGATACGTTGTGCGATGTCTGTGAGGATCACGGGTGACGACAGATACGTTGTGTGATGTCTGTGAGGATCACGGGTGACCACAGATACGTTGTGCGATGTCTGTGAGGATCACGGGTGACGACAGATACGTTGTGTGATGTCTGTGAGGATCACGGGTGACGACAGATACGTTGTCTGATGTCTGTGAGGATCACGGATGATGACCGATACGTTGTGTGATGTCTGTGATCAACATTGTAATGAATTGAAGAAACTTTGTCATTTTTATTTTTTCTTGAAAATCATTGATGTAAAAAACTGATGAGCCTCGTCCCCAGAGCGCCGTCCATGTGTCCATCTGTAACACTTACATTGTAGGGACGATGCCGCACATTACCGGGGTTCACCCTCGTTACATTGTAGGGGTGATGCCGCACATTACCGGGGTTCACCCTCGTTACATTGTAGGGGTGATGCCGCACATTACCGGGATTCACCCTCGTTACATTGTAGGGGTGATGCTGCACATTACCGGGGTTCACTCTTGTTACATTGTAGGTGTGTTGCCGCACATTACCGGGGTTCACACTCGTTACATTGTAGTGGTGATGCCTCACATTACCGGGTTCACCATTGTTACATTGTAGGGGTGATGCCGCACATTACTGGGGTTCACCCTCGTTACATTGTAGGGGCGATGCCGCACATTTCTGGGGTTCACCCTCGTTACATTGTAGGGGTGATGCCGCACATTACCGGGGTTCACCCTCGTTACATTGTAGGGCTGATGCCGCATATTACCGGGGTTCACCCTCGTTACATTGTAGGGCTGATGCCGCACATTTCCGGGGTTCACCCTCGTTACATTGTAGGGGTGGTGCCGCACATTACCGGGGTTCACCCTCGTTACATTGTAGGGCTGATGCCGCACATTACCGGGGTTCACCCTCGTTACATTGTAGGGGTGATGCCGCACATTACCGGGGTTCACACTGATTACATTGTAGGGGTGATGCCGCACATTACCGGGGTTCACCCTCGTCACATTGTAGGGCTGATGCCGCACATTACCGGGATTCACCCTCGTTACATTGTAGGGACGATACCGCACATTACCGGGGTTCACACTCGTTACATTGTAGGGGTGATGCCGCACATTACTGGGGTTCACCCTCGTTACATTGTAGGGGTGATGCCGCACATTACCGGGGTTCACCCTCGTTACATTGTAGGGGTGATGCCGCACATTTCTGGGGTTCACCCTCGTTACATTGTAGGGGTGATGCCGCACATTACCGGGGTTCACCCTCGTTACATTGTAGGGCTATGCCGCATATTACCGGGGTTCACCCTCGTTACATTGTAGGGTGATGCCGCACATTTCCGGGTTCACCCTCGTTACATTGTAGGGCTGATGCCGCACATTACCGGGGTTCACCCTCGTTACATTGTAGGGGTGATGCCGCACATTACCGGGGTTCACCCTCGTTACATTGTAGGGGTGATGCCGCACATTACCAGGGTTCACCCTCGTTACATTGTAGGGGTGATGCCGCACATTACCGGGGTTCACCATCGTTACATTGTAGGGGTGATGCCGCACATTACCGGGGTTCACACCATGTACATTGTAGGGTGATGCCGCACATTACCGGGATTCACCCTCGTTACATTGTAGGGGTGATGCCGCACATTACCGGGGTTCACCTCTTGTTACATTGTACGGGTGATGCCGGCACATTACCGGGGTTCACCCTCGTTACATTGTAGGGGATGCCGCACATTACGGGGTTCACCCTCGTTACATTGTAGGGGTGATGCCGCACATTACGGGTTCACCCTTTACATTGTAGGTGATGCCGCACATTTCGGGGTTCACCCTCGTTACATTGTAGGGGTGATGCCGCACATTACCGGGGTTCACCCTCGTTACATTGTAGGGCTGATGCCGCACATTACCGGGGTTCACCCTCGTTACATTGTAGGGTGATGCCGCACATTCCGGGGTTCACCCTCGTTACATTGTAGGGTGATGCCGCACATTACCGGGGTTCACCCTCGTTACATTGTAGGGTGATGCCGCACATTACCGGGGTTCACCCTCGTTACATTGTAGGGGTGATGCCGCACATTACCGGGGTTCACCTGTATACATTGTAGGGGTGATGCCGCACATTACCGGGGTTCACCCTCGTTACATTGTAGGGGTGATGCCGCACATTACCGGGGTTCACCCTCGTTACATTGTAGGGTGATGCCGCACATTACCGGGGTTCACACTCGTTACATTGTAGGGTGATGCCGCACATTACGGGGTTCACACTCGTTACATTGTAGGGGTGATGCGCACATTACGGGTTCACCCTCGTTACATTGTAGGGGTGATGCCGCACATTACGGGGTTCACCTCGTTACATTGTAGGGGTGATGCCGCACATTACCGGGGTTCACCTCTGTTACATTGTAGGGCTGATGCCGCATATTACCGGGGTTCACCCTCGTTACATTGTAGGGCTGATGCCGCACATTTCCGGGGTTCACCCTCGTTACATTGTAGGGGTGTGCCGCACATTACCGGGTTCACCCTCGTTACATTGTAGGGCTGATGCCGCACATTACCGGGTTCACCCTCGTTACATTGTAGGGGTGATGCGCACATATTGGGGTTCACCCTCGTTACATTGTAGGGGTGATGCCGACATTACCGGGGTTCACCTCGTTACAGTGTAGGGTGATGCCGCACATTACCAGGGGTTCACCCTCGTTACATTGTAGGGGTGATGCCGCACACATTACCGGGGTTCACCCTCGTCACATTGTAGGGCTGATGCCGCACATTACCGGGATTCACCCTGTTACATTGTAGGGTGATGCCGCACATTACCGGGGTTCACCCTTGTTACATTGTAGGGGTGATGCCGCACATTACTGGGGTTCACACTCGTTACATTGTAGGGGGATGCCGCACATTACCGGGGTTCACCTCGTTACATTGTAGGGGTGATGCCGCACATTTACTGGGGTTCACCCTCGTTACATTGTAGGGGTGATGCCGCACATTACCGGGGTTCACCCTCTTACATTGTAGGGCTCGATGCCGCATATTACCGGGGTTCACCCTCGTTACATTGTAGGGGTGATGCCGCACATTTCCGGGTTCACCCTCGTTACATTGTAGGGTGATGCGCCGATACATACCGGGGTTAACCCTCGTTACATTGCTAGGGGTGATGCCGCACATTACCGGGTTCACCCTCGTTACATTGTAGGGGTATGCCGCACATTACCAGGGTTCACCCTCGTTACATTGTAGGGGATGCCGCACATTACCGGGGTTCACCATCGTTACATTGTAGGGGTGATGCCGCACATTACCGGGGTTCACACTGATTACATTGTAGGGGTGATGCCGCACATTACCGGGATTCACCCTCGTTACATTGTAGGGGTGATGCCGCACATTACCGGGGTTCACCCTTGTTACATTGTACGGGTGAGGCCGCACATTACCGGGTTCACCCTCGTTACATTTTAGGGACGATGCCGCACATTACTGGGGTTCACACTCGTTACATTGTAGGGGTGATGCCGCACATTACTGGGTTCACCTCGTTACATTGTAGGGGTGATGCCGCACATTACTGGGGTTCACCCTCGTTACATTGTAGGGGCGATGCCGCACATTACCGGGGTTCACCCTCGTTACATTGTAGGGCTGATGCCGCATATTACCGGGGTTCACCCTCGTTACATTGTAGGGCTGATGCCGCACATTTCCGGGGTTCACCCTCGTTACATTGTAGGGTGGTGCCGCACATTACCGGGGTTCACCCTCGTTACATTGTAGGGCTGATGGCCGCACATTACCGGGGTTCACCCTCGTTACATTGTAGGGGTGATGCTGCACATTATTGGGGTTCACCCTCGTTATATTGTAGGGGTGATGCCGTACATTACCGGGGTTCACCCTCGTTACAGTGTAGGGGTGATGCCGCACATTACCAGGGTTTCACCCTCGTTACATTGTAGGGGTGATGCCGCACATTACCGGGGTTCACACTGATTACATTGTAGGGTGATGCCGCACATTACCGGGGTTCACCCTCGTCACATTGTAGGGCTGATGCCGCACATTACCGGGATTCACCCTCGTTACATTGTAGGGGTGATGCCGCACATTACGGGGTTCACCCTTGTTACATTGTACGGGTGATGCCGCACATTACCGGGGTTCACACTCGTTACCATTGTAGGGACGATGCCGCACATTACCGGGGTTCACACTCGTTACATTGTAGGGGTGATGCCCGCACATTACCGGGGTTCACACTCGTTACATTGTAGGGTGATGCCGCACATTACCGGGGTTCACCCTCGTTACATGTAGGGGTGATGCCGCACATTACCGGGGTTCACCCTCGTTACATTGTAGGGGTGATGCCGCACATTACCGGGGTTCACCCTCGTTACATTGTAGGGGTGATGCCGCACATTACCGGGGTTAACCCTCGTTACATTGTAGGGGTGATGCCGCACATTACCAGGGTTCACCCTTGTTACATTGTAGGGGTGATGCCGCACATTAGCGGGGTTCACCCTCGTTAGATTGTTACGTGTTGTGCTGATGACTTGCAGGTCACCGTGGTTTCTGGTGAAGGTCCTGATGGTGCCCATCTTAGTATTAGACGACATTCAGGCTAAATCCACCCGTCCAGTGATCGTCCGTTAGATCGGATCCAGCACAATCCGTTTCTGTAACCACAAACTTTTATGTCCACTGTGAAAATTTGATTTCTGCAGGATCCGTTATTGTAACATTGAAGTCTATGGAGAACGGATCCGGTAACTGATCACTATTTATCCCCCTCTGTTTTTCTGTCATTTGTATGATCTGTTTTTTTCTTAGTGGATTCATTTCACATGTACTATTATGTAACAGCCCTATCCAGTCTGTCTGTCTGTAAGTTCGTTTTGAATACAGCGCCACTTACAGGACATTGTGTAAATTACAGTTAAACTGGAATATGAAGGAGCCCATCAGTTTGGTTGATCGGTCAAAGAAACCCGCGCCACCTATAGGACATGTGTGACGGGGAAAAATCAACTGAAGTAGGACATAAAACTCAGAAAAAAAACCTCACAGGAAAATAGCCATGTTAAACATCCATTGCACCGAGCAGGAGGCTGCCGGCTCCACTGAGAGGCAACACAAGTGTCTGAATACTGGTGCTCAATTTCCTGCAACCCAAGCAATGGGGGCGGTTGTGGCACCTGTGACCAGCCATGCACCATATACATGCATCACAAATAATGTGGCTGAGCCCTCTGGGGGGCGTCTGTCATTTGTGATGCATGTATATGGTGCGGAGCAGCCCGCCTGATCTAATAGAATGACCAATAGGCTGCTCTGACACTATGCATCATATATGTACCAGTGTGACTGATGCCCTATGGTAACCTTGTGCCTTCATATAGCACCAATCACCTCCCTGTTAGCATGGCTGGTCACAGGTGCCACAACCGCCCCCATCGCTTGGGTTGCAGGAAATTGAGCACCGGTATTCAGACACTTGTGTTGCCTCTCAGTGGAGCCGGCAGCCTCCTGCTAGGTGCAATGGATGTTTAACATGGCTATTTTTCGGCATATGTGACAGGGGGCCACACAGGGGCGGGCTGGTGCACTTTGCCCCGGGAGGCAGTGTTTTCTTCCAGCCCTTGCAGTTGAGGAGCAGGGAAGGTGCTGATTGACGAGGTGAGGAGCAGGGGGGGGGGCTTGCTGTTGGACGAGGTGAGGACCGGGGGGTTTGGCTGCTATCACACGGCCCACGCTCGTCCGCTGTCGGCTGTGATACAAGCAGCTGCGGCCGCAAAGCAGAGCCGCCGGTCCGTTTGAGTATGGGGGCGGCCCTAGATGAGGGCAATTCCACCAGCCTGGGGGGCACTTTCCCCCCTGCCACCTGGGCCAGTCCGCCCCTGGGGCCACATGCTGTCCAGGACAATGGCCGCAACTCAGAGAGACACAGGGGGAAAAGAGAGCACACGGGGGAGACAGACCACATAGTGGGGAGAGAGCACAAGTGGAAAAACAGCACAAGGTGACAGAGCGCACAGGGGAAGAGACAGTGCACAAGGGGAGAGAGCGCACACAAGGGGAAGAGAGTGCACAAGGGGAGAGAGAGTGCACAAGGGGGGAGAGCGCACACGGGGGAGAGACAGTGCACAAGGGGAAGAGGCAGCACAAGGGGAGAGAGATCACACAAGGGGAAGAAGCAGTGCACAATGGGAGAGAGCGCACAAGGGGAAGAGACAGCACACGGGGAGAGAGAGCACACAAGGGGAAGAGACAGCGCACAAGGAGAAGAGACAGTGCATGGGGGAGAGACAGCACAAGGAAAGAGAGCACACGGGGAAGACTGCACAAGGGGAGAGAGAGCACACAAGCGGAAGAGACAGCGCACAAGGAGAAGAGACAGTGCATGGGGGAGAGACAGCACAAGGAAAGAGAGCACACGGGGAAGACTGCACAAGGGGATAGAGAGCACACAATGGGGGAGAGACAGCATAAGGGGAGAGAGTGCACAGGGAAAAGAGAGAGCAGACAAGGTGAGAGCACACAAGGGGGTGAGAGCACACAAAGAGGGGAGAGCACAAAAGGAGCCGAGAGACAGCACAAGAGGAGAGAGAACACAGGGAGAAGAGAGAGCGCACAGGGGCATGGCGTGCTGCAGCAGCGGCTCCCCCCTCCTCATTGTTGCTGTGATTAGTAGCGGAGTAGTATGACTAATATACAGTATAATCGCACACGTTCTACGTTCACCTGATGCCATAGGATAAATAGTGATCAGTTACCGGATCCGTTCTCCATAGACTCCAATGTTACAAAAATGGATCCTGCAGAAATCAGTTTTATCAATAAAGTTGTGTATACAGAACGGATTGTGCTGATCCGCTGTATAGACGATCACTGGACGGGTGATCTCAGCTTTACTCTATATTATTATAGCGGCAGGTTCCAGGTCCTGGGGGGGGAGAGACATAAAGTAAAACTAAATACAGTTTACAAATGATAAAAAAAAATGCAAAGAGAATAAACGTTTTCATTGTCGTCAGATCTGTAAAAGTGAAATCTAAGAACATTGAACCTGCAGAATTCTGTAAAGGAATCACAACCCCAGAATCGCTGTTATCCAGATAACATGATACAATATCTTGTTGGCTTATTATTGTATGTATCCCGAAGTGTTACCAATAACTACCAGAGCATCTCAATGAATTAGACGATTATCAATCAATGTCATATTATCATGTGTCTGGGAGCCCTGAAACATGATGACTAATAAATCAATATTATATTCCCCCTTTGATGTCTTGTGGAATACGGCAGCGCGGTGTTTAACCCTTCATCCCCCTACTTTAATTTTCTGAGATAACGACCTTTGGGTTTTCATTAATCATCAACATTAACAGAAATAAACACATGAAATAGATCCCTCTGTGTGTAATGACCCTATATAATAGATGTGGTCACTTTATGTATTGAATTACTGAGATAAAGGAACTTTTTGATTATATTCTCATTCATGGAGACGCTCCTGTGTATCACAAAAAAAATGAAAGCGCAAAAAATGAATAATTGTCCTGTCCTGACGGGGTTAAAGGCACATGACACGTATTCGCGGTGGCGGTGGTACAGGTGGCGGTGGCGCTGCTGGTTGATGTTTCGTGTATTGTGCTGCGGTGTTGGTCCAGTGTCTCAGGAGATGAGTGATGGTCGCCCCCTGCTGGTCATTAATAGGATTTTGTGTAATTGATGAGCGGGGTCTGTCCCCTCAGACGTTAGTCCTCACGGTGACTCACGCACTGCGCACAAGGTGATTCACACCATGACTGAGCCCAGGTCACCGCGCTCCGCAGCAGCCCCACTCATGATGTCAGGTGCAGGCGTGATGCCGTCACTTTAACGGTCATATCGGCTGGATAAATCAGCGTGTGCACCCCGATAAAAGCCCACATTGCACTCACCCCAATAATTCCAAGCAAATCTGCAAGTGTTTCCTCCGCAAGAAACGGGCGAGGAACCAATGTCAGCTGCTGCGTCACTGCGGACCCCGCCAATGTGAGTGTATGGGTGCGAGAAAACACAACAACCCGAGGGTCAACGTGAACGTGATCAGTCACAAGACTCCAATTATGTAATAAACACCAGAAACCGAGGCATTTCCATATTTAAGGGACAAGTGAAAATGAGATTCAACAGATAGAAAATAATGCAAGTGCAGCCGCTTTATTGTGTGAACATAAAGACAACCAAAATGACAAATATTACAGAACAGGACAGTATTAGGGGAGAGACAGACACCGCTGACACCATACTCTAATCACAGTGGGTAACAGTAAAGTGCATACAGCACAGTACCTAGAACATAGCACATACAGCACAGTACCTAGAACATACTACGTAGAACACTGTACATAGAGTACAGTGCATACAACACTGTACATACAACACTACGCATAGAACACTGTGCATACAACACTGTACATACAACACTGCGCATAGAACACAGTACATAGAACACTGCGCATACAACACTGCACATAGAACACAGTACATAGAACACTGCGCATACAACACTGCACATAGAACACAGTACATAGAACACTGTACATACAACACTGCGCATAGAACACAGTACATAGAACACTGCGCATACAACACTGCACATAGAACACAGTACATAGAACACTGTGCATAGAACACTGTACATACAACACTGTACATAGATCCGTACATAGAACACTGTGCATACAACACTGTACATAGATCCGTACATAGAACACTGTACATACAACACTGTACATAGAAGACTGTACATAGAAAACTGTACATAGAACACTGTACATAGAAGACTGTACATAGAACACAATACATACAACACTGCACATACAACACTGCACATACAACACTGCGCATACAACACTGCACATACAACACTGCACATACAACACTGCGCATAGAACACTGTGCATAGAACACTGTACATACAACACTGTACATAGAACACTGTGCATAGAACACAATACATACAACACTGCACATACAACACTGCACATACAACACTGCGCATACAACACTGCGCATACAACACTGCGCATACAACACTGCACATACAACACTGCGCATACAACACTGTGCATAGAACACAGTACATAGAACATAGCACATAGAACACAGTACATAGAACACTGTGCATAGAACACTGTGCATAGAACACAGTACATACAACACTGTGCATAGAACACAGTGCATACAACACTGCACATACAACACTGCGCATACAACACTGTGCATACAACACTGCGCATACAACACTGCACATACAACACTGTGCATACAACACTGCACATACAACACTGCGCATACAACACTGCACATACAACACTGTGCATACAACACTGCACATACAACACTGCGCATACAACACTGTGCATAGAACACAGTACATAGAACACAGCACATAGAACACAGTGCACGGAACACAGCACATAGAACACAGTACATAGAACACTGTACATACAACACTGCGCATACAACACTGCGCATACAACACTGCGCATACAACACTGCGCATACAACACTGTACATAGAACACTATGCATACAACACAGTACATAGAACACTGTACATAGAAGACTGTACATAGAAGACTGTACATAGAAGACTGTACATAGAACACTGTACATAGAACACTGTACATAGAAGACTGTACATAGAACACTATGCATACAACACTGTACATACAACACTGTACATAGAAGACTGTACATAGAAGACTGTACATAGAAGACTGTACATAGAACACTGTACATAGAACACTGTACATAGAAGACTGTACATAGAACACTATGCATACAACACTGTACATACAACACTGTACATAGAAGACTGTACATAGAACACTATGCATACAACACAGTACATAGAACACTGTACATAGAACACTGTACATAGAAGACTGTACATAGAAGACTGTGCATAGAACACTGTACGTAGAAGACTGTACATAGAACACTGTACATAGAAGACTGTACATAGAAGACTGTGCATAGAACACTGTACATAGAAGACTGTACATACAACACTGTACATAGAAGACTGTACATAGAAGACTGTGCATAGAACACTGTACATAGAAGACTGTACATACAACACTGTACATAGAAGACTGTGCATAGAACACTGTACGTAGAAGACTGTACATAGAAGACTGTGCATAGAACACTGTACATACAACACTGTACATAGAACACTGTGCATAGAACACAATACATACAACACTGTGCATAGAACACTGCACATACAACACTGCGCATACAACACTGCACATACAACACTGCACATACAACACTGCACATACAACACTGCACATACAACACTGCACATACAACACTGCGCATAGAACACTGTGCATAGAACACTGTGCATACAACACTGTACATAGAACACTGTGCATAGAACACTGTACATACAACACTGTACATAGAAGACTGTACATAGAACATAGTACATAGAAGACTGTACATAGAAGACTGTGCATAGAAGACTGTACATAGAAGACTGTACATAGAAGACTGTACATAGAAGACTGTACATAGAACACTGTACATAGAACACTGTGCATAGAACACTGTACATAGAAGACTGTGCATAGAAGACTGTACATAGAAGACTGTACATAGAAGACTGTACATAGAAGACTGTACATAGAACATAGTACATAGAAGACTGTACATAGAAGACTGTACATAGAAGACTGTACATAGAACACTGTGCATAGAACACTGTACATAGAACACTGTGCATAGAACACTGTACATAGAAGACTGTACATAGAAGACTGTGCATAGAACACTGTACATAGAAGACTGTACATACAACACTGTACATAGAAGACTGTACATAGAAGACTGTGCATAGAACACTGTACATAGAAGACTGTACATACAACACTGTACATAGAACACTGTGCATAGAACACAATACATACAACACTGTGCATAGAACACTGCACATACAACACTGCGCATACAACACTGCACATACAACACTGCACATACAACACTGCACATACAACACTGCACATACAACACTGCGCATAGAACACTGTGCATAGAACACTGTGCATACAACACTGTACATAGAACACTGTGCATAGAACACTGTACATACAACACTGCGCATACAACACTGTGCATAGAAGACTGTACATAGAACACTGTGCATAGAACACTGTACATACAACACTGTACATAGAAGACTGTACATAGAACATAGTACATAGAAGACTGTACATAGAAGACTGTACATAGAAGACTGTACATAGAAGACTGTACATAGAAGACTGTACATAGAAGACTGTGCATAGAACACTGTACATAGAACACTGTGCCTAGAACACTGTGCCTAGTACACAGTCTTAAAATGATATCTGGTACAGTGTTCTATGCACTTTACTGTTACCCATTGTCTATAGAGTATGGACAATCACAGATGTGCACTCTCTGTGAGATCGTCTGTGATTGGCTGTTGCAATCAGACTGCATTTCCTCCATGCTAGTTATACTCTCAGCTGAGGGTTTGTTACAATTGTATCCCATCAAAACAATGCTCCAGGAGATAAAAGACAGCACCTGCACCATGCTCTCTGCTGATTTGCTACAATGTATTAGTCTGGAGTCTTAGCTCACAGAGGATTGTTTGCTGGATACAATGTATCAGTCTGGGGTCTCTGCTTACAGAGGATTTCTGCTGGATACAATGTATCAATCTGGAGTCTGCTTCTCTCACAGAGGATTGTCTGCTGGATACAATGTATCAGTCTGGAATCTGCTTCTCTCACAGAGGATTTCTGCTGGATACAATGTATCAATCTGGAGTCTGCTTCTCTCACAGAGGATTTCTGCTGGATACAATGTATCAGTCTGGAATCTGCTTCTCTCACAGAGGATTTCTGCTGCATACAATGTATCAGTCTGGAGTCTCCACTCAGAGGATTTTCTGCTGGATACAATGTATCAGTCTGGAGTCTGCTTTTCTCACAGAGGATTTCTGCTGGATACAATGTATCAGTCTGGAGTCTGCTTTTCTCACAGAGGATTGTCTGCTGGATACAATGTATCAGTCTTGAGTCTTGACTCACAGAGGTTGTCTGCTGGATACAATGTATCAGTCTGGAGTCTGCTTCTCTCACAGAGGATTTCTGCTGGATACAATGTATTAGTCTGGAGCTCTGTGCTCACAGAGGATTTCTGCTGGATACAATGTATCAGTCTGGAGACTGCTTTTCTCACAGAGGATTTTCTGCTGGATACGATGTATCAGTCTGGAGTCTGCTTTTCTCACAGAGGATTTTCTGCTGGATACAATGTATCAGTCTTGAGTCTTGACTCA
This sequence comes from Allobates femoralis, assembly GCA_033576535.1. Taxonomy (NCBI): domain Eukaryota; kingdom Metazoa; phylum Chordata; class Amphibia; order Anura; family Aromobatidae; genus Allobates; species Allobates femoralis. The sequence goes on along the minus strand of JARQOC010000006.1, from coordinate 10,612,729 downwards.
CAGAGGATTTTCTGCTGGATACAATGTATCAGTCTTGAGTCTTGACTCACAGAGGATTTTCTGCTGGATACAATGTATCAGTCTGGAGTCTGCTTCTCTCACAGATGATTTCTGCTGGATACAATGTATCAGTCTGGAGTCTGCTTCTCTCACAGATGATTTCTGCTGGATACAATGTATCAGTCTGGAGTCTCTGCTCACAGAGGATTTCCCACTTCTCAGCTGAGAACAGGATGACTGCAGATTGTTCACCATCACTGACAGCAGAGATGTAATAAATTTGTGCTTCCTCCCCATTATCTACAATGTTATAAAACCTGATCAGTGAATAAACCACAATAATAGGAAAGCACATGAACCTCTGTAACGATTGTACAACAAGCGCAGCGGGGTATTATGTGTGGAGTGGGTGACAGTGATCCAGTATGAAGACCTGCTCCCCTGGACGGGTGGGAGGTCAGGATAACAGACGGCTGCACCAGCCCCAAAAATACAGATAATGGAGTAAAAAGGGTTAAATCCCGCGCTGCCGTTGTAAGAAGATTGAAGCAAAATCCTGGGAAAGTGAGTTTGCTGCGTTTCGGAGCGGATCTGTGTCGGAGGAGCCCCAATTCCGAAACGCGTCAGTTCACTTTCCCAGGATTTAGCCTCATTCTTCTTACAATGGGTTTAACCCTTTTTACTCCATTATCTGCGATATAACGAGGTCACCTGTGGTTTTGTTCCTCTATTTCATACCTCTGCTCGCTGTCATTGTACCTATGTTACATGTTCCGTCTCAGTCTGATACATTGGGTGACGCTTCCTCTGGGTGTTTCCATTGACACTGACAGCAAGCAGAGATCCTGTATATAATGAGGAATTGTAAACCAATATATATCAGATACATTCTCTGATTCTAAACCTCTGAAGACCTTGGTCACAGATTCTGGGGGACACATGATGTCACCTGTGGCGGAACTACAAGCTTTTATGGGCCCCAATTTGAAAGCTACAATGGAGACCCAAATTATTTCAAATCTTTAATAGTAATAGTCTTTTCCTTAGACCAAATGGACTTTTGGGGCCCCCTAAGCTCTAGGGCCCAGGCGCGATGGCAGCCCCTGCACCTGATGTAGTTACACCCCTGTTGTCACCCATCTTGAGGTCACAAGACATTACACCCTTTCCCCAACTAGCGGACATAGGAGAGGGCCCCTGTGCAGGAACAATGTACGGGCCGTTTGGGCCCAAGAGCTAATTGAAATGCACAATTCCACCTGCTTTGGAGGTAGAAATGTGGCCCCTTTGCTCTTGGGCCCCTGTGCTGCACCAATGTTATGTCCGCCCCTGTCTCTGTCTCCCCTGCTGCTCTTGGGTACAGATATGATGGGAGATCCCAGCAGTAACGCAAGGAGTTCAGTGTGAGGAGGGGGCGTTCATCCTGGACAATCCCTCTAAGAATACAACAAGTTGAAGTTAGGAAAAATGGAAGTGAAGGGTTAATATCTGCTCTGCCGATGGACCAGATGTCCAAGGTGTGAAGAGGATGAGCCGGGTACAATATCAGGTCCACGCGTTTCAGGACTATTTTGTATTTTGTAGTAGTTTTTGTGTTGAAATTTATACTTTGAATTGCATAGACCTAATATTATACCCGGCTCGTCCTCTTCACACCTCGCAGATATTAACCCTTCACTTCCAGTATTCCTAACGTCTGCAGACCGAGGGGCCACAGCAGCCAAATCTTAAAGCGTAACCACTGTTTACATTTTTATTTTACAATAATGTAGAGCAAGTGATTTTAATAAACCTTCCATAAGGTGTCCCCACTACACTGTGTGTGAAGCAGACACATGTTCATTATCTCTCAGATCCATCTCCAGTGAATACGGGGCATGTAACCATATAAAGGAAAGGAGGCGTGGCTTACACTGCTGACTGCAGCTGGTGAGGGAACAATGTATCAGATTACAGCACAGTTAAGCAATGTCAGGATTACTGCAAACTCTGATCTGTCATCTGGCTCCACACAGCTCAGTCACGATCTCTGTTAACCCCTTCTCTGCTGTCACATTGCACAATGCAGTTTTTAAAAGAGCACAGAAAAAAAGTGAGAAAATAAGTCATATGGCACAAAAAAGCATTATCTTAGGTGCTATGTGACCCATCATTAACAACCAGTGCAGTGTTTTTTTTATAGTGTTTTTACCACAGTTTTCTCGTTTTGGTTTACAATTGAAAATATAGTGATTTTCCAGCTGTGACATTCCAAAACCGAGGCAAAAACAAAGTAAAAACCTGCAAGTTTCAATGTTTTTTGCAAAAATAAGTTATTAACCCGCCATGATTCTACCTGTTACATTTCATGTTGTGTAATACTTAACCGACTGCTATAATGTGCAGAGAGGAGAAGAACGTACCCAGGGTATATGGTGTGTAGACATCATAGTGCGAGGCGGGGACGGCATCTAGTAATGTCTATTAAATATTTTATCTCCATTGTGCAGCCGCTGCCCAAGATAATGACAGGAAGAGGCATAAAGCGAGAGGGGGGACGAGGGGGACGAGGGGGGACGGAGGGGTCCTATAAATACATGTTCTAACCCAATTTAAAAAAACATATCCTCATCCCTGGACCAGAACAGAGGATAGAGGATGAGGAGCTGTGCTGTGTAGAGGAGGGGGAGCTGTGCTGTGTAGAGGAGGGGGAGCTGTGCTGTGTAGAGGAGGGGAGCTGTGCTGTGTAGAGGAGGGGAGCTGTGCTGTGTAGAGGAGGGGGAGCTGTGCTGTGTAGAGGAGGGGGAGCTGTGCTGTGTAGAGGAGGGGGAGCTGTGCTGTGTAGAGGAGAGGAGCTGTGCTGTGTAGAGGAGGGGGAGCTGTGCTGTGTAGAGGAGAGGAGCTGTGCTGTGTAGAGGAGGGGAGCTGTGCTGTGTAGAGGAGGGGAGCTGCACTGTGTAGAGGAGGGGAGCTGTGCTGTGTAGAGGAGGGGGAGCTGCGCCGTGTAGAGGAGGGGAGCTGTGCCGTGTAGAGGGGGAGCTGCGCCGTGTAGAGGAGGGGGGCTGTGCTGTGTAGAGGAGGGGAGCTGTGCTGTGTAGAGGAGGGGGAGCTGTGCTGTGTAGAGGAGGAGGAGCTGTGCTGTGTAGAGGAGGGGAGCTGTGCTGTGTAGAGGGGGAGCTGTGCTGTGTAGAGGGGGAGCTGTGCTGTGTATAGGAGGGGAGCTGTGCTGTGTAGAGGAGGGGAGCTGTGCTGTGTAGAGAAGGGGGAGCTGTGCTGTGTAGAGGAGGGGAGCTGTGCTGTGTAGAGGAGGGGGAGCTGTGCTGTGTAGAGGAGGGGAGCTGCACTGTGTAGAGGAGGGGAGCTGTGCTGTGTAGAGGAGGGGGAGCTGCGCCGTGTAGAGGAGGGGAGCTGTGCCGTGTAGAGGGGGAGCTGCGCCGTGTAGAGGAGGGGGAGATGCGCCGTGTAGAGGAGGGGAGTTGTGCTGTGTAGAGGAGGGGAGCTGCGCCGTGTAGAGGAGGGGGAGCTGCGCCGTGTAGAGAGGGGGAGCTGCGCCGTGTAGAGGAGGGGGAGCTGTGCCGTGTAGAGGATGGGAGCTGTGCCGTGTAGAGGAGGGGAGCTGTGCCGTGTAGAATAGGGGAGCTGCGCCGTGTAGAGGAGGGGGAGCTGTGCCGTGTAGAGGAGGGGAGCTGTGCTGTGTAGAGGGGGAGCTGTGCTGTGTAGAGGGGGAGCTGTGCTGTGTAGAGGGGGAGCTGTGCTGTGTAGAGGAGGGGGAGCTGTGCTGTGTAGAGGAGGGGAGCTGTGCTGTGTAGAGGAGGGGTGCTGAGCTGTGTAGAGGAGGGGGAGCTGTGCCGTGTAGAGGAGGGGAGCTGTGCTGTGTAGAGCAGAGGGAGCTGTGCTGTGTAGAGGAGGGGGAGCTGTGCTGTGAAGATGAGGGGAGCTGTGCTGTGTAGAGCAGAGGGAGCTGTGCTGTGTAGAGGAGGGGAGCTGTGCTGTGTAGAGGAGGGGAGCTGTGCTGTGTAGAGCAGAGGGAGCTGTGCTGTGTAGAGCAGAGGGAGCTGTGCTGTGTAGAGGAGGGGGAGCTGTGCTGTGTAGAGGAGGGGGAGCTATGCTGTGTAGAGGAGGGGAGCTGTGCTGTGTAGAGGAGGGGAGCTGTGCTGTGTAGAGGAGGGGGAGCTGTGCTGTGTAGAGGAGGGGGAGCTGTGCTGTGTAGAGGAGGGGAGCTGTGCTGTGTAGAGGAGGGGAGCTGTGCTGTGTAGAGGAGGGGGAGCTGTGCTGTGTAGAGGAGGGGGAGCTGTGCTGTGTAGAGGAGGGGAGCTGTGCTGTGTAGAGGAGGGGAGCTGTGCTGTGTAGAGGAGGGGAGCTGTGCTGTGTAGAGGAGGGGGAGCTGTGCTGTGTAGAGAAGGGGGAGCTGTGCTGTGTAGAGGAGGGGGAGCTGTGCTGTGTAGAGGAGGGGGGCTGTGCTGTGTAGAGGAGGGGGAGTTGTGCTGTGTAGAGGAGGGGGAGCTGTGCTGTGTAGAGGAGGGGAGCTGTGCTGTGTAGAGGAGGGGAGCTGTGCTGTGTAGAGGAGGGGAGCTGTGCTGTGTAGAGGAGGGGAGCTGTGCTGTGTAGAGGAGGGGGAGCTGTGCTGTGTAGAGGAGGGGAGCTGTGCTGTGTAGAGGAGGGGGAGCTGTGCTGTGTAGAGGAGGGGGAGCTATGCTGTGTAGAGGAGGGGAGCTGTGCTGTGTAGAGGAGGGGAGCTGTGCTGTGTAGAGGAGGGGAGCTGTGCTGTGTAGAGGAGGGGAGCTGTGCTGTGTAGAGGAGGGGGAGCTGTGCTGTGTAGAGGAGGGGGAGCTGTGCCGTGTAGAGGAGGGGAGCTGTGCTGTGTAGAGGAGGGGGAGCTGTGCTGTGTAGAGGAGGGGGAGCTGTGCTGTGTAGAGGAGGGAGCTGTGCTGTGTAGAGGAGGGGAGTTGTTGCTGTTATTTGATGTAGTTGAGTTTGTTGAGGACATTCCTGCTGTTTTAACACATCTTGTTCCATCCCTTCTTCAGTGTTTTCGGGTCATGTAGGGGGTCGGTGCTCTGTGACCAGAGAATATTACAGCAAATTCTGGGGATCAATCAGGTGTATAATTATGGCGGTGGTGGCGGTATCTGGTTACTGAATTGAGCTCGCGCCTCTTGTGGGGTCTTGTAATAATATATGCACAGTCGTCCTATGTGACCCTCCATGCACGCCCCCCCCCTTATATCTGCGCTAATGTGGAGCTGGTAATCTGTTTTCACCTTTTTATTTCCAGGGAGACTGAACCTTGTTACATTGACGATGGTCATTACAGGCGCAGAGAGATGGCGGTGACCGGTGTCAGGGGTGACCGGAGTCAGGGGTGACTGGAGTCAGGGGTGACCAGAGTCAGGTGTGACCGGTGTCAGGAGGTGACCGGTGTCAGGGGTGACCGGTGTCAGGGGTGATCGGAGTCAGGGGTGACCGGAGTCAGGGGTGACCGGAGTCAGGTGTGACCGGTGTCAGGAGGTGACCGGTGTCAGGAGTGATTGGTGTCAGGAGGTGACCGGTGTCAGGAGGTGACCGGTGTCAGGAGGTGACCGGTGTCAGGGGTGACCGGTGTCAGGGGTGACCGGTGTCAGGCGTGAGTGGTGTCAGGGGTGACCGGTGTCAGGAGGTGACCGGTGTCAGGGGTGACCGGTGTCAGGGGTGACCGGTGTCAGGCGTGAGTGGTGTCAGGGGTGACCGGTGTCAGGGGTGACCGGTGTCAGGCGTGAGTGGTGTCAGGGGTGACCGGTGTCAGGGGTGATTGGTGTCAGATGGTGATTGGTGTCAGGTGGTGACCGGTGTCAGGGGTGACCGGTGTCAGGCGTGAGTGGTGTCAGGGGTGACCGATGTCAGGGGTGATTGGTGTCAGGTGGTGATTGGTGTCAGGGGTGACTGGTGTCAGGGGCGACCGGTATCAGGAGGTGACCAGTGTGAGAGGTGACTAGTGTCAGGTGGTGACCGGTGTCAGGTGTGACTGGTGTCAGGGGTGACTGGTGTCAGGTGGTGACCGGTGTCAGGTGTGACTGGTGTCAGGGGTGACTGATGTCAGGGGTGACCGGTATCAGGAGGTGACCAGTGTCAGGGGTGACTGGTGTCAGGTGTGATTGGTGTCAGGTGGTGACCGGTGTCAGGTGGTGACTGATGTCAGGGGTGACCGGTGTCAGGGGTGATTGGTGTCAGGTGGTGACCGGTGTCAGGTGGTGACTGGTGTCAGGTGTGACCGGTGTCAGGTGTGACCGGTGTCAGACGGTGACCGGTGTCAGGGGTGACCGGTGTCAGGGGTGACCGGTGTCAGGGATGATTGGTGTCAGGTGGTGACCGGTGTCAGGTGGTGACCGGTGTCAGGGGTGATTGGTGTCAGGCGTTGACCGGTGTCAGGCGTTGACCGGTGTCAGGCGTTGACCGGTGTCAGGCGGTGACCGGTGTCAGGCGGTGACAGATGTCAGGCGGTGACCGGTGTCAGGCGGTGACCGGTGTCAGGTATGACCGGTGTCAGGTATGACCGGTGTCAGGTATGACCGGTGTCAGGGGTGACCGGTGTCAGGCGGTGACCATTGTCAGGCAGTGACCGGTGTCAGGGGTGACCGGTGTCAGATGGTGACCGGTGTCAGGGGTGAGTGGTGTCAGAGGTGACCGGTGTCAGGGGTGACCAGTGTCAGATGGTGACCGGTGTCAGGGGTGAGTGGTGTCAGAGGGTGATTGGTGTCAGGTATGACCGGTGTCAGGCGGTGACCATTGTCAGGCAGTGACCGGTGTCAGGAGTGACCGGTGTCAGCTGCACAGCGCTGTGTACAGTGATAATTGGGCGTCAGGGGGAGATGTGCCATATGGTGACACATTGCGCAGCATCTGTCAGTGAATATCAGTAAGGATGTATGAAAAGTGCTGTGGAATTAATAGCTTCCTATAAAAGAATGAATATTATTATGTACATACGTATGATCAGCGCTTTCTATGAGAGCCACGTTCACTGCAGCCACATGAAAATTACTAAACTGGTTATAGCTGGAGGTCACTAGACCCCAGCTGGTCTCCTACCTGCCGACCTTTCAGCTGTCTCCATTTATACCCCTTGGCTCCCATGATGCATTGTGGTGATAGCGTGTTTGGAGGTGGTGGTGCTTCCTGGCTCAGAAGTGCATTGTGGACTTCTTGTGCAGTTTGCTGTCTGCCTCCTTTTAGCTAAGTGTTTCTCTCCCCTTTGTTTGTCTCCCTTGTGTCTTCCTTTAGTTGTTAGCTGGATTGATCAGTGTTCACCCTGTCTAATCCTAAATGGTCTTAGTTGAGGGACAGACAGGGACGAGGTATCCTCATCGGCGACAGTTGAGGAGACTGTATAGGGTTCTTAGGGGAGACAGGTGTCAGTGTTTCTAGGGTTCACCACCTTCCCTTTGCCCTTAGCGTCAGGGACTCCTTTTGCCCCTTCATTGTCCTGCACTGAGAGTCCCCCTACACCCAGCGTGACAGCCGGCTCCTGGGCCATCTGCGGCGATACTCGGTGGTATAATATCCCTGGGGGCCCCAACTGGACTCAATGGAGACAGAGGGTTAAGGGATCTGGGGCACAAAATAAGGAGCAAAACCCCCACAGATCCTACTCAAGGAAGAGAAGAGAAGATGTGATAAGAAGGTAATGACCGAAACAAAGTAACAATATTCCGTATGAAAATCTATGGAAGGAACCATAAGAAACTGTAATGGATAAAGCTGTTTGTACTCTGGCAGCAACGTGTTTCCCTTTATCAAGCTGATAGAGGTAGTGTCCACCTCACCAGGATATCTTATATTCACCATAAAGTGTGTCCACCTCACCAGGATATCTTATATTCACCATAAAGGGTGCCAAAATCCAACTGTGATTCCACCCCCAAATATGAGAAGCCTAACGTCCCCATTAAGTGACGATAATATTAAAGTCTCCTTACAAAATGAAGCTTTAACCTTTGCACCAACCTGGAGCCGGGACTCAATAGGGACCATGGCACAAGCTGAAATGTTACAATATTAGTCAACCAAACAAACTCAGGATGATATGTGTCAATCATCCGACAAGCACAATTAATGCAAAATAATTAAAATAGATTTGTATTGGTTATCCCTACTGTCCCTATACAGGTTCTTTCCCCCCATCTCCAAGCAGGATACCTAGTCCCTCCCTGGCCCTGATGTTAGGCCGCAATAGGAAGATGGCTGGCGGGAGCACTAGTCCCAACCTTTGCAATAATAATAACAAGAGGGAAGGGGAGATAGACACGGAACAACAAACAACTTCACATCTTCTGCCACGCTCCTTGACAGCAGAAGGCTTAGCAGTAGTCAGTGCTCCAGAGAACTTCCTTCACCTTAGAAAGCTTGGCCAGGAATGAGTTTAATCACCAGCAAAGGATGCTGGAACCATGTGATCATATAAAGGGGTTGGGAGTGATCACAGAGTAGCCACACCTGGACAAGAACTACCTATCTTGCTAGCAACAGAAACTGACATTAACTCTTACACTGCCAAAGTAATAAAACAGGTTTAATATGCAGTCCCATAACAGACAGGAGACAGAGGAAGCAAACCAGTCACAAGTCTCCCAGGTAAGAGAGACATTGATATTACACTATGAGCTTCATCTGCTCATTTAATACATTACACACTTGTATTCAGGGTTTAGCACTGCGCACCTTGTATTTATAAAATAATAAATTATATATCATTTCCACATCTCATTTTTATAGGTACATCCATAATATAGATGTATTATTTCCAAGCTGGTATCCATATTGTATTTCTTTAAAAATACATCTAAACTATTTATTAAATAAGCTTAATTATCATTAGTATGACCAACCTATTATATACTGAGATCGGGTTATATTGGGTTTTAGCTGATTCCAGAATATTACTGAGAAATGCAGAGAAAGAAACTGATGATGATCAATGCCCGGGTAATGTCTCTGCCCGGGTAATGTCTCTGCCCGGGTAATGTCTCTGCCCTGGTAATGTCTCTGTCCTGGTAATGTCTCTGCCCGGGTAATGTCTCTGCCCTGGTAATGTCTCTGCCCTGGTAATGTCTCTGTCCTGGTAATGCCTCTGCCTTGGTAATGTCTCTGTCCTGGTAATGTCTCTGTCCTGGTAATGTCTCTGCCCGGGTAATGTCTCTGTCCTGGTAATGTCTCTGTCCTGGTAATGTCTCTGCCCGGGTAATGTCTCTGCCCTGGTAATGTCTCTGCCCGGGTAATGTCTCTGCCCTGGTAATGTCTCTGCCCGGGTAATGTCTCTGTCCTGGTAATGTCTCTGCCCGGGTAATGTCTCTGTCCTGGTAATGTCTCTGCCCGGGTAATGTCTCTGCCCGGGTAATGTCTCTGTCCTGGTAATGTCTCTGTCCTGGTAATGTCTCTGCACGGGTAATGTCTCTGCACGGGTAATGTCTCTGCCCGGGTAATGTCTCTGCCCGGGTAATGTCTCTGCCCGGGTAATGTCTCTGCCCGGGTAATGTCTCTGTCCTGGTAATGTCTCTGCCTTGGTAATGTTTCTGTCCTGGTAATGTCTCTGCCCGGGTAATGCCTCTGCCCGGGTAATGTCTCTGTCCTGGTAATGTCTCTGCCCGGATAATGTCTCTGCCCTGGTAATGCCTCTGCCCAGGTAATGTCTCTGCCCGGGTAATGTCTCTGTCCTGGTAATGTCTCTGCCCGGGTAATGCCTCTGCCCTGGTAATGCCTCTGCCCTGGTAATGTCTCTGCCCTGGTAATGTCTCTGTCCTGGTAATGTCTCTGTCCTGGTAATGTCTCTGTCCTGGTAATGTCTCTGCCCTGGTAATGTCTCTGTCCTGGTAATGTCTCTGCCCTGGTAAAGTCGCTCTGACTCTGAAGACTAAGGACAAGAATTACAACTGCCGCTATTTGAAAACTTAGTGTTGACTCTTATTCTGATCCTCTTCTTGTAGTAATGTCCCATCCTGGTCCTTATCATGTAGTAATGTCCCCATCCTGATCCTCTCTTGTAGTAATGTCCCCATCCTGGTCCTCTTCTTGTAGTAATGTCCCCATCCTGATCCTCTCTTGTAGTAATGTCCCCATCCTGATCCTCTTCTTGTAGTAATGTCCCATCCTGGTCCTTATCATGTAGTAATGTCTCCATCCTGATCCCCTTCTTGTAGTAATGTCCCCATCCTGGTCCTCTTCTTGTAGTAATGTCCCCATCCTGGTCCTTATCATGTAGTAATGTCCCATCCTGATCCCCTTCTTGTAGTAATGTCCCATCCTGATCCCCTTCTTGTAGTAATGTCCCCATCCTGGTCCTCTTCTTGTAGTAATGTCCCATCCTGATCCCCTTCTTGTAGTAATGTCCCCATCCTGATCCTCTTCTTGTAGTAATGTCCCATCCTGATCCTCTTCTTGTAGTAATGTCCCATCCTGGTCCTTATCATGTAGTAATGTCCCCATCCTGGTCCTCTTCTTGTAGTAATGTCCCATCCTGGTCCTCTTCTTGTAGTAATGTCCCATCCTGATCCCCTTCTTGTAGTAATGTCCCATCCTGATCCTCTTCTTGTAGTAATGTCCCATCCTGGTCCCCTTCTTGTAGTAATGTCCCATCCTGGTCCTCTCTTGTAGTAATGTCCCATCCTGGTCCTTATCATGTAGTAATGTCCCCATCCTGGTCCTCTTCTTGTAGTAATGTCCCATCCTGATCCCCTTCTTGTAGTAATGTCCCCATCCTGATCCTCTTTTTGTAGTAATGTCCCATCCTGATCCTCTTCTTGTAGTAATGTCCCATCCTGGTCCTTATCATGTAGTAATGTCCCCATCCTGGTCCTCTTCTTGTAGTAATGTCCCCATCCTGGTCCTCATCTTGTAGCAATGTCCCATCCTGATCCCCTTCTTGTAGTAATGTCCCATCCTGATCCCTTCTTGTAGTAATGTCCCATCCTGGTCCTCTCTTGTAGTAATGTCCCCATCCTGGTCTCTTCTTGTAGTAATGTCCCCATCCTGGTCCTCTCTTGTAGTAATGTCACCATCCTGATCCTCTTCTTGTAGTAATGTCCCCATCGTGGTCCTCTCTTGTAGTAATGTCCCCATCCTGGTCCTCTCTTGTAGTAATGTCCCATCCTGATCCTCTTCTTGTAGTAATGTCCCATCCTGATCCTCTTCTTGTAGTAATGTCCCATCCTGGTCCTTATCATGTAGTAATGTCCCCATCCTGGTCCTCTTCTTGTAGTAATGTCCCATCCTGGTCCTCATCTTGTAGCAATGTCCCATCCTGATCCCCTTCTTGTAGTAATGTCCCATCCTGATCCTCTTCTTGTAGTAATGTCCCCATCCTGGTCCTCTCTTGTAGTAATGTCCCCATCCTGGTCTCTTCTTGTAGTAATGTCCTCATCCTGATCCTCTTCTTGTAGTAATGTCCCCATCGTGGTCCTCTCTTGTAGTAATGTCCCCATCCTGGTCCTCTCTTGTAGTAATGTCCCCATCCTGGTCTTCCCTTGTAGTAATCTCCCCATACTGGTCCTCTCTTGTAGTAATGTCCCCATCCTGGTCCTCTCTTGTAGTAATGTCCCATCCTGGTCCCTTCTTGTAGTAATGTCCCATCCTGGTCCCCTTCTTGTAGTAATGTCCCATCCTGATCCTCTCTTGTAGTAATGTCCCCATCCTGGTCCCCTTCTTGTATTAATGTCCCCATCCTGGTCCCCTTCTTGTAGTAATGTCCCCATCCTGATCCCCTTCTTGTAGTAATGTCCCATCCTGGTCTCTTCTTGTAGTAATGTCCCATCTGGTCCTCTCTTGTAGTAATGTCCCATCCTGGTCCTCTCTTGTAGTAATGTCCCCATCCTGGTCCTCTTCTTGTAGTAATGTCCCCATCCTGGTCCTCTCTTGTAGTAATGTCCCCATCCTGGTCCTCTCTTGTAGTAATGTCCCCATCCTGTCCCTTCTTGTAGTAATGTCCCCATCCTGGTCCTCTCTTGTAGTAATGTCCCCATCCTGGTCCTCTTCTTGTAGTAATGTCCCCATCGTGGTCCTCTCTTGTAGTAATGTCCCCATCCTGGTCCTCTCTTGTAGTAATGTCCCCATCCTGGTCCTCTCTTGTAGTAATGTCCCATCCTGGTCCTCTTCTTGTAGTAATGTCCCCATCGTGGTCCTCTCTTGTAGTAATGTCCCATCCTGATCCTCTTCTTGTAGTAATGTCCCATCCTGGTCCCCTTCTTGTAGTAATGTCCCCATCCTGGTCCTCTTCTTGTAGTAATGTCCCCATCCTGGTCCTCTTCTTGTAGTAATGTCCCATCCTGATCCTCTCTTGTAGTAATGTCCCCATCCTGGTCCCTTCTTGTAGTAATGTCCCCATCCTGATCCTCTCTTGTAGTAATGTCCCCATCTTGGTCCTCTTCTTGTAGTAATGTCCCATCCTGATCCTCTTCTTGTAGTAATATCTCCATCCTGGTCCTCTTCTTGTAGTAATGTCCCATCCTGGTCCTCATCTTGTAGTAATGTCCCATCCTGGTCCTCTCTTGTAGTAATGTCCCCATCCTGGTCCCCTTCTTGTATTAATGTCCCCATCCTGGTCCTCATCTTGTAGTAATGTCACCATCCTGATCCTCTTCTTGTAGTAATGTCCCATCCTGGTCCTCTTCTTGTAGTAATGTCCCATCCTGATCCTCTTCTTGTAGTAATGTCCCCATCCTGGTCCTCTTCTTGTAGTAATGTCCCATCCTGATCCCTTCTTGTAGTAATGTCCCCATCCTGATCCTCTCTTGTAGTAATGTCCCCATCTTGGTCCTCTTCTTGTAGTAATGTCCCCATCCTGGTCCTCTTCTTGTAGTAATGTCCCATCCTGATCCTCTTCTTGTAGTAATATCTCCATCCTGGTCCTCTTCTTGTAGTAATGTCCCATCCTGGTCCTCATCTTGTAGTAATGTCCCATCCTGGTCCTCATCTTGTAGTAATGTCCCATCCTGATCCTCTTCTTGTAGTAATGTCCCATCCTGGTCCTCTCTTGTAGTAATGTCCCATCCTGATCCTCTTCTTGTAGTAATGTCCCATCCTGGTCCTCTCTTGTAGTAATGTCCCATCCTGGTCCTCTCTTGTAGTAATGTCCCCATCCTGGTCCTCTTCTTGTAGCAATATCCCCATCCTGATCCTCTTCTTGTAGCAATATCCCCATCCTGATCCTCTTCTTGTAGCAATATCCCCATCCTGATCCTCTTCTTGTAGCAGTGCCATTGCTGGCAATAAACCAGCAGTGAAGTGCGGGTGTCGGAGCCGCTATCCTCTAGGGACGTACCTTGCCTGTGGACTGTGTGTATGAGACTCCTGGTCATCTGAGAGCAGGATTAGGACGAGGCGTAGAAAAGAGTCTTAATTCTCTGAAAGCAAGCAGAGATGTAGAGAGCGGTGAATAATTCACTCCGAGTCAATTAGACAGAGGCCGACCTTCTCAATAAACGATGACTTCTTTTGGTTCATTCATTCAGGGATATTCTTGGTTCCCCCGGTAATGCTCCAATCTCCAGACACTGCAGATCAATAAGATCTCAGGCTTTAATGCCGCTGCCCGGAAGTGCGGGAACAAACGAGCCTCTGCGGGGAACAAACGAGCCTCTGCGGGGACTAATGTACAGACTGGTGACTGTTTCACTGCCAGAAGGACACGTCCCATGCATGCTATATTGTGTGTAGGTCGGAGTTCCGTACATGTGATCTAATGTAGAGGTCAGGAGTCCTGTACATGTGATATCCTCTATATAGTATAATGCTCCTTCATAGTCCTCCATATAATATAATGCAGCCTCCATATAGTATACTGCAGCCTCCATAGCCCAAAATATAGTATAGTATATAGTTTGCCCTTATTCATTCAATGCACCCCCCCAAGTCCTCTGGCCCATGTGTACTCACTGATTAATTACTCACCTCTCCTCGGTTTCCCCGCAGCTCCGGTCTCTGTGCGAGCCTCCTGGGCTCTGCACATCTCAGTACAGAGCACAGGCACAGTGAGAGAATGATGAGAGGGGGAGCGCTCTGCTGTACTAGGGTCAGAGTGCAGGCACAGCGGGAGGATGATGAGAGAGAGAGAGCACTCCGCTGTGCTGATATGTCAGAGGGCAGGCAAAGCGTGAGAATGATGAGAGAGGGAGCACTCCGCTGTACTGATATGTCAGAGGGCAGGCAAAGTGGGAGAATGATGAGAGAGGGAGCACTCCGCTGTACTAGGGTCAGAGTGCAGGCACAGCGGAAGGATGATGAGAGAGGGAGCACTCCGCTGTACTGATATGTCAGAGGGCAGGCAAAGCGGGAGAATGATGAGAGAGGGAGCACTCCACTGTGCTAATATGTCAGAGGGCAGGCACAGCGGGAGAATGATGAGAGAGGGAGCACTCCACTGTGCTAATATTTCAGAGGGCAGGCACAGCGGGAGAATGATGAGAGAGGGAGCACTCCACTGTGCTAATATGTCAGAGGGCAGGCACAGCGGGAGAATGATGAGAGAGGGAGCACTCCACTGTGCTGAGATGTCAGAGTGCAGGCACAGCAGGAGAATGAGGAGAGAGGGAGCACTCCGCTGTGCTGAGATGTCATAGCCCAGGCACAGCAGGAGAATGATGAGAGAGGGAGTGCTCTGCTGTGCTGAAACATCAGAGTGCAGGCATAGTGGGAGAATGATGAGAGAAGGAGCACTCCACTGTGCTGATATGTCATAGACCAGGTACAGCGGGAGAATCATGAGAGAGGGAGTGCTCCGCTGTGCTGAGATGTCATAGCCCAGACACAGCGGGAGAATGATGAGAGGGGGAGCGCTCTGCTGTACTAGGGTCAGAGTGCAGGCACAGCGGGAGGATGATGAGAGAGAGAGCACTCCGCTGTGCTGATATGTCAGAGGGCAGGCAAAGCGTGAGAATGATGAGAGAGGGAGCACTCCGCTGTACTGATATGTCAGAGGGCAGGCAAAGTGGGAGAATGATGAGAGAGGGAGCACTCCGCTGTACTGATATGTCAGAGGGCAGGCAAAGTGGGAGAATGATGAGAGAGGGAGCACTCCGCTGTACTAGGGTCAGAGTGCAGGCACAGCGGAAGGATGATGAGAGAGGGAGCACTCCGCTGTACTGATATGTCAGAGGGCAGGCAAAGCGGGAGAATGATGAGAGAGGGAGCACTCCACTGTGCTAATATGTCAGAGGGCAGGCACAGCGGGAGAATGATGAGAGAGGGAGCACTCCACTGTGCTAATATTTCAGAGGGCAGGCACAGCGGGAGAATGATGAGAGAGGGAGCACTCCACTGTGCTAATATGTCAGAGGGCAGGCACAGCGGGAGAATGATGAGAGAGGGAGCACTCCACTGTGCTGAGATGTCAGAGTGCAGGCACAGCAGGAGAATGAGGAGAGAGGGAGCACTCCGCTGTGCTGAGATGTCATAGCCCAGGCACAGCAGGAGAATGATGGAGAGGGAGTGCTCTGCTGTGCTGAAACATCAGAGTGCAGGCATAGTGGGAGAATGATGAGAGAAGGAGCACTCCACTGTGCTGATATGTCATAGACCAGGTACAGCGGGAGAATCATGAGAGAGGGAGTGCTCCGCTGTGCTGAGATGTCATAGCCCAGACACAGCGGGAGAATGATGAGAGAGGGAGTGCTCCGCTGTGCTGAGATGTCATAGACCAGGTACAGCGGGAGAATCATGAGAGAGGGAGTACTCCACTGTGCTGAGATGTCATAGCCCAGGCACAGCGGGAGAATGATGAGAGGGGGAGCGCTCTGCTGTGCTGAAATGTCAGCGCAGGCACAGTAGGAGAATGATGAGAGAGGGAGTGCTCCGCTGTGCTGAGCTGTCATAGCCCAGGCACAGCAGGAGAATGATGACAAGGGAAGTGCACTGCTGTGCTCAGTCATCAGAGCCCAGGCACAGCAGGAGAATGATGAGAGAGGGAGTGCTCTGCTGTGCTCAGTCGTCAGAGCCCAGGCACAGCAGGAGAATGATGAGAGAGGGAGTGCTCCGCTGTGCTCAGTCGTCAGAGCCCAGTCACAGCAGGAGAATGATGAGAGAGGGAGTGCTCCGCTGTGCTGAGATATCATAGCCCAGACACAGCAGGAGAATGATGAGAGAGGGAGTGCTCCGCTGTGCTGAGATGTCATAGCCCAGGCACAGCAGGAGAATGATGAGAGAGGGAGTGCTCCGCTGTGCTGAGATATCATAGCCCAGACACAGCAGTAGAATGATGAGAGAGGGAGCGCTCCGCTGTGCTGAGATGTCATAGCCCAGACACAGCGGGAGAATGATGAGAGAGGGAGTGCTCCGCTGTGCTGAGATGTCATAGCCCAGGCACAGCAGGAGAATGATGAGAGAGGGAGTGCTCCGCTGTGCTGAGATATCATAGCCCAGACACAGCAGGAGAATGATGAGAGAGGGAGCGCTCCGCTGTGCTGAGATGTCATAGCCCAGGCACAGCAGGAGAATGATGACAAGGGAAGTGCACTGCTGTGCTCAGTCATCAGAGCCCAGGCACAGCAGGAGAATGATGAGAGAGGGAGTGCTCTGCTGTGCTGAGATATCATAGCCCAGACACAGCAGAAGAATGATGAGAGGGAGTGCTCCGCTGTGCTGAGATGTCAGAGCCCAGACACAGCAGAAGAATGATGAGAGGGAGCGCTCTGCTGTGATGTCAGAGCCCAGGCACAGCAGGAGAATGATGAGAGGGGGAGTGCTCCGCTGTGCTGAGATGTCAGAGCCCAGACACAGCAGGAGAATGATGAGAGAGGGAGTGCTCCACTCCCTCTCTTGTAATTGCTTTCAGTGCTCTGACGCCATTGGTGGTACGCCACTGTACATGTGATATACTGTGGAGGTCGAAGGGTCCTGTACATGTGATATAACGTGGAGGTTGGAATGTACAGTGTAGCCCGGTTACATCGGTCATTGTTAGCCACTGGAGGGTTTGTCTAGTCGCAGGGTCACCCGGGCTCCTCAGGATCGCACCCCGCCTGCTCTCTCCTCTGCGTCCTGAGCTCTCTCCCTCGGGGTGAGGAGGACGTTTTGCTGCATAGTCAGAGATCCTCCTAAAGGAGCCTTCCATTTAATGCTGCTGTCCACTTGACTTACTGCCCATCTCTACGTGATGTAATTAAGTCTCTGCCTGGTCGTTTGCATTAAGAGCCCTGGTGTTCTGGGTGGCTGCGCTGCGGCATCGTCTGGCCCCGGGAATCGCCCGATCAATCACCGGTGTCACCGCTCTCACGTCCCACGTGGCCTCGCCCTGAGTCCCTTTGATTGCAGCTGGCTACGAGTCAGGGGGCCACAGGCGGCACCGAGACCCCGGCGCTGGGACTCAGCTCCGTTGTGTTTCAGTCCTTAAGTGGCTTCAGAAGACTCAGCAGATTTCACCCGTCAATTATTCATGATCCCAAAGAAGAACAAGAAAGAGGAGACGACTCCAGTCAGTGCGAGCGAAGCGTCCAGCCGGGTGCAGCCATGGCAGAGTACCTCCAGCTAGAGGATGGCCAGCCAAGCAATGGGCTCTGCCAGTATGCCCAGAAGATCACCGCCTGCTTCGGAGTGAATGGTAAGAAGGGCACAGCGGGGGCAGAGGAAGAGGTGAGATGGGGGGCAACAGTCCTGGACAGCACTTCATCCAACATTATCACCAACTGGTGGTGTACAGTAGAGCCGATATGTCATGTAGGATTGAGGCGTTGTGTGAGATAAATGATCCCTCCATGGGTAGGAGTGTCACCTGCAGTCCCATGTAATAATAATAATAATAATAATATTTATTCATTTATATAGCGCTATTAATTCCATAGCACCAGTAACACCAGTGATAACTCTGAGTCTCTTTTGGGTGTTGAGTCTCTTTCAGTTGTTGCATCTCTTTTGGTTGTCTTGTCTTTTTGGGTTGTCACATCTCCTGGTTGTCGCTTCATCCTTGATTGTTGCGTCTCCTCGAGTTGTTGTGCCTTTCCCTACTGTTTGTTCTCCTCCGATTATTGGGTCTCACATTTTCTACTTCTGTCTCTGGAAGGATATTTCACACACAGCCTTGGTTTTGAAAACTATAAAAGAAATCTCTGTTGCCAGGTCTCCTCTGGTTGTCACGTCTCCACCATTTGTCGTCTCTTCCTTGGTTGTCGTGTCTTCTCTGGTTCTCATGTCTCCACCGATTGTCGTGTTTCCCTGATTGTTGTTGCGTCTCCTTTGGCTGTCACGTCTCCTTTGGCTCTCGCGTCTCCTCTGGTTGTCATGTTTCCCCCATTTGTCGCTTCTTCCCTGGTTGTCGCATCACCTCTGGTTGTTGGGTCTTCCCTCGTTGTTGCATCTTCCCCGGTTGTCGTGTCTCCTCTGGTTGTCACATCTCCACCAATTGTCGCGTTTTTCCTGGTTGTTGCATCACCTCTGGTTGTCGGGTTTCCCTGGTTGTGGAGTCTCCTCTGGTTGTCGCATCACCTCTGGTTGTCGCGTCTTCCTGGTTGTTGTGTCTCCTTGGTTTTTGAGTTTCTCTGGTTGTGCTTCTCCTCTGGTTGTCAGTCTTCATTCTTCTCTCTCTGATTGTCACATCTTCTCAAATGCTCACGTTTCCTCTGGTTGTCGCGTCTTCCCTGGTTGTTGGGTCTCCTATGGTTCTTGGGTCTTCTTTCGGTTTGTCGGGTCTTCCCTGGTTGTCGTGTCTTCTTCCTTGGTTGTCTCTTCTTCTCTGGTTGTCGTGTCTCCTCTAGTTGTTGTGTCTCCTCTGGTTATCAGGTCTTCCCTGGTTGTTGGGTCTCCTATGGTTGTTGTGTCTCCTCTGGTTGTCAGGTCTTCCCTGGTTGTTGGGTCTCCTATGGTTGTTGTGTCTCCTCTGGTGGTGGTGTCTTCCCTGGTTGTTGGGTCTTCTCTGGTTGTCACGTCTCCTCTAGTTGTTGTGTCTCCTCTGGTTGTGGTGTCTTCCCTGGTTGTTGGGTCTTCACTCGTTGTTGTGTCTCCTTTGGTTGTCAGGTCTTCCCTAGTTCTTGTGTCTTCTCTGGTTATCGTTTCTTCCCTGGTTCTTGAGTCTCCTCCTGGTTGTCACGTCTCCTCAGATTGTCACGTCTCTTTTGGTTGTCACGTCTTCCATGGTTGCCGGGTTTTCCCTGGTTGTCGCATCTCCCCTGATTGTCACGTCTCCCCCCTCCCCAGTTCACAGGTCTTCCTGGTTGTCCCTTCTATATTTGTAGGGTCTTCCTTCTTTGTTCTCCTGGTTGTCGAGTCCCCTCTGGGTTGTCGCATCTCCTCTGGTTGTTGGGTCTTCTTTAGTTGTTGCGTCTCCTCCTGGTTGTCGAGTCTCCTTTGGGTTGTTGCATCTTCTCAGATTGTTGCGTCTCATCTGGTTGACGCGTCTTCCCTGGTTGTTGGGCATTCCCTGGTTGTTAGGCCTTCCATGGTTGTTGGGTCTCCTCTGGTTGTTGGGTCTCCTCTGGTTGTCGGGATTTCTCTGGTTGTTGAGTCTTCCTTTGTTGTTGCATCTCCTCTGGTCATTGCGTCTCCCCCAGTTGTTCGATCTCCCTGGTTGTTGCATCGGCTCTGGTTCTCGGGTCTTCTCTGGTCATCGGGTCTTCCCTGGTTGTTGCATCTTCTCTGGTTGTCGTGTCTCCTCTGGTTGTTGTGTCTCCTCTGGTTGTCAGGTTTTCTCTAGTTGTCGCTTTTCCTCTGGTTGTCGGGTCTTCCCTGGTTGTTGCGTTTCTTTTGGTTGCCGTGCCTTCCCTGGTTGTCGGGTCTTCCCTGGTTGTTGCGTCTTCCCTGGTTGTTGCGTCTTCCCTGGTTGTTGCGTCTTCCCTGGTTGTTGCGTCTTCCCTGGTTGTCGGGTCTTCCCTGGTTGTCGGGTCTTCCCTGGTTGTTGCGTTTCTTTTGGTTGCCGTGCCTTCCCTGGTTGTCGGGTCTTCCCTGGTTGTTGCGTCTTCCCTGGTTGTTGCGTCTTCCCTGATTGTCGGGTCTTCCCTGGTTGTTGGGTCTTCCCTGGTTTTCGGGACTTCTTTGGTTGTTGGGTCTTCCATTGTTGTTGCATCTCCTCTGGTCGTTGTGTCTCACCCAGTTGTCATGTCTTCCCTGGTTGTCGGGTCTCCTCTGGTTGTTGCATTTCTTTTGGTTGCTGCGTCTTCCCTGGTTGTTGGGTCTACGCTGGTTGTTGGGTCTTCAATTGTTGTCGCATCTCCTCTGGTTTTTGCGTCTCTCCAAGTTGTCAGGTCTTCGCTGGTTGTCGCTTCTTCTCGGATTGTCACATCTCCTCTGGTTGTTACGTCTCCTCGAGTTGTTACGTCTCCTCGAGTTGTTGGGTCTCCTGTGGTTGTCGCATCTCCTCCTATTGTGGGATCTCTTCGAGTTGTTGGGTCTCCTGTAGTTGTCGGGTCTCTTCGAGTTGTTGGGTCTCCTGTGGTTGTCGCATCTCCTCCTATTGTCGGGTCTCTTCGAGTTGTTGGGTCTCCTGTAGTTGTCGGGTCTCCTCGAGTTGTTGGGTCTCCTGTGGTTGTCGCATCTCCTCCTATTGTCGGGTCTCTTCGAGTTGTTGGGTCTCCTGTGGTTGTCGAGTCTCGAGTTCTTGGGTCTCCTGTGGTTGTCACATCTCCCCCTATTGTGGGGTTTCCACAAGTTGTTGGGTCTCCTGTGGTTGTCGCATCTCCTCCTATTGTCGGGTCTCTTCGAGTTGTTGGGTCTCTTGTGGTTGTCGGGTCTCCTCGAATTCTTGGGTCTCCTGTGGTTGTCGCATCTCCCCCTATTGTGGGGTCTCGTCGAGTTGTTGGGTCTCCTGTGGTTGTCGCATCTCCTCCTATTGTCGGGTCTCTTTGAGTTGTTGGGTCTCCTGTGGTTGTCGCATCTCCCCTATTGTCACATCTCTCTCGAGTTGTTGGGTCTCCTGTGGTTGTTGCATCTCCCCCTATTGTGGGGTCTCCTCGAGTTGTTGGGTCTCCTGTGGTTGTCGCATCTCCTCCTATTGTCGGGTCTCTTCGAGTTGTTGGGTCTCCTGTGGTTGTCGCATCTCCTCCTATTGTCGGGTCTCTTCGAGTTGTTGGGTCTCCTGTGGTTGTCGAGTCTCCTCGAGTTCTTGGGTCTCCTGTGGTTGTCGCATCACCCCCTATTGTGGGGTCTCCTCGAGTTGTTGGGTCTCCTGTGGTTGTCAGGTCTCCTCGAGTTCTTGGGTCTCCTGTGGTTGTTGCATCTCCCCCTATTGTCGGGTCTCTTCGAGTTGTTGGGTCTCCTGTGGTTGTCGCATCTCCTCCTATTGTCGGGTCTCTTCGAGTTGTTGGGTCTCTTGTGGTTGTCGGGTCTCCTCGAATTCTTGGGTCTCCTGTGGTTGTCGCATCTCCCCTATTGTGGGGTCTCGTCGAGTTGTTGGGTCTCCTGTGGTTGTCGCATCTCCTCCTATTGTCGGGTCTCTTTGAGTTGTTGGGTCTCCTGTGGTTGTCGCATCTCCCCCTATTGTCACATCTCCTCGAGTTGTTGGGTCTCCTGTGGTTGTTGCATCTCCCCCTATTGTGGGGTCTCCTCGAGTTGTTGGGTCTCCTGTGGTTGTCGCATCTCCTCCTATTGTCGGGTCTCTTCGAGTTGTTGGGTCTCCTGTGGTTGTCGCATCTCCTACTATTGTCGGGTCTCTTCGAGTTGTTGGGTCTCCTGTGGTTGTCGAGTCTCCTCGAGTTCTTGGGTCTCCTGTGGTTGTCGCATCTCCCCCTATTGTCACATCTCCTCGAGTTGTTGGGTCTCCTGTGGTTGTCAGGTCTCCTCGAGTTCTTGGGTCTCCTGTGGTTGTTGCATCTCCCCTATTGTTGGGTCTCCTCGAGTTCTTGGGTCTCCTGTGGTTGTCGCATCACCCCCTATTGTGGGGTCTCCTCGAGTTCTTGGGTCTCCTGTGGTTGTCGCATCTCCCCCTATTGTTGGGTCTCCTCGAGTTCTTGGGTCTCCTGTGGTTGTCGCATCTCCCCCTATTGTTGGGTCTCCTCGAGTTCTTGGGTCTCCTGTGGTTGTCGCATCACCCCCTATTGTGGGGTCTCCTCGAGTTGTTGGGTCTCCTGTGGTTGTCGCATCTCCCCCTATTGTTGGGTCTCCTCGAGTTCTTGGGTCTCCTGTGGTTGTTGCATCTCCCCCTATTGTGGAGCCTCCTCGAGTTGTTGGGTCTCCCCCAGTTGTTGGGTCTCCCCCATTGTCGAGTTTCTCATTTTCTACTTCTTCATCTAAAAGAATATTTCACACTCAACCTCGATTTTGAAATCTGTGTAATAGAAACCTGTAACCACAGCAGCCAATGACAGAGCAGCTATCATCCTCTACACAGCTTTGGTAAAATGAAAGATGTGTTGTGATTGGATACTTTGGTGAACAGTTTATGTGGGGGTCTTCTAGAGATGTACACAGAGCTGAGGAGCCCAATGCAGAATCTCAGCTATTAGTCTTCATATTTGGGAAAGTTTGGGCTCTCAGGGCTCCGGTGTGTGTGTGCGATGACCAATATGGCCGCCTCTACAGGCTGAGGACCGGGCAGGGTGGCAGAGTCTGGGAGAGTTGGGTGATGATCCAGGCGGAAGCTGCTCTAGTCTGAGATTAACATTATCAGTCACTTTATTTCCTTTCTGGAGCCTAAGAAAACTGTGTGGCGCTTCCCCTTTAAATCTGGTCTCCGGGGAAGGCGGCGTCCGGCGGATGAATTGCTCGTATTAATATTGTGTCATCGTCCTGCATTGCAGAGCTGATTGGAATAATTGTAGGGCTGCTCTGCTTGCCCCACCCGACATGCCACCGCCACCGCTGCAGCGCCCCGCCTGTGGTCACTGTCATCCGGGAACCCGCCAAATGTGCAACCATGAATCAGTGCAACGCCGCGCCAACCCATCCGGAATAATGGATACTAAAGTGGCCATCATATGTGATATAGGGTTTAGAGAGGCGGAAGATTATCCCATTAAACCATGGTTAAATCTCGGTGGCTCAGTGGTTAGCACTGTATATGGTGGCTCAGTGGTTAGCACTGTATATGGTGGCTCAGTGGTTAGCACTGTATACGGTGGCTCAGTGGTTAGCACTGTATACGGTGGCTCAGTGGTTAGCACTGTATATGGCGGCTCAGTGGTTAGCACTGTATATGGTGGCTCAGTGGTTAGCACTGTATATGGAGGCTCAGTGGTTAGCACTGTATATGGTGGCTCAGTGGTTAGCACTGTATATAGTGGCTCAGTGGTTAGCACTGTATATGGTGGCTCAGTGGTTAGCACTGTATATGGTGGCTCAGTGGTTAGCACTGTATATGGTGGCTCAGTGGTTAGCACTGTATATGATGGCTCAGTGGTTAGCACTGTATATGGTGTCTCAGTGGTTAGCACTGTATATGGTGGCTCAGTGGTTAGCACTGTATACGGTGGCTCAGTGGTTAGCACTGTATATGGTGGCTCAGTGGTTAGCACTGTATATGGTGGCTCAGTGGTTAGCACTGTATACGGTGGCTCAGTGGTTAGCACTGTATATGGTGGCTCAGTGGTTAGCACTGTATACGGTGGCTCAGTGGTTAGCACTGTATATGGTGGCTCAGTGGTTAGCACTGTATATGGTGGCTCAGTGGTTAGCACTGTGTATGGTGGCTCAGTGGTTAGCACTGTATATGGTGGCTCCATGGTCAGCACTGTATATGGTGGCTCAGTGGTTAGCACTGTATATGGTGGCTCAGTGGTTAGCACTGTATATGGTGGCTCAGTGGTTAGCACTGTATATGGTGGCTCAGTGGTTAGCACTGTATATGGTGGCTCAGTGGTTAGCACTGTATATGGTGGGTCAGTGGTTAGCACTGTATATGGTGGCTCAGTGGTTAGCACTGTATATGGTGGCTCAGTGGTTAGCACTGTATACGGTGGCTCAGTGGTTAGCACTGTATATGGTGGCTCAGTGGTTAGCACTGTATGGTGGCTCAGTGGTTATCACTGTATACGGTGGCTCAGTGGTTAGCACTGTATACGGTGGCTCAGTGGTTAGCACTGTATATGGTGGCTCAGTGGTTAGCACTGTATATGGTGGCTCAGTGGTTGGCACTGTATGGTGGCTCAGTGGTTAGCACTGTATATGGTGGCTCAGTGGTTAGCACTGTATATGGTGACTCAGTGGTTAGCACTGTATATGGTGGCTCAGTGGTTAGCACTGTATATGGTGGCTCAGTGGTTAGCACTGTATATGGTGGCTCAGTGGTTAGCACTGTATGGAGGCTCAGTGGTTAGCACTGTATGGTGGCTCAGTGGTTAGCACTGTATACGGTGGCTCAGTGGTTAGCACTGTACGGTGGCTCAGTGGTTAGCACTGTATACGGTGGCTCAGTGGTTAGCACTGTATATGGTGGCTCAGTGGTTAGCACTGTATATGGTGGCTCAGTGGTTAGCACTGTATGGTGGCTCAGTGGTTAGCACTGTATATGGTGGCTCAGTGGTTAGCACTGTATATGGTGGCTCAGTGGTTAGCACTGTATATGGTGGCTCAGTGGTTAACACTGTATGTGGCTCAGTGGGTAGCACTGTATGGTGGCTCAGTGGGTAGCACTGTATATGGTGGCTCAGTGGTTAGCACTGTATATGGTGGCTCAGTGGTTAGCGCTGTATGGTGGCTCAGTGGTTAGCACTGTATATGGTGGCTCAGTGGTTAGCACTGTATATGGTGGCTCAGTGGTTAGCACTGTATATGGTGGCTCAGTGGTTAGCACTGTATATGATGGCTCAGTGGTTAGCACTGTATATGGTGGCTCAGTGGTTAGCACTGTATATGGTGGCTCAGTGGTTAGCACTGTATACGGTGGCTCAGTGGTTAGCACTGTATACGGTGGCTCAGTGGTTAGCACTGTATATAGTGGGCTCAGTGGTTAGCACTGTATATGGTGGCTCAGTGGTTAGCACTGTATGGTGGCTCAGTGGTTAGCACTGTATATGGTGGCTCAGTGGTTAGCACTGTATATGGTGGCTCAGTGGTTAGCACTGTATATGGTGACTCAGTGGTTAGCACTGTATATGGTGGCTCAGTGGTTAGCACTGTATACGGTGGCTCAGTGGTTAGCACTGTATATGGTGGCTCAGTGGTTAGCACTGTATATGGTGGCTCAGTGGTTAGCACTGTATATGGTGGCTCAGTGGTTAGCACTGTATATGGTGGCTCCATGGTCAGCACTGTATATGGTGGCTCAGTGGTTAGCACTGTATATGGTGGCTCAGTGATTAGCACTGTATATGGTGGCTCAGTGGTTAGCACTGTATATGGTGGCTCAGTGGTTAGCACTGTATACGGTGGCTCAGTGGTTAGCACTGTATACGGTGGCTCAGTGGTTAGCACTGTATATGGTGGCTCAGTGGTTAGCACTGTATATGGTGGCTCAG
The DNA here is from genome assembly GCA_033576535.1 of Allobates femoralis. Lineage (NCBI taxonomy): Eukaryota > Metazoa > Chordata > Amphibia > Anura > Aromobatidae > Allobates > Allobates femoralis. Next base: position 10,587,416 of record JARQOC010000006.1, on the reverse strand, counting down.
TGGTTAGCACTGTATATGGTGGCTCAGTGGTTAGCACTGTATATGGTGGCTCAGTGGTTAGCACTGTATATGGTGGCTCAGTGGTTAGCACTGTATATGGTGGCTCAGTGGTTAGCACTGTATGGTGGCTCAGTGGTTAGCACTGTATGGTGGCTCAGTGGTTAGCACTGTATGGTGGCTCAGTGTTTAGCACTGTATATGGTGGCTCAGTGGTTAGCACTGTATATGGTGGCTCAGTGGTTAGCACTGTATATGGTGGCTCAGTGGTTAGCACTGTATATGGTGGCTCAGTGGTTAGCACTGTATATGGTGGCTCAGTGGTTAGCACTGTATATGGTGGCTCAGTGGTTGCACTGTATGGTGGCTCAGTGGTTAGCACTGTATATGGTGGCTCAGTGGTTAGCACTGTATATGGTGGACTCAGTGGTTAGCACTGTATATGGTGGCTCAGTGGTTAGCACTGTATATGGTGGCTCAGTGGTTAGCACTGTATATGGTGGCTCAGTGGTTAGCACTGTATATGGTGGCTCAGTGGTTAGCACTGTATGGTGGCTCAGTGGTTAGCACTGTATGGTGGCTCAGTGGTTAGCACTGTATACGGTGGCTCAGTGGTTAGCACTGTACGGTGGCTCAGTGGTTAGCACTGTATACGGTGGCTCAGTGGTTAGCACTGTATATGGTGGCTCAGTGGTTAGCACTGTATATGGTGGCTCAGTGGTTAGCACTGTATATGGTGGCTAGTGTGTTAGCACTGTATATGGTGGCTCAGTGGTTAGCACTGTATATGGTGGCTCAGTGGTTAGCACTGTATATGGTGGCTCAGTGGTTAGCACTGTATATGGTGGCTCAGTGGTTAGCACTGTATATGGTGGCTCAGTGGTTAGCACTGTATATGGTGGTGACCTTTGCCAGTGGTCAGCACTGTATGGTAGTGGGCTCAGTGGTCAGCACTGTGTATGGTGGCTAAGTGGTTAGCACTGTATATGGGTGGTTCATGTTGGAGTGTTAGCACTGTATATGGTGGCTCAGTGGTTAGCACTGTATATGGTGGCTCAGTGGTTAGCACTGTATATGGTGGCTCAGTGGTTAGTACTGTATATGGTGGCTCAGTGGTTAGCACTGTATATGGTGGCTCAGTGGTTAGCACTGTATATGGTGGCTCAGTGGTTAGCACTGTATATGGTGGATCAGTGGTTAGCACTGTATGGTGGATCAGTGGTTAGCACTGTATATGGTGGCTCAGTGGTTAGCACTGTATATGGTGGCTCAGTGGTTAGCACTGTATATGGTGGCTCAGTGGTTAGCACTGTATATGATGGCTCAGTGGTTAGCACTGTATATGATGGCTCAGTGGTTAGCACTGTATATGGTGGCTCAGTGGTTAGCACTGTATATGGTGGCTCAGTGGTTAGCACTGTATATGATGGCTCAGTGGTTAGCACTGTATATGGTGGCTCAGTGGTTAGCACTGTATATGGTGGCTCAGTGGTTAGCACTGTATATGGTGGCTCAGTGGTTAGCACTGTATACGATGGCTCAGTGGTTAGCACTGTATACGGTGGCTCAGTGGTTAGCACTGTATACGGTGGCTCAGTGGTTAGCACTGTATATGGTGGCTCAGTGGTTAGCACTGTATATGGTGGCTCAGTGGTTAGCACTGTATATGGTGGCTCAGTGGTTAGCACTGTATAGTGGCTCAGTGGTTAGCACTGTATGGTGGCTCAGTGGTTAGCACTGTATATGGTGGCTCAGTGGTTAGCACTGTATATGATGGCTCAGTGGTTAGCACTGTATATGATGGCTCAGTGGGTAGCACTGTATATGGTGGCTCAGTGGTTAGCACTGTATATGGTGGCTCAGTGGTTAGCACTGTATATGGTGGCTCAGTGGTTAGCACTGTATATGGTGGCTCAGTGGTTAGCACTGTATATGGTGGCTCAGTGGTTAGCACTGTATATGGTGGCTCAGTGGTTAGCACTGTATATGGTGGCTCAGTGGTTAGCACTGTATATGATGGCTCAGTGGTTAGCACTGTATATGGTGGCTCAGTGGTTAGCACTGTATACGGTGGCTCAGTGGTTAGCACTGTATACGGTGGCTCAGTGGTTAGCACTGTATACGGTGGCTCAGTGGTTAGCACTGTATATGGTGGCTCAGTGGTTAGCACTGTATACGGTGGCTCAGTGGTTAGCACTGTATATGGTGGCTCAGTGGTTAGCACTGTATATGGTGGCTCAGTGGTTAGCACTGTATATGGTGGCTCAGTGATTAGCACTGTATATGGTGGCTCAGTGGTTAGCACTGTATATGGTGGCTCAGTGGTTAGCACTGTATATGGTGGCTCAGTGGTTAGCACTGTATACGGTGGCTCAGTGGTTAGCACTGTATACGGTGGCTCAGTGGTTAGCACTGTATATGGTGGCTCAGTGGTTAGCACTGTATATGGTGGCTCAGTGGTTAGCACTGTATATGGTGGCTCAGTGGTTAACACTGTATATGGTGGCTCAGTGGTTAGCACTGTGTATGGTGGCTCAGTGGTTAGCACTGTATATGGTGGCTCAGTGGTTAGCACTGTATATGGTGGCTCAGTGGTTAGCACTGTGTATGGTGGCTCAGTGGTTAGCACTGTATATGGTGGCTCAGTGGTTAGCACTGTATATCGTGGCTCAGTGGTTAGCACTGTATATGGTGGCTCAGTGGTTAACACTGTATGGTTGCTCAGTGGTCAGCACTGTTCGTAGTGCTGGGGTCCTGGGTTAGAGTTTGTATGTTGTATGGGTGTGTTGTATTTTTTGCGTGAGTTTCTCCAGGAATCTCCAGTTTCCTCCCACACTGCAAAGACATACTGATGGGGAATAGAGGTTGTGAGCCCCGATGGGGACAGTGATAATCTTTGTAAAGCGCTGTAGAATATAATGGCGCTATATAAGCAATGCATTATTTAAAAATTAAAAAAAATTGTCTCATTACAAATACATCTGCATTTGTCCTGCCATAATGCTGATGTCTCTTCTGCATGATTGCAACTAAAGTCAAACTTTTCTCATTAGAAACACATTTGTAGCTGCAGCTTTTCTTTCACAGTGCTGTTAGCTCTGCTGTTCAGCCCTTCCCCATGTCACAGGGTAGTAAAGCGAGTCAGGTAGCAGGATAGTAATTTGGGCAAAAGATGATTAGGGGAATTATTTTGACCCTTAGACTGAGGGTCCCTGGTTTTCCCTGTTCCCAGAACTACCTCTGAAGGTGAGGAGGTTTGGGTCACCACCCTTGCCCTTTGCTCCTGACCAGCCCTAGGCTAAGTCCCCCTCACCTCCACCCACAGATCGGGAAGCACAGTAACTCCCACAAAATAAGGAAAACTCCAAGAAAGGTTCAGCCCAAAGTGCACTCACGTCTTCACAGCTCACTGTCTTGAAAAGACTAAAACTCTATCAGCGACATCTGCTGGTGGAAGAGGGAACTATTTAAAGGCTGGGGAGTGGATAACTACTGCAACTGACACACCCAGCAGCAGCAGCTTACATGTGCCTGGACAGTCGCAAACCTATAGACAGCAACTTCTGATATTAACACTAAATGTGCCAAAGGGAATTTACTCCCATTAAAGATACTGCAGAGCTTTTCACATGGGCTACAGAGCAGTCAACACGTGATGCCCCCCCCCCACACAGGCTTTCTATTTAATAAAAGGTGAAGCAGTGTAAGAGGGCAGCTGCTGATGTGTTTGTAGTGAGACAAAGCTCAGCTCTGCTGCACTTAGTTGTAATCACACACAGTTCGGCAGTGAGATCAGGAGAGCAGACGGTCAGTCATTACATGTCTCACACTGGTAACGCCCCCTGCAATTTACAATGACCTCTAGAAGCAGAGTCTCAGGGAGATCTATGTCCAGCCGAGAGATCTGAACAGCTCAATTACATGCTAGTAAAACATGGATCTCTCTGGAATAATAACATCAGATTGAAGGTATCAAGGTGTCATTTTATTGCACTGTGTGAGGACAAATGCAGCTGCAGATGTTTTTGTAATGAGACAAAGCTCAGCTCTGCTGTACTGAGTTATAATGACACACGGCTCTGCAGTGAGATCAGGAGAGCAGGCGGTCAGTCATTACATGTCTCACACTGGTAATGCCCCCTGTCATTTACATTAATCTCTGGAGGCGGAGTCTCGGGAAGATCTATGTCCGACCCATAGATCTGAACAGCTCATTTTACATGTGATAAAAATATGGATTTCTCTGGAATAAGAACATCAGACTGCAGATATCAAGGTGTCATTTTGTTCAGCTTCCTATGACCTGATGACCATATAGACGGCTCCTACTAATAGATTCCCTCTATGTACAAAGAGTGTTTTCATTATGTTGAAAATCAGGAAGAAGCCTGACGTCCGGGATGCCGCCGTGTATCAGGCTATGTGCACACCCAGCGGTTATGTTGCATTTTTTAATGAGTTTTGTTGAAATCTGCAAGGAAAAATGCATCCCAGCAACGTGTATGGGATTTCTGAAGCGCTGTGCACACCGTCAGGTTTTTTCACTGCTAGGTGGGCACATAGCCTTAGAGCCGGGGTGGAGAACTCCAGGCCTCCTGGGCTATGCTGTCAGGATTTCCTTAGCATTGCACAGGTGATGATTCCAACCTCTGTACAATGCTAAGGAAATCCTTAAAAAATGACCTGTTGGCGGCCCTCGAGGCCTGGAGTTCCTCACCCCTGAATTAGAGTGACCTCTTATGATGTATTGGACTGCAGAGGGCCCATATACTCTTGCTCGGGGCCCTTTCTGCAGGGATGCGGGATTCCCTCTCGGAGGCTTCTCTGATCAGCGGATTATCAGCACAGATGTCTCCGTCTGGTGCATAAATCCCCGACTTCAAGGATATCATAATTTATTTTAAGATGTTTGAGGATAATCCTTTTACTTCATTTTACTTACACCCGGATTCTCCAAGATCCATTTAACCCATCGGGCACAACAACAAAAAAAAAGATAAAGTGGTGGGTCCGGCTCTGTTGTAACGATGCGGCGGTCTGGTCATAGGGGGTCAGGTGACCCGGTCAGTAATCTCCTGCCCGGTAATCTCTATCTCATCTTAATCTCTTTCACCAAGGAGTCAGGATCCAGACGCAGGTCCCTTGTCAGTCGCACACAGGAGACAGATTTTCTTCTGCTCCTTAAGAATGGCGCAGACCTCGCATGATGCCCTCCGTATGGACAGACCCTTGTAGGGTGCCGGGCGCACCCCTGCGGGCGTCCCCTCTCCTTCACATGATGCCATCCTTCCCCCGGAGTCTGAATGCCCTCGGGAAGCTTTGTTCCTCTGGACGCAGTAATGATGTCCCACCCGCCAAGAATAAGCCCCACAACCCGGTCAAGCGGATGTCAATCATCGAGGACGGAGAGATCGCAGAGGTTTTGTATCTCATCCCCAAACAGAGCATGCTCCAGCAAATGCCCTTCATCAACCCTGATGACTACTACCTGTGTGAGGAGCTGAGCCGCCTGCCTGCGGGACTGGGTGAGTGTGCCGCAGCCGCAGGGTGAGTGTGCCGCAGCCGCAGGGTGAGTGTGCCGCAGCAGCAGGGTGAGTGTGCCACAGCCGCAGGGTGAGTGTGCCACAGGGTGAGTGTGCCGCAGCAGCAGTGTGAGTGTGCCGCAGCTGCAGGGTGAGTGTGCCACAGGGTGAGTGTGCCGCAGCCGCAGTGTGAGTGTGCCGCAGCAGCAGGGTGAGTGTGCCACAGCCGCAGGGTGAGTGTGCCACAGGGTGAGTGTGCCGCAGCAGCAGTGTGAGTGTGCCGCAGCTGCAGGGTGAGTGTGCCACAGGGTGAGTGTGCCGCAGCCGCAGGGTGAGTGTGCCGCAGCTGCAGGGTGAGTGTGCCACAGGGTGAGTGTGCCGCAGCCGCAGGGTGAGTGTGCCACAGCCGCAGGGTGAGTGTGCCACAGGGTGAGTGTGCCGCAGCAGCAGTGTGAGTGTGCTGCAGGGTGAGTGTGCCACACCTGCAGGGTGAGTGTGCCGCAGTCACAGGGTGAATGTGCAGCAGCAGCAGGGTGAGTGTGCCGCAGCCGCAGGGTGAGTGTGCCGCAGCCGCAGGGTGAGTGTGCCGCAGCAGCAGGGTGAGTGTGCCGCAGCCGCAGGGTGAGTGTGCCGCAGCCGCAGGGTGAGTGTGCCACAAGCTGAGTGTGACGCAGCCGCAGGGTGAGTGTGCCGCAGCCGCAGGGTGAGTGTGCCACAGGGTGAGTGTGCCGCAGCCGCAGGGTGAGTGTGCCACAGCCGCAGGGTGAGTGTGCCGCAGCAGCAGTGTGAGTGTGCTGCAGGGTGAGTGTGCCGCACCTGCAGGGTGAGTGTGCCGCAGTCACAGGGTGAATGTGCCGCAGCCGCAGGGTGAGTGTGCCGCAGCCGCAGGGTGAGTGTGCCGCAGCCGCAGGGTGAGTGTGCCACAAGCTGAGTGTGACGCAGCCGCAGGGTGAGTGTGCCGCACTTGCAGGGTGAGTGTGCCGCACCTGCAGGGTGAGTGTGACGCAGTCACAGGGTGAATGTGCCGCAGCCGCAGGGTGAGTGTGCCGCAGCCGCAGGGTGAGTGTGCCACAGGGTGAGTGTGCTGCAGCAGCAGGGTGAGTGTGCTTTAGACACAGGGTGAGTATGCCGTATCCGCAGGGTGAGTGTGTTGCCGTTGCAGAACGAATGTGCCACAGCCGCTAGGCAAATGTGCTGCTGTGGCAGCGTGTGCCGCAGCCATAGGATGAGTGTGATGGGTCACAGGGTGTGTGCACAGCAGCAGTGTGAGTGCGCCGCAGTCATAGGCAAGCGTGCCGCCTATGTAGGGTGAATGTGCTGCAGCCCTAGGTGAGTGCGTGCTGCAGGGTGAGTGCACCGCCGCGTTAGTGTGTGCTGCAGGGTAAGTGTGACACAGGGTGAATGTGCCCCAGCTACATGGTATGTTACAGGTGAGTGTGCTGCCCCTGATAATAGGGTCCTCAGGCAACGTGTGCTCAACTATATGACAATTTTAATATTCTGGTCTGATCTGAGATTTGGTAAACGTTTGTAGATCCCGCTGTTTGTGCAACGCATCTTCATGTTGTGGGAATCTTCCCAATATGGGAATTAGTTGATTTATCATTCAGGAATCCAGGAAAGTTGAGTGACATAATTCAGAACTAATCTAGGAAAACAGGGTGATCCAATCCAGAGCTAATCTAGGAAAACAGGGTGACCCAATCCAGAGCTAATCTAGGAAAGCTGGGTGACCCAATCCAGATCTAATCTAGAAACGCTGGGTGACCCAATCCAGATCTAATCTAGGAAAGCTGGGTGACCCAGTCCAGATATAATCTAGGAAAGCTGGGTGACCCAGTCCAGAGATAATCTAGGAAAGCTGGGTGACCCAGTCCAGATAAAATCTAGGAAAGCTGGGTGACCCAGTCCAGAGATAATCTAGGAAAGCTGGGTGACCCAGTCCAGATAAAATCTAGGAAAGCTGGGTGACCCAGTCCAGAGCTAATCTAGGAAAGCTGGGTGACCCAGTCCAGAGCTAATCTAGGAAAGCTGGGTGACCCAGTCCAGATAAAATCTGGGAAAGCTGGGTGACCCAGTCCAGATATAATCTAGGAAAGCTGGGTGACCCAGTCCAGAGATAATCTAGGAAAGCTGGGTGACCCAGTCCAGATAAAATCTAGGAAAGCTGGGTGACCCAGTCCAGAGCTAATCTAGGAAAGCTGGGTGACCCAGTCCAGAGCTAATCTAGGAAAGCTGGGTGACCCAGTCCAGATAAAATCTAGGAAAGCTGGGTGACCCAGTCCAGATATAATCTAGGAAAGCTGGGTGACCCAGTCCAGAGATAATCTAGGAAAGCTGGGTGACCCAGTCCAGATATTATCTAGGAAAGCTGGGTGACCCAGTCCAGAGATAATCTAGGAAAGCTGGGTGACCCAGTCCAGATAAAATCTAGGAAAGCTGGGTGACCCAGTCCAGAGCTAATCTAGGAAAGCTGGGTGACCCAGTCCAGAGCTAATCTAGGAAAGCTGGGTGACCCAGTCCAGAGCTAATCTAGGAAAGCTGGGTGACCCAGTCCAGAGCTAATCTAGGAAAGCTGGGTGACCCAGTCCAGAGCTAATCTAGGAAAGCTGGGTGACGTCCCCTTGTGGTCCCATTACTGCACATTTGCATTCAGCTTTTCTGGACTCCTGAAAACAAATCTATTTGGAAAGTTTTGAGGAATCGGAGCAGTTTCTCTATTGTTGGGTTCATTATTTGTCTGGATCAGTATCTGGAACCGAATGATAGATTTGGTTTAATGCAAATGGCAAGAAGAGAGGGTGCAGCATGACGATATTGCCTGGTGGCGGCTGTGCCCTGTGACCGTCACATTTACTGTATACCCGGAACGCTGTGTGCAGCATTAACCCCTCGCTGTCTGGCATGACCAGTATTGTTGTCATCCTGCAGTGATTTGGATCTGATATGTGACGGCTCCTGTGAATCCCGCAGCTGCTGCAGCTTATTATAGACTCCGGCACTTTAGGGAGTCTCCAGAGTCACACAAGTGACAATGAACCAAGAGACCGAAATATCAGGACCGAAATGTGCCTCACCGGAGGAGCAAGTACCACGGTGCAGCAGAACATATCACAGTGTGTATTGGGGGCATTACTCTGTCCTGGAGCAGCAGATTATCGATACTATATAACCGTGATGTTGGGCACTGACAGGTCCCACAGCTCACCAGGGCCCCTCACTGTCAGAAACTCCGGTCTCCAGCATTCACTTATTACAGAGGAGCTGACAGCTCTGCTCATCCTGAGCCTCCAGCTTCATAAACACAATCCCAGGACAGAAGTGAACACTGACACGTTGGAGACCCTCGATAAGATGGCGCATGGCGGAGGATACTGCTCTATAGGAGACTTGTGGCTCTGGGATCTGAGCTTCACATGAACTTGTGACACTTCTGGATTTTGGACCAGCGAGGGTTTATCACATTTTCCTTGCTGGTAGCTCCTGGCGAGTTCATTTCAGCTGCAGCTGGTTTATGACCACTCCTCCTCCCTTTAAATAGTCACATGATCCATCACCTGCTGCTGGTAATAGATTCATTCTATTCTGAACACAGTGGAGGAAGGAAATCTCTAGTGGCTGCTGGTGTTCTGTTGTTGGAGTCGTGTGGTGTTTGGCTGCCGCAGTTTTGGATTGTTTCATATCCTTTTAGTCTTGTTCCCCAGTTTGTCCTCCTTCCCCAGTGTGATAAGAAAGCAGCGGTGCTGTCTACAGCACTCACCGGCCTTAGCACTTGAGAGGGTGAGTGGAGGGACAGTTAAGGACATGGCATGCGACGGTGGTGGGGGGGGGGGGGAAGGACCGGTTTAGGGATGTTAGGGGAGCTCAGGGGCCAGACACAGGTTAGTGTCAGGAGGTATCCCATGCCCTGTTCCCTACCATCAGGGTCTTCTCTCTTTCCATTCTGTTGTAACCTCTTTGTTATGCCAGAAATCCCCCAGTCCGTGCCTGACAGTACAAGTATCTCTGCATGTCCTGGGATAGGAGAGAAGGTGTATAGTATAAAGCCAGACATGTAATCTCCATCACCTTCCAAGCTCCCTTGAGTCCCCACACCAAGAGGGGTGGAGAGCAGAGGGGTCACATACTGTTCTTACAGGGGCCCTCAAGGTCAGGGGGCCACATCTACCTCCAAAGCAGCAGCTTCTACCATCAGGACTTTGGATGGAGAGGGGCCACATACTGTTCTGTCACCGGGGCCCTTTTCTGTCTGTGTTCACCACTGATGGAAGCGTTGGTCATCGCGACATGACGTCGTCAGCCTATGTTTAGCTCCTGGAGGAATTAGTGGAGGTTACACAGGTCGGTGTTAGGTAATGAGCTTAGACAAGTGACCCGGAAGCGAGAGGATGAGCGGCGATCCTGACCGAGGAGCTACACACGTCACATTACATACAGAATGGTCCAGATATTATAACACATACGGCCGGGGTCTGTTCCCACATTTTGCCAATTTATTGACTATTTTTTTTTACCCCCTGGATACACATATACGCCAACCTGTGAAGCGATAGGAACATTTATCAGATCATTAACCCCGTCACCCCCGGGCCATTTTCCAATTTTGGCTTTTCCACCTCTTTTTCCAAGACCCATAACTTTTAACATTTTTCATCAATATACACATATGAGGCTTGTGTGTTTTGTGGGACGAGTTGTACTCTTGAATGACATACGGTAATTAATTTTACCATATAGTGTGCAGTAAAATCATGAGATATATATATATATTTTTATATACTATATATACACAAGGCAACTATATATAGTAGATAGGAGCCCAATGCAATCGCATCGGGTGGGCGGTGACGTCACGATGGGGGTGGGCTCTATTGCGTTGGGGGCAGCAGCCGTCACTTTCCCCCTGTCCGCTGGTTTTTCCCCCTCGCTCTCTGCTCTGCCTGTGCTGCCTTGGCTCTACCCCTTGTGCTCGCTCTCTGCCCCCCTGCCCTGTGCTCCCTCTTAAGTGGCGGCAGTGGATGGTGGCATGAGGAACTGGCCTCGTTCTGTGGACTGCGAGTTGAGTAGAGTGAGTACAGGTTAAGTGGGCAGAGTGAGGGCAAGGTGTGTGAGGGCAGGGTGTGTGTGTGAGGGCAAGGTGTGTGTGAGGGCAAGGTGTGTGTGAGGGCAAGGTGTGTGTGAGGGCAAGGTGTGTGTGAGGGCAAGGTGTGTGTGAGGGCAAGGTGTGTGTGAGGGCAAGGTGTGTGTGAGGGCAAGGTGTGTGTGAGGGCAAGGTGTGTGTGAGGGCAAGGTGTGTGAGGGCAGGGTGTGTGAGGGCAGGGTGTGTGAGGGCAAGGTGTGTGAGGGCAAGGTGTGTGAGGGCAAGGTGTGTGAGGGCAGGGTGTGTGAGGGCAGGGTGTGTGTGTGAGGGCAAGGTGTGTGTGAGGGCAGGGTGTGTGAGGGCAAGGTGTGTGTGTGAGGGCAAGGTGTGTGAGGGCAGGGTGTGTGAGGGCAGGGTGTGTGTGTGTGAGGGCAGGGTGTGTGTGTGTGTGAGGGCAAGGTGTGTGTGAGGGCAAGGTGTGTGTGAGGGCAAGGTGTGTGTGAGGGCAAGGTGTGTGTGAGGGCAAGGTGTGTGTGAGGGCAAGGTGTGTGAGGGCAGGGTGTGTGAGGGCAGGGTGTGTGAGGGCAGGGTGTGTGAGGGCAGGGTGTGTGAGGGCAGGGTGTGTGAGGGCAAGGTGTGTGAGGGCAAGGTGTGTGAGGGCAAGGTGTGTGAGGGCAAGGTGTGTGAGGGCAGGGTGTGTGAGGGCAGGGTGTGTGTGTGAGGGCAAGGTGTGTGTGAGGGCAGGGTGTGTGAGGGCAAGGTGTGTGTGTGAGGGCAAGTGTGTGTGAGGGCAGGGTGTGTGAGGGCAGGTGTGTGTGAGGGCAGGGTGTGTGTGGAGGGCAGGGTGTGTGTGTGAGGGCAGGGTGTGTGTGTGAGGGCAGGGTGTGTGTGTGTGAGGGCAGGGTGTGTGTGAGGGCAAGGGTGTGTGTGAGGGCAGGGTGTGTGTGAGGGCAAGGTGTGTGTGAGGGCAAGGTGTGTGTGAGGGCAAGGTGTGAGTGAGGGCAAGGTGTGTGTGAGGGCAGGGTGTGTGTGAGGGCAAGGTGTGTGTGAGGGCAGGGTGTGTGTGAGTGTGAGGGCAGGGTGTGTGAGGGCAGGGTGTGTGAGGGCAGGGGTGTGTGAGGGCAGGGTGTGTGTGAGGGCAGGGTGTGTGTGAGGGCAAGGTGTGTGTGAGGGCAGGGTGTGTGTGAGGGCAAGGTGTGTGTGAGGGCAAGGTGTGTGTGAGGGCAGGGTGTGTGTGTGTGAGGGCAGGGTGTGTGTGTGTGAGGGCAAGGTGTGTGTGAGGGCAGGGTGTGTGTGTGTTGAGGGCAGGGTGTGTGTGTGTGAGGGCAGGGTGTGTGTGTGTGAGGGCAGGGTGTGTGTGTGTGTGAGGGCAGGGTGTGTGTGGTGTGTGAGGGCAGGGTGTGTGTGTGTGGTGTGAGGGCAGGGTGTGTGTGTGTGTGTGAGGGCAGGGTGTGTGGTGTGTGTGTGAGGGCAGGGTGTGTGTGTGTGTGTGTGAGGGCAGGGTGTGTGTGGTGTGAGGGCAGGGTGTGTGTGGTGTGTGTGAGGGCAGGGTGTGTGGGGCAGGGTGTGTGTGTGTGAGGGCAGGGTGTGTGTGTGTGAGGGGCAGGGTGTGTGTGTGTGGTGTGTGGTGTGGCAAGGGTGTGTGAGGGCAGGGTGTGTGTGTGTGTGTGAGGGCAGGTGTGTGTGTGTGTGTGTGAGGGCAGGGTGTGTGTGTGTGTGTGAGGGCAGGGTGTGTGTGTGTGTGTGAGGGCAGGGTGTGTGTGTGTGTGTGAGGGCAGGGTGTTGTGTGTGTGTGTGTGAGGGCAGGGTGTGTGTGTCGTGTGTGTGTGAGGGCAGGGTGTGTGTGTGGTGTGTGTGAGGGCAGGGTTGTGTGTGTGTGTGAGGGCAGGGTGTGTGGGTGTGTGAGGGCAGGGTGTGTGAGGGCAGGGTGTGTGTGTGTGAGGGCAGGGTGTGTGTGTGTGTGTGTGGGCAAGGGTGTGTGAGGGCAGGGTGTGTGTGTGTGTGAGGGCAGGGTGTGTGTGTGTGTGAGGGCAGGGTGTGTGTGTGTGTGAGGGCAGGGTGTGTGGGTGTGTGAGGGCAGGGTGTGTGAGGGCAGGGTGTGTGTGTGTGTGGGGCAGGGTGTGTGGGTGTGTGTGTGTGGGCAGGTGTGTGAGGGCAGGGTGTGTGTGTGTGTGAGGGCAGGGTGTGTGGTGGTGTGTGAGGGCAGGGTGTGTGTGTGTGTGTGTTGGGCAAGGTGTAGTGTGTGTGTGTGAGGGCAGGGTGTGTGTGTGTGTGAGGGCAGGGTGTGTGTGTGTGTGAGGGCAGGGTGTGTGGGTGTGTGAGGGCAGGGTGTGTGAGGGCAGGGTGTGTGTGTGTGTGAGGGCAGGGTGTGTGTGTGTGGTGTGTGGGCAAGGGTGTGAGTGAGGCAGGGTGTGTGTGTGTGTGGAGGGCAGGGTGTGTGTGTGTGTGTGAGGGCAGGGTGTGTGTGTGTGTGAGGGCAGGGTGTGTGTGTGTGTGAGGGCAGGGTGTGTGTGTGTGTGAGGGCAGGGTGTGTGTGTGTGTGTGAGGGCAGGGTGTGTGTGTGTGTGTGAGGGCAGGGTGTGTGTGTGTGTGAGGGCAGGGTGTGTGTGTGTGTGTGAGGGCAGGGTGTGTGTGTGTGTGAGGGCAGGGTGTGTGTGTGTGTGTGAGGGCAGGGTGTGTGTGTGTGTGAGGGCAGGGTGTGTGTGTGTGTGAGGGCAGGGTGTGTGTGTGTGTGTGAGGGCAGGGTGTGTGTGTGTGTGTGAGGGCAGGGTGTGTGTGTGTGTGAGGGCAGGGTGTGTGTGTGTGTGTGAGGGCAGGGTGTGTGTGTGTGTGAGGGCAGGGTGTGTGTGTGTGTTTTGGGGCAGGGTGAGCTGCAGTAACATTACCTGCCTCCTCTCTGCTCTTCTATTCGTCCATCTCTGCAGTGCTGAAGATCCTGTGGTGACGTCAGGATCATATGACCTGGCTCCGCCCATGATCCTGACGTCACCTCAGGTCCTGTTAGCTCCATATTATCGGCAGGGACGATGACTGGCGGGAGAGTGCGGCATCACGTGAGTGAGGGGAACTGCGGGGAGCGGCGGGGCTGATCGGGCGGGGACTCGCCAGGCGGACTGCGGGGAGCGGCGGGGCTGATCGGGCGGGGACTCGCCAGGCGGACTGCGGGGAGCGGCGGGGGAGCAGCGGCTGCCATGTTAGCATACTCATCACTTTGGTGTGCTAATATGGCGGGCGGAAGTGACGTAGGCGACATCGAGACGGAAGTGGAGGAGCCACAAGGCAATTTTATATATAGTAGACGGATATAATTATATAAATATGATATGTGTGTAAATAAACAGACCGCAGCATTATCTTTAGGATATTCTTTAAACCTTTATTGGCCTTCAGGTGAATAATGGCGACGTTTCAGTCAACCTGTGACCTTCCAGCCTGGAAGAGTGCTGCGGTCCGTGTACTATATGGTAACACTGAGGTGTCGGTGTGATGTCTGGGGTCAGTACTATATGGTAACACTGAGGTGTCGGTATGATGTCTGGGGTCAGTACTATATGGTAACACTGATGTGTCGGTATGATGTCTGGGGTCAGTACTATATGGTAACACTGAGGTGTCAGTATGATGTCTGGGGTCAGTACTATATGGTAACACTGAGGTGTCGGTATGATGTCTCAGGTCAGTACTATATGGTAACACTGAGGTGTCAGTATGATGTCTGGGGTCAGTACTATATGGTAACACTGAGGTGTCGGTATGATGTCTGGGATCAGTACTATATGGTAACACTGAGGTGTCGGTGTGATGTCTGGGGTCAGTACTATATGGTAACACTGAGGTGTCGGTATGATGTCTGGGGTCAGTACTATATGGTAACACTGAGGTGTCGGTATGATGTCTGGGGTCAGTACTATATGGTAACACTGAGGTGTCGGTATGATGTCTGGGGTCAGTACTATATGGTAACACTGAGGTGTCGGTGTGATGTCTGGGGTCAGTACTATATGGTAACACTGAGGTGTCGGTATGATGTCTGGGGTCAGTACTATATGGTAACACTGAGGTGTCGGTATGATGTCTGGGGTCAGTACTATATGGTAACACTGAGGTGTCAGTATGATGTCTGGGGTCAGTACTATATGGTAACACTGAGGTGTCGGTATGATGTCTGGAGTCAGTACTATATGGTAACACTGAGGTGTCGGTATGATGTCTGGGCTCAGTACTATATGGTAACACTGAGGTGTCGGTATGATGTCTGGGGTCAGTACTATATGGTAACACTGAGGTGTCGGTATGATATCTGGGGTCAGTACTATATGGTAACACTGAGGTGTCGGTATGATGTCTGGGGTCAGTACTATATGGTAACACTGAGGTGTCGGTATGATGTCTGGGGTCAGTACTATATGGTAACACTGAGGTGTCGGTATGATGTCTGGGGTCAGTACTATATGGTAACACTGAGGTGTCGGTTGATGTCTGGGGTCAGTACTATAGTACTATATGGTAACACTGAGGTGCGTATGATTCCTGGGTCAGTACTATATGGAACACTGGGTCAGTATGATGTCTGAGTCAGTACTATATGTAACACGAGGTGTCGTATGATGTCTGGGTCAGTATATAGGTAACACTGAGGTGCGGTATGATGTCCTGGGCGTACTATATGGTAACACTGAGGTGTCGGATGATGTCTGGGGCAGTACTTATGTAACCTGAGGTGTCGTATATGTCTGGTCAGTACTATATGGTAACACTGAGTGCGTAGATGTCTGGGTCATTATATGTAACAATGAGTTCGTATGATGTTGGGGTCATACTAATGGTAACACTGAGTGTCGGTTTAAGCTGGGGTCAGTACTATATGGTACACTGAGGTGTCGGTATGATGTCTGGGTCAGTACTATATGGTAACACTGAGGTGTCGGTATGATGTCTGGGGTCAGTACTATATGGTAACACTGAGGTGTCGGTTGATGTCTGGGGTCAGTACTATATGGTAACACTGAGGTGTCGGTATGATGTCTGGGGTCAGTACTATATGGTAACACTGAGGTGTCGGTATGATGTCTGGGGTCAGTACTATATGGTAACACTGAGGTGTCGGTATGATGTCTGGGTCAGTACTATATGTAACACTGAGGTGTCGGTATGATGTCTGGGGTCAGTACTATATGGTAACACTGAGTGTTCGGTATGATGTCTGGGGTCAGTACTATATGGTAACACTGAGGTGTCGGTATGATGTCTGGGTCAGTACTATATGGTAACACTGAGGTTGTCGGTATGATGTCTGGGGTCAGTACTATATGGTAACACTGAGGTGTCGGTATGATGTCTGGGGTCAGTACTATATGGTAACACTGAGTGTCGGTATGATGTCTGGGTCAGTACTATATGGTAACACCCCCCTGAGGTGTCGGTTGATGTCTGGGGTCAGTACTATATGGAAACACTGAGGGTCGGTATGATGTCTGGGGTCAGTACTATATGGTAACACTGAGGTGTCGGTATGATGTCTGGGTCAGTACTATATGTAACACTGAGGTTCGTATGATGTCTGGGGTCAGTACTATTGTAACACTGAGGTGTCGGTATGATGTCTGGGTCAGTACTATATGGTAACACTGAGGTGTCGGATGATGTCTGGGGTCAGTACTATATGGTAACAGGTGTCGGTATGATGTCTGGGTCAGTACTATAGGTAACACTGAGGTGTCGTTGATGTCTGGGGTCAGTACATATTAACACTGAGGTGTCGGTATGATGTCTGGGTCAGTACTATATGGTAACACTGAGGTGTCGGTATATGTCTGGGTCGTACTATATGGTAACACTGAGTGTCGTATGATGTCTGGGGTCAGTACTATATGGTAACACTGAGGTGTCGTATGATGTCTGGGTCAGTACTATATGGTAACACTGAGGTGTCGGTATGAGTCTGGGGTCAGTACTATATGGAACACTGAGGTGTCGGTATGTCTGGGGTCAGTACTATATGGTAACACTGAGGTGTCGTATGATGTCTGGGTCAGTACAATATGGTAACACTGAGTGTCGGTATGATGTCTGGGTCAGTACTATATGGTAACACAGGTGTCGGTATAGTCTGGGGTCAGTACTATATGGTAACACTGAGGTGTCGGTTGATGTCGGGGTCAGTACTATATGGTAACACTGAGGTGTCGGTTGATGTCTGGGGTCATACTATATGGTAACACTGAGGTGTCGGTATGATGTCTGGGTCAGTACTATATGGTAACACTGAGGTGTCGTTGATGTCTGGGGTCAGTACTATATGTAACACGAGGTGTCGGTTGATGTCTGGGGTCAGTACTATATGGTAACACTGAGGTGTCGGTATGATGTCTGGGGTCAGTACTATATGGTAACACTGAGGTGTCGGTATGATGTCTGGGGTCAGTACTATATGGTAACACTGAGGTGTCGGTTGATGTCTGGGTCAGTACTATATGGTAACACTGAGGTGTCGGTATGATGTCTGGGTCAGTACTATATGGTAACACTGAGGTGTCGGTGTGATGTCTGGGGTCAGTACTATATGGTAACACTGAGGTGTCGGTATGATGTCTGGGGTCAGTCTATATGGAACACTGAGGTGTCGGTATGATGTCTGGGGTCAGTACTATATGGTAACACTGAGGTGTCGGTATGATGTCTGGGTCAGTACTATATGGTAACACTGAGGTCGGTATGATGTCTGGGGTCAGTACTATATGGTAACACTGAGTGTCGTATGATGTCTGGGGTCAGTACTATATGGTAACACTGAGGTGTCGGTATGATGTCTGGGGTCAGTACTATATGGTAACACTGAGGGTCGTATGATGTCTGGGTCAGTACTATATGGTAACACTGAGGTGTCGTTGAGTCTGGGTCAGTACTATATGGTAACACTGAGGGTCGTGTGATGTCTGGGTCAGTACTATATGGTAACACTGAGTGTCGGTATGATGTCTGGGGTCAGTACTATATGGTAACACTGAGGTGTCGGTATGATGTCTGGGGTCAGTACTATATGGTAACACTGAGGTGTCGGTATGATGTCTGGGGTCAGTACTAATGGTAACACTGAGGTGTCGTATGATGTCTGGGGTCAGTACTATATGGTAACACTGAGTGTCGGTATGATGTCTGGGGTCAGTACTATATGGTAACACTGAGGTGTCGGTATGATGTCTGGGGTCATACTATATGGTAACACTGAGGTGTCGGTATGATGTCTGGGGTCAGTACTATATGGTAACACTGAGGTGTCGGTATGATGTCTGGGTCAGTACTATATGGTAACACTGAGTGTCGTATGATGTCTGGGGTACTATTGGTAACAGAGGTGTCGTATGAGTCTGGTCAGACTAAGGTAAACTGAGTTCGGTATGATGCTGGGTCAGTCTATGGTAACACTGAGTGTCGGTATGAGTCTGGCATCTATATGGTAACACTGAGGTGTCGTTGAGTCTGGTCAGGTAACACTGAGTGTCGTATGATTCTGGGGTCAGTGCTATAATGGTAACACTGAGGTGTCGGTGTATGTCTGGGTCAGTACTATATGGTAACACAGTGCGGTATGATGTCTGGGGTCATACTATATGGTAACACTGAGGTGTCGGTGTGATGTCTGGGTCAGTACTAATGGTAACACTGAGGTGTCGGTATGATGTCTGGGTCATACTATATGGTAACACTGAGGTGTCGGTAGATGTCTGCGGTCCGTACTAATGGTAACACTGAGTGTCGGTATGAGTCTGGGTCAGTACTATATGGTAACACTGAGGTGTCGGTGTGATGTCTGGGGTCAGCACTATATGGTAACACTGAGTGTCGGTATGATGTCTGGGTCAGTACTATATGTAACACTGAGGGTCGGTGGAGTCTGGGGTCATCATATGGAACACTGAGGTGTCGTATGATGTCTGCGTCAGTACTATATGTAACTGACGTGTCGTATGATGTCTGGGGTCAGTACTATATGGTAACACAGGTGTCGGTATGATGTCTGGGTCAGTACTATATGGTAACACTGAGGTGTCGTGTGATGTCTGGGTCAGTACTAATGTAACACTGAGTGTCGGTGTGATGTCTGGGGTCAGTACTTATGGTAACACTGAGTGTCGGTATGATGTCTGGGTCAGTACTATATGGTAACACTGAGGTGTCGGTTGATGTCTGGGTCAGTACTATATGGTAACACTGAGGTGTCGTGTGATGTCTGGGTCATACTATATGGTAACACTGAGGTGTCGTGTGATGTCTGGGTCAGTACTATATGGTAACACTGAGGTTCGGTTGATGTCTGGGGTCAGTACTATATGGTAACACTGAGGTGTCGTGTGATGTCTGGGGTCAGTACTATATGGTAACACTGAGGTGTCGGTATGATGTCTGGGGTCAGTACTATATGGTAACACTGAGGTGTCGGTTGATGTCTGGGGTCAGTACTATATGGTAACACTGAGGGTCGGTATGATGTCTGGGGTCATGTTATAATGGTAACACTGAGGTGTCGGTATGATGTCTGGGTCAGTACTATATGGTAACACTGAGGTGTCGTGTGATGTCGGGGTCAGTACTATATGGTAACACTGAGGTGTCGGTATGATGTCTGGGTCAGTACTATATGGTAACACTGAGGTGTCGGTATGATGTCTGGGTCAGTACTATATGGTAACACTGAGGTGTCGTATGATGTCTGGGGTCAGTACTATATGGTAACACTGAGTGTCGTATGATGTCTGGGTCAGTACTATATGGTAACACTGAGGTGTCGGTGTGATGTCTGGGGTCAGTACTATATGGTAACACTGAGGTGTCGGTATGATGTCTGGGGTCAGTACTATATGGTAACACTGAGGTGTCGGTATGATGCTGGGCATATGGTAACATGAGGTGCTGATGTCTGGTCAGTACTATAGTAACCGAGTGTCGTTGATCTGGTCAACTATTGGTACATGTGTCGTATGATTCTGGTCATACTATATGTACACTGAGGTGTCGTATGATGGTCATACTATTGGTAACACTGAGTGGGGGGGGGGGGGGGGGGGGGGGGGGGGGGGGGGGGGGGGGGGGGGGGGGGGGGGGGGGGGGGGGGGGGGGGGGGGGGGGGGGGGGGGGGGGGGGGGGGGGGGGGGGGGGGGGGGGGGGGGGGGGGGGGGGGGGGGGGGGGGGGGGGGGGGGGGGGGGGGGGGGGGGGGGGGGGGGGGGGGGGGGGGGGGGGGGGGGGGGGGGGGGGGGGGGGGGGGGGGGGGGGGGGGGGGGGGGGGGGGGGGGGGGGGGGGGGGGGGGGGGGGGGGGGGGGGGGGGGGGTCTTTCTATTGGTAAATGGGCGATGTTGGTCTGGGGTCTTATATGGTAACACTAGGTTTGAGTCTGGGTAGTTGGTACTAGTGGTAAATGGGTGTATGTGGTCTGGGGTTTATATGGTATGGGTCGGATTATGACTGAGTTTGCGATGCGGGGTCAGTCTTATGTAAACTGGGTCGTATTTGGTCAGTTCAGGTAACTGAGTTGGTGGATGTTGGGGTCAGTATATATGGTAACATGAGGTGTGGTTGATGCTGGGTCGTACTATATGGTAACCTGAGTGTCGGTATGATGTCTGGGGTCAGTACTATATGGTAACATGAGGTGTCGGTTGATGTTGGGTCAGTATATATGGTAAACAGGGTCGGTTGATGCTGGGTCAGTACATATGGTACTGAGGTGTCGTTGTGTCTGGGGTCGTACTATATGTACATGAGGTGTCGGTGTGATGTCTGGGGGACTTATGGTAACATGAGGTGTCGGATGATGTCTGGGTCAGTACTATATGGTAACACTGAGGTGTCGTTGTATTCTGGTAGTATTATGGTAACTGAGGTCGTTATGTTGGGGTCAGTCTATATGGTAACCGAGGTGTCGGTATAGTCTGGGGTCAGTATATATGGTAACTAGGTGTAGTTTGTGTTCGGGTCAGTACTATTGGTAACACTGAGGTGTGTTGATGTTGGGGTCAGTACTATTGTAACATGGTGTCGGTTTTGTCTGGGGTCGTATATGGAACACTAGGTGTCGTTGTGTTCTGGTCAGTACTTATGGTAACAGAGGTGTGATATGATGTTGGGTTTATTGGTAACACTGAGGTCGTTTTGCGGGGTACTATATGGTAACACT
>JARQOC010000006.1:10324697-10566544 GCA_033576535.1 Allobates femoralis | reverse complement strand
TATGTTTCATGTTCAGAGGTGGTGGTTTTATCTTATGTTTCTTGTTCAGAGGTGGTTTTTTTATCTTATGTTTCTTGTTCAGAGGTGGTGGTTTTATCTTATGTTTCTTGTTCAGAGGTGGTGGTTTTATCTTATGTTTCTTGCTCAGTGGTGGTGGTTTTATCTTATGTTTCTTGCTCAGTGGTGGTGGTTTTATCTTATGTTTCTTGCTCAGTGGTGGTGGTTTTATCTTATGTTTCTTGCTCAGAGGTGGTGGTTTTATCTTATGTTTCTTGTACAGAGGTGGTGGTTTCTCAGCCTTCCTTACCTTGGCCATGTCCCTGAGTATGGCACACCTTGTGCTTTCTGATACTCCAGTAACGTTGCAGCTCTGAAATATGGCAAAACTGGTGGCAAATGGCATCTTGGCAGCTTCACGCTTGATTTTCCTCAATTCATGGGCATGTATTTTGCCCCTTTTTTGCCCTCACGATTCTTGCGACCCTGTTGGCTATTTGCCATGAAACGCTTGATTGCTCGGTGATCACACTTCAAAAGTTTGGCAATTTCCAGACTGCTGCGTCCCTCTGCAAGACATCTCACAATTGTGGACTGTTCAGAGCCGTCACATCTCTCTTCTGACCCATTTTGCCTAAGGAAAGGCATTTGCCTAATAATTAAGCACACCTTATATAGGGTGCTGATGTCATTACACCACTCCCCTCCTCATTACAGAGATGCCATCACCTGATTTACTTCATTGGTAGTTGGCTCTCAGCCTATACAGCTTGGAGTAGGACGACATGGATAAAAAGCATCATGTGATCACAATACTCATCTGCCTAATTATTCTGCACAGAGTGTGTATAGAAGATGCAGTATATACACAGGAGGGTGGTATATAGAGGATGCAGTATATATATAGGAGGGTGGTATATAGAGGATGCAGTATATATACAGGAGGGTGGTATATAGAGGATGCAGTATATATATAGGAGGGTGGTGTATATAGAGGATGCAGTATATATATAGGAGGGTGGTATATAAGGATGCAGTATATATACAGGAGGGCGGTATATAGAGGATGCAGTATATATATAGGAGGGTGGTATATAGAGGATGCAGTATATATACAGGAGGGTGGTATATAGAGGATGCAGTATATATATAGGAGGGTGGTATATAGAGGATGCAGTATACAGTGCCTACAAGTAGTATTCAACCCCCCGCAGATTTAGGTGGTTTGATAAGATGCCAATAAGTTAGAGCCTTCAAACTGCAAACGAGAGTAGGATTCATTAACAGAAGCATAAATCTTACAAACCAAAAAGTTATGTTGCTCAGTTGAATTTTAATAAATTTTAAACATAAAAGTGTGGGTCAATTATTATTCAACCCCTAGGTTTAATATTTTGTTGATAACCCTTGTTTGCAATTACAGCTAATATTCGTCTTTTATAAGACCTGATCAGGCCGGCACAGGTCTCTGGAGTTATCTTGGCCCACTCCTCCATGCAGATCTTCTCCAAGTTATCTAGGTTCTTTGGGTGTCTCATGTGGACTTTAATCTTGAGCTCCATCCACAAGTTTTCAATTGGGTTAAGGTCAGGAGACTGACTAGGCTACTCCATCACCTTGATTTTTTCCCTCTTGAACCAGGCCTTGGTTTTCTTGGCTGTGTGCTTTGGGTCGTTGTCTTGTTGGAAGATGAAATTACGACCCATCTTAAGATCCTTGATGGAGGAGCGGAGGTTCTTGGCCAAAATCTCCAGGTAGGCCGTGCTATCCATCTTCCCATGGATGCGGACCAGATGGCCAGGCCCCTTGGCTGAGAAACAGCCCCACAGCATGATGCTGCCACCACCATGCTTGACTGTAGGGATGGTATTTTTGGGGTCGTATGCAGTGCCATCCAGTCTCCAAACGTCACGTGTGTGGTTGGCACCAAAGATCTCGATCTTGGTCTCATCAGACCATAGAACCTTGAACCAGTCTGTCTCAGAGTCCTCCAAGTGATCATGAGCAAACTGTAGACGAGCCTTGACATGACGCTTTGAAAGTAAAGGTATCTTACGAGCTCGTCTGGAACGGAGACCATTGCGGTGGAGTACGTTACTTATGGTATCGACTGAAACCAATGTCCCCACTGCCATGAGATCTTCCCGGAGCTCCTTCCTTGTTGTCCTTGGGTTAGCCTTGACTCTTCGGACAAGCCTGGCCTCGGCACGGGAGGAAACTTTCAAAGGCTGTCCATGCCGTGGAAGGCTAACAGTAGTTCTATAAGCCTTCCACTTCCGGATGATGCTCCCAACAGTGGAGACAGGTAGGCCCAACTCCTTGGAAAGAGTTTTGTACCCCTTGCCAGCCTTGTGACCCTCCACGATCTTGTCTCTGATGGCCTTGAAATGCTCCTTTGTCTTTCCCATGTTGACCATGTATGAGTGCTGTTCACAAGTGTGGGGAGGGTCTTAAATAGTCAGAAAAGGCTGGCAAAAGAGATAATTAATCCACACATGTGAAGCTCATTGTTCTTTGTGCCTGAACTACTTCTTAATACTTTAGGGGGACCAAACAGAATACTGGTGGTTTGAGGGGTTGAATAATAATTGACCCACACTTTTATGTTTAAAATTTATTAAAATTCAACTGAGCAACATAACTTTTTGGTGTGTAAGATGTATGCTTCTGTTAATAAATCCTACTCTCCTTTGCAGTGTGAAGGCTCTAACTTATTTACATCTTATCAAACCACCTAAATCTGCAGGGGATTGAATACTACTTGTAGGCACTGTATATATAGGAGGGTGGTATATAGAGGATGCAGTATATATACAGGAGGGTGGTATATAGAGGATGCAGTATATATATAGGAGGGTGGTATATAGAGGATGCAGTATATATATAGGAGGGTGGTATATAGAGGATGCAGTATATATACAGGAGGTGGGTATATAGAGGATGCAGTATATATATAGGAGGGTGGTATATAGAGGATGCAGTATATATATAGGAGGGTGGTATATAGAGGATGCAGTATATATACAGGAGGGTGGTATATAGAGGATGCAGTATGTATATAGGAGGGTGGTATATAGAGGATGCAGTATGTATATAGGAGGGTGGTATATAGAGGATGCAGTATATATAGGACGACGGTATATAGAGGATGCAGTTTATCCATTCTCTGCAGGATCTCAGTAGTTGTTATACGGTGATATTATACGCGGTCTCCGCCCGTCATCTTCCGGACAGCTCGCCGGTGGGGTGTCGGCTCTTTGGCCCACGTTTCTGGTAGGGATTGGCCGGATCCTCTTTTATCCCCCCTCCGCCTCCTTACACACCCTGAGACGGCAATAAAGGGCCGACAATGGAAAAACACCCAGCGGAGGACGGGCCGCGTCCTGCAGATCATTACCTGCAGCCTGTTATTATGTTACCTGGATCTCGCACTCCTCTCTGCTGTCAGGACATTATTACCTTTATTACGGCTTCCTCCTCCCAATTATAATGTTCAGAGTGGATGACTATTAACCCTGCGATTGCTGAATGGAGCCGGCGGCCAGTAATCGGGACAGAACAATGATGAATGCTGATCCTATAATGAAGCTTCATTCTGGGGGACGAGTCCTGAGAAAAAGAGACAATCACTTATAATCTCTTAGTATGGTGTCATCCCCATGAGTGGGGCGAGGTCCGGCTCATCCACCGAGAGAATGTCCTGGTGACACAGACAGAAAGGGGCCCCATACAGGAGCAATATATGGGCCCTCAGCAGTCCAACAGCTCCTCATAATGTGCAATTGCTCCTGCTCTGGAGGTAGATGTGGCCCCCTGACCTCTCGGGCCCCTGTGCGGCTGCACAGATTGCACCAGTGATATGTCCCCCTCTGCTTCACAGCAAACATGCACTCAATTCGTCTGCACCCCCTAAAAATGACGTTCACATGGAGCCGTAACCTGCAATGACACATTGAAATCCTACTTTTTTTCTAATGCATCAAAAATTTCAAACAGAAACACAAATTGTGCTTTTATGTCTGAGAAGACACCAGAGGAAAAAAAGGGCAAAGTGAAAAAAAAGCACAGACTTAAGAAACACAGACTGAATAAAGAACAGGCAGGATAAAGCACAGACTGGATAAAGTGCAGGCTAAATAAAGCACAGACAGAATAAAGCACGGGCTGAATAAAGCACAGTCTGAATAAAGCGATGACTGAATAAAGCGATGACTGAATAAAGAGCAGACTGAATAAAGCACGGACTGAATAAAGCACAGACTGAATAAAGCACAGACTGAATAAAGCACAGGCTGAATAAAGCACAGTCTGAATAATGTCCAGACTCAATAAAGCACAGACCCAATAAAGCACGGGCTGAATAAAGCACAGACTGAATAAAGTGCGGGCTGAATAAAGCACAGACTGAATAAAGCACGGGCTGAATAAAGCACGGGCTGAATAAAGCACGGACTGAATAAAGCACGGACTGAATAAAGCACAGTCTAAATAAAGAACTGACTGAATAAAGCACAGGCTGAATAAAGCACAGTCTGAATAAAGCACAGTCTGAATAAAGCACAGTCTGAATAAAGCACAGGCTGAATAAAGCGCAGGCTGAATAAAGCGCAGGCTGAATAAAGCACAGGCTGAATAAAGCACAGACTAAATAAAGCACAGACTGAATAAAGCACAGACTGAATAGAGCACAGACTGAATAAAGCACAGACTGAATAATGCACAGGGTAAATAAAGCACAGACTGAATAAAGCACAGACTGAATAAAGCACAGACTGAATAAAGCACAGTCTGAATAAAGCACAGTCTGAATAAAGCACAGACTGAATAAAGCACAGACTGAATAAAGCACAGTCTGAATAAAGCACAGTCTGAATAAAGCACAGACTGAATAAAGCACAGTCTGAATAAAGCACAGTATGAATAAAGCACGGGCTGATAAAGCACAGTCTGAATAAAGCGATGACTGAATAAATCGAAGACTGAATAAAGAGCAGACTGAATAAAGAGCAGACTGAATAAAGCACATACTGAATAAAGCACAGGCTGAATAAAGCACAGGCTGAATAAAGCACAGGCTGAATAAAGCACAGACTGAATAAAGCACAGTCTGAATAATGTCCAGACTCAATAAAGCACAGACTCAATAAAGCACGGGCTGAATAAAGCACAGACTGAATAAAGTGCGGGCTGAATAAAGCACAGACTGAATAAAGCACGGGCTGAATAAAGCACGGGCTGAATAAAGCACGGGCTGAATAAAGCACGGGCTGAATAAAGCACGGGCTGAATAAAGCACGGACTGAATAAAGCACAGTCTAAATAAAGAACTGACTGAATAAAGCACAGGCTGAATAAAGCACAGTCTGAATAAAGCACAGGCTGAATAAAGCACAGTCTGAATAAAGCACAGGGTGAATAAAGAACAGGCTGAATAAAGCACAGACTGAATAAAGCACAGGCTGAATAAAGCGCAGGCTAAATAAAGCGCAGGGTGAATAAAGCACAGACTGAATAAAGCACAGACTGAATAAAGCACGGACTGAATAATGCACAGGGTGAATAAAGCACAGACTGAATAAAGCACAGTCTGAATAAAGCACAGACTGAATAAAGCACAGACTGAATAATGCACAGGGTGAATAAAGCACAGACTGAATAAAGCACAGTCTGAATAAAGCACAGACTGAATAAAGCACGGACTGAATAAAGCACAGACTGAATAATGCACAGGGTGAATAATGCACAGACTGAATAAAGCACAGTCTGAATAAAGCACAGACTGAATAATGCACAGGGTGAATAAAGCACAGACTGAATAAAGCACAGGGTGAATAAAGCACAGACTGAATAAAGCACAGTCTGAATAAAGCACAGTCTGAATAAAGCACGGACTGAATAAAGCACAGACTGAATAATGCACAGGGTGAATAAAGCACAGACTGAATAAAGCACAGTCTGAATAAAGCACAGACTGAATAAAGCACGGACTGAATAAAGCACAGACTGAATAATGCACAGGGTGAATAAAGAACAGACTGAATAAAGCACAGTCTGAATAAAGCACAGACTGAATAAAGCACAGACTGAATAAAGCAGAGGGTGAATAAAGCACAGACTGAATAAAGCACGGGCTGAATAAAGCGCAGACTGAATAAAGCAGAGGGTGAATAAAGCGCAGACTGAGAAAAGCACAAACTGGGTTACTTTGAGTCTCTACAGTCTGTGGCTTTTTAGGAGGGTTCAATCTCAAATCTCATTTCTTAGGCGATTTTGGCAGAACCCTAGAATAGGTGGCATACTCGTGGTGTGAACAGGACCTAATCCTGTACATATCGGCTAAACGCAGGGCTCGAAATTCTATGTGTTCTAAATAGCCAGGACTGTAGACTGATGCATTGTAGCAAACTACCAGCGAGGTTTGTGCAGCTTCTGCTGATGTCTTCTGCTCATATTGCAGTTTCCAGCCTGGACACAGTTGTGACTTGTGGATTGTTCACTTTTGTTCTGTTCCTTGCAGGGATCATAGAGCAGGAACCTATTATACTCTAAGGAGCTGTCACATGTCTGTGGGTTGTGGTTTTTTTTTTTTTGGACTTTGTGTCCTCAAATGTGGAGACGAGTTCATTTTTGATCTGAATCCTGGATCAAAATCACCCGTAGTGCAATGTCTGTGAGGATAACACAGATGACGACAGATACGTTGTGTGATGTCTGTGAGGATCACACAGATGACGACTGATACGTTGTGCGATGTCTGTGAGGATCACGGGTGATGACAGATACGTTGTGCGCACATTACCGGGGTTCACCATCGTTACATTGTAGGGGAGATGCCGCACATTACCGGGGTTCACCCTCGTTACATTGTAGGGGTGATGCCGCACATTACTGGGGTTCACCATCGTTACATTGTAGGGGAGATGCCGCACATTACCGGGTTCACCATCGTTACATTGTAGGGGTGATGCCGCACATTACCGGGGTTCACCCTCGTTACATTGTAGGGGAGATGCCGCACATTACTGGGGTTCACCCTCGTTACATTGTAGGGGTGATGCCGCACATTACCGGGGTTCACCCTCGTTACATTGTAGGGGTGATGCCGCACATTACCGGGGTTCACCCTCGTTACATTGTAGGGGTGATGCCGCACATTACCGGGGTTCACCATCGTTACATTGTAGGGGTGATGCCGCACATTACCGGGGTTCACCCTCGTTACATTGTAGGGGTGATGCCGCACATTACCGGGGTTCACCCTCGTTACATTGTAGGGGTGATGCCGCACATTACTGGTGTTCACCCTCGTTACATTGTAGGGGTGATGCCGCACATTACCGGGGTTCACCCCCGTTACATTGTAGGGGTGATGCCGCACATTACCGGTGTTCACACTTGTTACATTGTAGGGGTGATACCCCACATTACCGGGGTTCACCCTCGTTACATTGTAGGGGTGATGCCGCACATTACCGGGGTTCACCCTCGTTACATTGTAGTGGAGATGCCGCACATTACCGGGTTCACCCTCGTTACATTGTAGGGGTGATGCCACACATTACCGGGGTTCACCCTCGTTACATTGTATGGGTGATGCTGCACATTACCGGGGTTCACCCTCGTTACATTGTAGGGGTGATGCCGCACATTACCGGGGTTCACCCTCGTTACATTGTAGTGGAGATGCCGCACATTACCGGGTTCACCCTCGTTACATTGTAGGGGTGATGCCACACATTACCGGGGTTCACCCTCGTTACATTGTATGGGTGATGCCGCACATTACCGGGGTTCACCCTCGTTACATTGTAGGGGTGATGCCACACATTACCGGGGTTCACCCTCGTTACATTGTATGGGTGATGCTGCACATTACCGGGGTTCACCCTCGTTACATTGTAGGGGTGATGCCGCACATTACCGGGGTTCACCCTCGTTACATTGTATGGGTGATGCTGCACATTACCGGGGTTCACCCTCGTTACATTGTAGGGGTGATGCCGCACATTACCGGGGTTCACCCTTGTTACATTGTTACGTGTTGTGCCGATGACTTGCAGGTCACCGTGGTTCTGGTGAAGGTCGTGATGGCGGCCATCTTAGTATTAGACCAACATTCAGGCTAAATCCACCCGTCCAGTGATCATCCGTTAGATCGGATCCAGCACAATCCGTTCTGTAAACACAACTTTTATGTCCGTTGTGAAAAATTGATTTCTGCAGGATCCGTTATTGTAACATTGCAGTCTATGGAGAGCGGATTTTTTCTTAGTGAATTCATTTCACATGTACTATTATGTAAAAGCCCTATCCAGCCTGTCTGTCTGTAAGTTCGTTTTGAATACAGCGCCACTTACAGGACATTGTGTAAATTACAGTTAAGCTGGAATGTGAAGGAGCCCATCAGTTTGGTTGATCAGTCAAAGAAACCAGCGCCACCTATAGGACATGTGTGACAGGGGGAAAAATCAACTGAAGTAGGACATAAAACTCAGAGAGAGCACAAGGGGAAAGAGAGCGCACAAGGGGAAAGAGAGCGCACAAGGGGAAAGAGAGCACACAAGGGAAAGAGAGCACACAAGGGGAAAGAGAGCACACAGGGGAGAGAGAGCGCACAAGGGGAAGAGACAGTGCACAATAGGAGAGCGCGCACAAGGGGAAGAGACAGCACACGGGAGAGAGACAGTGAACAAGGGGAAGAGACAGTGCATGGGGGAGAGTCAGCACAAGGAAAGAGAGCACACAGAGGTAAAATAACACAAGGGAAGAGAAAGTGCACACAGGAGAGAAAGCACAAGGGATGAGAGAGCACACAGGGGAGAGAGAGAGCACACAGGGGGAGAGAGCACACAGGGGGAAGACTGCACAAGGGGAGAGAGAGCACACAGGGGGAAGACTGCACAAGCGGAGAGAGAGCACACAGGGGGAAGACTGCACAAGCGGAGAGAGAGCACACAGGGGGAAGACTGCACAAGCGGAGAGAGAGCACACAGGGGGAAGACTGCACAAGCAGAGAGAGAGCACACAATTGGGGAGAGACAGCATAAGGGGAGTGAGTGCACAGGGAAAAGAGAGAGCAGACAAGGTGAGAGAGCACACAAGGGGGTGAGAGAGCACACAAAGAGGAGAGAGCACAAAAGGGGGTGAGAGACAGCACAAGAGGAGAGAGAACACAGAGCGCACAGGGGATGGCGAGCTGCAGCAGCGGCTCCCCCTCCTCATTGTTGCTGTGATTAGTAGCGGAGTAGTATGACTAATGTACAGTATAATCGCACACGTTCTACATTCACCCGATGCCATAGGATAAATAGTGACCAGTTACCGGATCCGTTCTCCATAGACTCCAATGTTACAAATACGGATCCTGCAGGAATCAGTTTTATCAATAAATTTGTGTTTGCAGAACGGATTGTGCTGGGGGAAGGTGAGACATAAAGTAAAACAAAATACAGTTTACAATAAACGTTTTCATTGTCGTCAGATCTGTAAAAGTGAAATCTAAGAACATTGAACCTGCAGAATTCTGTAAAGGAATCACAACCCCAGAATCGCTGTTATTCAGATAAAATGATACAATATCTTGATGGCTTATTATTGTATGTATCCCGAAGTGTTACCAATAACTACCAGAGCATCTCAATGAATTAGACGATTATCAATCAATATCATATTGCCATGTATCTGGGAGCCCTGAAACATGATGACTAATAAATATTATATTCCCCCTTTGATGTCTTGTGGAATACGGCAGCGCGGTGTTTAACCCTTCATCCCCCTACTTTAATTTTCTGAGATAATGACCTTTGGGTTTTCATTAATCATCAACATTAACAGAAATAAACACATGACATAGATCCCTCTGTGTGTAATGACTCTATATAATAGATGTGGTCACTTTATGTATTGAATTACTGAGATAAAGGAACTTTTTGATGATATTCTCATTCATTGAGACGCTCCTGTGTATCACAAAAAAAATGAAAGCGCAAAAAATGAATAATTGTCCTGTCCTGACGGGGTTAAAGGCACATGACACGTATTCGCGGTGGCGGTGGTACAGGTGGCGGTGGCGCTGCCGGTTGATGTTTCGTGTATTGTGCTGCGGTGTTGGTCCAGTGTCTCAGGAGATGAGTGATGGTCGCCCCCTGCTGGTCATTAATAGGATTTTGTGTATTGATGAGCGGGGTCTGTCCCCTCGGACGTCAGTCATCACGGTGACTCACGCGCTGCGCACAAGGTGATTCACACCATGACTGAGCCCAGGTCACCGCGCTCCGCAGCAGCCCCACTCATGATGTCAGGTGCAGGCGTGATGCCGTCACTTTAACGGTCATATCGGCTGGATAAATCAGCGTGTGCACCCCGATAAAAGCCCACATTGCACTCGCCCCAATAATTCCAAGCAAATCTGCAAGTGTTTCCTCAGCAAGAAACGGGCGAGGAACCAATGTCAGCTGCTGCGTGACTGCGGACCCCGCCAATGTGAGTGTATGGGTGCGAGAAAACACAACAACCCGAGGGGCAACGTGGACCTGATCAGTCACAAAACTCCAATTATGTAATAAACACCAGAAACCGAGGCATTTCCATATTTAAGGGACAAGTGAAAATGAGATTCAACAGATAGAAAATAATGCAAGTGCTGCCGCTTTATTGTGTGAATATAAAGACGACCAAAATGACAAATATTACAGAACAGGACAGTATTAGGGGAGAGACAGACACCACTGACACCATACTCTAATCACAGTGGGTAACAGTAAAGTACATACAGCACAGTACCTAGAACATAGCACATACAGCACAGTACCTAGAACATACTACACAGAACACAGTGCATAGAACACTGTGCATACAACACTGCACATACAACACTGCGCATACAACACTGCGCATACAACAATGCGCATACAACACTGCGCATACAACACTGCGCATACAACACTGCGCATACAACACTGCGCATACAACACTGCGCATAGAACACTGCGCATACAACACTGCGCATACAACACTGCGCATACAACACTGCGCATACAACACTGCGCATACAACACTGCGCATACAACACTGCGCATAGAACACTGCGCATAGAACACAGTACATACAACACTGCGCATACAACACTGTGCATACAACACTGCGCATAGAACACTGTGCATAGAACACAGTACATACAACACTGTGCATACAACACTGCGCATACAACACTGCGCATACAACAATGCGCATACAACACTGCGCATACAACACTGCGCATACAACACTGCGCATACAACACTGCGCATAGAACACTGTGCATAGAACACAGTACATACAACACTGCGCATACAACACTGTGCATACAACACTGCGCATAGAACACTGTGCATAGAACACAGTACATACAACACTGTGCATACAACACTGCACATACAACACTGCGCATACAACACTGCACATACAACACTGCACATACAACACTGTGCATACAACACTGCACATACAACACTGTGCATACAACACTGCACATACAACACTGCACATACAACACTGCACATACAACACTGTGCATAGAACACAGTACATACAACACTGTGCATACAACACTGTGCATAGAACACTGTGCATAGAACACTGTACTTACAACACTGCACATACAACACTGCACATACAACACTGCGCATACAACACTGTGCATAGAACACAGTACATACAACACTGCACATACAACACTGCGCATACAACACTGCGCATACAACACTGCGCATACAACACTGCGCATAGAACACAGTACATAGAACACTGTACATAGAACACAGTACATAGAACACTACATAGAACACTGTACATACAAACACTGTACATAGAAGACTGTGCATAGACACTGTGCATAGACACTACATACAACACTGTACATACAACACTGCACATACAACACTGCGCATACAACACTGCGCATACAACACTGCGCATAGAACACAGTACATAGAACACTGTACATAGAACACAGTACATAGAACACTACATAGAACACTGTACATAGAAGACTGTGCATAGACACTGTACATAGAACACTGTACATAGAACACAGTATATAGAACACTATACATAGAACACAGTACATACAGCACTGTACATAGAACACTGTGCCTAGAACACTGTATACAGAAACACAGTACATAGAACACAGTACATAGAACACTGTACATACAACACAGTGCATACAACACTGTACATACAACACTGCGCATACAACACTGCGCATACAACACTGTTCATAGAACACTGTACATACAACACTGCACATACAACACTGCACATACAACACTGCGCATACAACACTGCACATACAACACTGTGCATACAACACTGTACATATTACACAGTGCATACAACACTGCGCATACAACACTGTACATAGAACACTGTACATAGAACACAGTACATAGAACACTGTACATACAACACTACATAGAACACTGTACATAGAACACTGTACATAGAACACTGTACATAGAACACTGTACATAGAACACCGTACATAGAACACTGTACATACAACACAGTGCATACAACACTGTACATAGAACACTGTACATAGAACACTGTACATAGAACACTGTACATAGAACACTGTACATAGAACACAGTACATAGAACACTGTACATAGAACACTGTACATAGAACACAGTGCATACAACACTGTACATAGAACACTGTACATAGAACACAGTGCATACAACACTGTACATAGAACAACTGTACATAGAACACCGTACATATAATACTGTACATACAACACAGTACATACAACACAGTGCATACAACACTGTGCATACAACACAACACTGTACATAGAACACTGTACATAGAACACTGTACATAGAACACTGTACATAGAAGACTGTGCATAGAACACTGTACATAGAACATAGTACATAGAACACTGTACATAGAACACACTACATAGAACACAGTACATAGAACACTGTACATAGAACATAGTACATAGAACACAGTAAATAGAACACTGTGCATACAACACTG
This sequence comes from Allobates femoralis, assembly GCA_033576535.1. NCBI lineage: Eukaryota > Metazoa > Chordata > Amphibia > Anura > Aromobatidae > Allobates > Allobates femoralis. The sequence continues at coordinate 10,553,517 of JARQOC010000006.1, read as the reverse complement.
TACATAGAACACAGTACATAGAACACAGTACATAGAACACAGTACATAGAACACAGTACATAGAACACTACATAGAACACAGTACATAGAACACAGTACATAGAACACAGTACATAGAACACTGTACATAGAACACAGTACATAGAACACTGTACATAGAACACAGTACATAGAACACCGTACATAGAACACTGTGCATAGAACACTGTACATAGAACACAGTACATAGAACACTGTACATAGAACACTGTACATAGAACACTGTACATAGAACACAGTACATAGAACACAGTACATAGAACACTGCGCATAGAACACAGTACATAGAACACTGTACATAGAACACAGTACATAGAACACAGTGCCTAGTACACAGTCTTAAAATGATATCTGGTACAGTGTTCTATGCACTTTACTGTTACCCATTGTCTATAGAGTATGGCCAATCACAGATGTGCACACTCTGCGAGATCGTCTGTGATTGGCTGTTGCAATCAGACTGCATTTCCTCCATGCTAGTCCTACTCTCAGCTGAGGGTTTGTTACAATTGTATCCCATCAAAACAATGCTCCAGGAGGTAAAAGACAGCACCTGCACCATGCTCTCTGCTGATTTGCTACAATGTATTAGTCTGGAGTCTTAGCTCACAGAGTATTGTCTGCTGGATAGAATGTATCAGTCTGGGGTCTCTGCTCATAGAGGATTTCTGCTGGATACAATGTATCAATCTGGAGTCTGCTTCTCTCACAGAGGATTGTCTGTTGGATACAATGTATCAGTCTGGAGTCTGCTTCTCTCACAGAGGATTTCTGCTGGATACAATGTATCAATCTGGAGTCTGCTTCTCTCACAGAGGATTGTCTGTTGGATACAATGTATCAGTCTGGAGTCTGCTTCTCTCACAGAGGATTGTCTGCTGGATACATTGTATCAGTCTGGAATCTGCTTCTCTCACAGAGGATTTCTGCTGGATACAATGTATCAGTCTGGAGTCTGCCTCTCTCACAGAGGATTGTCTGCTGGATACATTGTATCAGTCTGGAATCTGCTTCTCTCACAGAGGATTTCTGCTGGATACAATGTATCAGTCTGGAGTCTGCTTTTCTCACAGAGGATTTCTGCTGGATACAATGTATCACTCTGGAGTCTGCTTCTCTCACAGAGGATTTCTGCTGGATACAATGTATCACTCTGGAGTCTGCCTCTCTCACAGAGGATTGTCTGCTAGATACAATGTATCAGTCTGGAGTCTCCACTCAGAGGATTTTCTGCTGGATACATTGTATCAGTCTGGAGTCTCTGCTCACAGAGGATTTCCCACTTCTCAGCTGAGAACAGGATGACTGCAGATTGTTCACCATCACTAACAGCAGAGATGTAATACACTTTGTGCTTCCTCCCCAGTATCTACAATGTTATAAAACCTGATCAGTGAATAAACCACAATAATAGGAAAGCACATGAACCTCTGTAACGATTGTACAACAAGCGCAGCGGGGTTTTATGTGTGGAGTGGGTGACAGTGATCCAGTATGAAGACCTGCTCCCCTGGACGGGTGGGAGGTCAGGATAACGGCTGCACCAGCCCCAAAAATGCAGATAATGGAGTAAAAAGGGTTAAATCTCGAGCTGCCGTTGTAAGAAGATTGAAGCAAAATCCTGGGAAAGTGAGTTTGCTGCGTTTCGGAGCGGATCTGTGTCGGGGGAGCCCCAATTCCGAAATGCGCCAGTTCACTTTCCCAGGATTTAGCCTCATTCTTCTTACAATGGTTTTAACCCTTTTTACTCCATTATCTGCGATATAACGAGGTCACCTGTGGTTTTGTTCCTCTATTTATTATTATTATTTATGTATATAGCGCCATTAGGTTCCATGGCGCTTTACATGAGGATGAGGGAGACAAGAAGAAGTACACTAAATCTAGGCGATCAGGACGTACAGGTACAGGAGGGGCAGGGACCCTGTCCACGAGGGCTCACAGTCTATGAGGGGTGGGTTAGGATACAGTAGGATGGGGGAATGTCAGGTATGGGGTGTTCGCCTGGGTCTCATGGCAGGTTGTAGGCTTGACGGAACAAGTGAGTCTTCAGGTGACACTTGAAGCTTCTCAGGGTCGGAGAGTGTCTGACGTGTTGGGGCAGGGAGTTCCAGAGTAAGGCAGATGCCCGGGAGAAGTCCTGGACTTGGTTGTGCGAAGAGGTGATGAGGGGGAGTAGAGGAGAAGTTCTTGGGAGGAGTGGAGGTTGCGTGAGGGTAGGTATCGGGAGACCAGTTCGGAGATGTATGGTGGAGCCAGGCTGTGTATGGCTTTGTACGCCATGGTTAGTGTTTTGAATTGGGAGACAGGGGAGTAGCGGGACGACAGGTGGATTAGTCGGGCAGCGGAGTTGAGGATAGACTGGAGAGGTGTGAGGGAGTTAGCCGGGAGGCCATTGAGAAGGAGGTTGCAGTAGTCAAGGCGGGAGATGATAAGAGCATGGATGACTGTTTTAGCGGTGTCGTGGGTGAGGAAGGAGCGGATCCGTGAGATGTTCTTGAGCTGGAGCTGGAGGGATGTGGTGAGGGCCTCGATGTGGGGCTTGAAGGATAGGGAATAGTCAAGGATTACCCCGAGGCACTTGGCTTGGGGGACTGGGGAGAGGGCGCATTCGTTGACGCAGATGGATAGGTTGGGAGGTGGGGTGGAATTTCTTGGGGGGGAAGACTATGAATTCAGTTTTGTCCATGTTCAGTTTAAGGAAGCGAGCAGAGAAGAAGGATGAGATGGCGGAAAGGCATTGTGGGATTTTGGAGAGTAGGGAGGTGATGTCAGGGCTGGACAGGTAGATTTGGGTGTCGTCGGCGTAGAGGTGGTACTGGAGGCCATGGGACTCAATGAGTTGCCCTAGGCCGAGAGTGTAAATGGAGAAAAGTAGGGGTCCCAGGACCGAACCTTGGGGGACTCCGACAGAAAGGGGGTAGGGTGAGGAGGAGGTGTGGGAGTGGGAGACGCTGAAGGTCCGGTCCGCTAGGTATGAGGAGATCCAGGAGAGGGCAAGGTGGGTGATGCCAAGGGATTCCAGGATCCGGAGAAGAAGGGAGTGGTCAACCATGTCGAAGGCGGCAGAGAGGTCGAGGAGGAGGATGGAGTAGTGGTGTTTGTTCTTGGCGGTCAGTAGGTCGTTGGTGACTTTGGTCAGGGCTGATTCGGTGGAGTGGAGGGGTCGAAAGCCGGACTGTAGGCGGTCGAAGTGGGAGCACGAGGAGAGGTAGGAGGACAGTTCGGAGTGGACGTGCTGTTCAAGTAGCTTAGAGGCGAATGGGAGAAGAGATATGGGGCGATAGTTAGAGACAGAGGTAGGGTCAAGTGAGGTTTTTTTTAGGATGGGCTTGATTAGGGCGTGTTTGAAGGCCGAGGGGAAGGCGCCAGTGCTAAGTGAAAGGTTAAAGAGGACCTGTCACCAAACCAGGCATGGTGATCTAATTACAGCACTGGATACAGCATGTCTGCAGCATCCAGGCAAGGGGTCCCCCAGCACTTGAGCAGCCCTGTACCCCGAGATAATACACTTAGAAAACTTACATGCTCCAGCCACTAAGGAGGTGGCTAGGGCTGCAGCCAAGGGCAGATTCACACCCCCTGCCTGTGTAATCGGCCCACCGCTGCCAATCATTCTCTCCCTGTCTGCAGCATTTAAACAGAGTTTTTGTTTCCCTCCCGTTTAGCCCCACTCCTCAGGGGGCGGGGCTAACTGACTCTCTTGAAGTGTTTAAATGCTGCTGACAGGGAGAGAATGATTGGCAGCGGTGGGCAGATTACACAGGCAGGGGGTGTGAATCTGCCCTTGGCTGCAGCCCCTAGCCACCTCCTTTCTTGCTGCAGCATGTAAGTTTTCTAACTATTATCTCGGGGTACAGGGCTGCTCAAGTGCTGGGGGACCCCTTGCCTGCATGCTGCAGACATGCTGCATCCAGTGCTGTAATTAGATCACCATGCCTGGTTTGGTGACAGGTCTTCTTTAAAGAGGTGGGTGAGGGCTGGGATTAAAATGGAGGTGTGGTTGGGAATGAGGTGGGATGGGAGTGGGTCGTGGGCGCTGGTGGTGAGGTGTGATTTTGACAGGAGGGAGGAGCGTTGGTCTTCAGTTATGGGGGAAAGTGGCTGATGGAGGAGGAGGGCAGTGTAGGTGGGAAGGGGAGTTGTGGGGACAGTGGACCGAAGCTGCTTCTGATCTTGTCGATCTTCTCCTTGAAGTCTTCAGCAGAGATGGGAGAAGGGGGAGGAGCAGGCGGGCGAAGTAAGGAGTTGAAAGTTTTGAAGAGCTGTTTGGGGTTGCGGGACAGAGAGGTCATACCTCTGCTCGCTGTCATTGTACCTATGTTACGTGTTCGGTCTCAGTCTGATACATTGGGTGACGCTTCCTCTGGGTGTTTCCATTGACACTGACAGCAAGCCGAGATCCTGTATATAATGAGGAATTGTAAACCAATATACATCAGATACATTGTCTGATTCTAAACCTCTGAAGACCTTGGTCACAGATTCTGGGGGACACATGAAGTCACCTGTGGCGTAACTGCAAGCTTTTATGGGCCCCAATTTGAAAGCTACAATGGAGCCCCAAATTATTTAAAATCTTTAATAGTAATAGTCATATTCTTAGACCAAAGGGACTTTTGGGGCCCCTAGGCTCTAGGGCCAGGCGCGATGGCAGCCCCTGCACCTGATGTAGTTACACCCCTGTTTTTACCCATCTTTCTGGTCACATGACATTACACCCTTTCCCCAACTAGTGGACATAGACAGAAGAGGGCCCCTGTGCAGGAACAATGTAGGGGCCGTTTGGGCCCAAGAGCTAATTGAAATGCACAATTCCACCTGCTTTGGAGGTAGAAATGTGGCCCCTTGCCTCTTGGGCCCCTGTGCTGCACCAATGTTATGTCCGCCCCTGTCTCCCCTGCTGCTCTGCTCTTAATGCTGGAGATAATGTGCAGTGGGGTACAGATATGATGGGAGATCCCAGCAGTAATGCAAGGAGTTCAGTGTGAGGAGGGGGCGTTCACCCTGGACAATCCCTCTAAGAATACAAAAGTTGAAGTTAGGAAAAATGGAAGTGAAGGGTTAATATCTGCGCTGCCGATGGACCAGATGTCCAAGGTGCGAAGAGGATGAGCCGAGTATAATATCAGGTCCACGCGTTTCAGGACTATTTTGTATTTTGTAGTAGTTTTTGTGTTGAAATTTATACTTTGAATTGCATAGACCTGATATTACACCCGGCTCGTCCTCTTCACACCTTGCACATCTGGCCCATCGGCAGCGCAGATATTAACCCTTCACTTCCAGTATTCCTAACGTCTGCAGACCGAGGGGCCACAGCAGCCAAATCTTAAAGCGTAACCACTGTTTACATTTTTATTTTAAAATAATGTAGAGTAAGTGATTTTAATAAACCTTCCACAAGGTGTCCCCACTACACTGTGTGTGAAGCAGACACATGTTCATTATCTCTCAGATCCATCTCCAGTGAATACGGGGCATGTAACCATATAAGGGAAAGGAGGCGTGGCTTACACTGCTGACTGCTGCTGGTGAGGGAACAATGTATCAGATTAGAGCACAATTAAGCAATGTCAGGATCACTGCAAACTCCTCTTTCTTTGGCACAAGCTTCTGATCTGTCATCTGGCTCCACACAGCTCAGTCACGATCTCGGTTAACCCCTTCTCTGCTGTCACACTGCACAATGCAGTTTTTAAAAGAGCACAGAAAAAAAGTTAGAAAATAAGTCATATGGCACAAAAAAGCATTATCTTAGGTGCTATGTGACCCATCATTAACAACCAGTGCAGTATTTTTTTATAGTGTTTTTACCACACTTTTCTAGTTTTGGTTTACAATTGAAAATGATTTTCCAGCTGCGACATTCCAAAACCGAGGCAAAAACAAACTAAACACCTGCAAGTTTCAATGTTTTTTGCAAAAATAAGTTATTAATCCGCCATGATTCTACCTGTTACATTTCATGCTGTGTAACACTGATCCGACTGCTATAATGTGCAGAGAGGAGACGAACGTACCCAGGGTATATGGTGTGTATACATCATAGTGCGAGGCGGGGACGCCATCTAGTAATGTCTATTAAATATTTTATCTTCATTGTGCAGCCGCTGCCCAAGATAATGGCAGGAAGAGGCATAAAGCGAGAGGGGGGACGGAGGGGCCCTATAAATACATGTTCTAACCCAATGCAAAGAAACATATCCTCATCCCTGGACCAGTACAGAGCATAGAGGATGAGGAGCTGTGGAGCTGTGCTGTGTAGAGGAGGGGAGCTGTGCTGTGTAGAGGAGAGGAGCTGTGCTATGTAGAGGAGGGGGGGCTGTGCTGTGTAGAGGAGGAGGAGCTGTGCTGTGTAGAGGAGAGGAGCTGTGCCATGTAGAGGAGAGGAGCTGTGCTGTGTAGAGGAGGGGAGCTGTGCTGTATAGAGGAGGGGGAGCTGTGCTGTGTAGAGGAGGGGGAGCTGTGCTGTGTAGAGGAGGGGGGCTGTGCAGAGAAGGGGGAGCTGTGCTGTGTAGAGGAGGGGGAGCTGTGCCGTGTAGAGGAGGGGAGCTGTGCTGTGTAGAGGAGGGGGAGCTGTGCTGTGTAGAAGAGGGGGGAGCTGTGCTGTGTAGAGGAGGGGGGAGCTGTGCTGTGTAGAGGAGGGGAGCTGTGCTGTGTAGAGGAGGGGGGAGCTGTGCTGTGTAGAGGAGGGGGGAGCTGTGCTGTGTAGAGGAGGGGAGCTGTGCTGAGTAGAAGAGGGTGGAGCTGTGCTGTGTAGAGGAGGGGGGAGCTGTGCTGTGTAGAAGAGGGGGGAGCTGTGCTGTGTAGAGGAGGGGGGAGCTGTGCTGTGTAGAGGAGGGGAGCTGTGCTGTGTAGAAGAGGGGGGAGCTGTGCTGTGTAGAGGAGGGGGGAGCTGTGCTGTGTAGAGGAGGGGAGCTGTGCTGTGTAGAAGAGGGTGGAGCTGTGCTGTGTAGAGGAGGGGGGAGCTGTGCTGTGTAGAGGAGGGGAGCTGTGCTGTGTAGAGGAGGGGAGCTGTGCTGTGTAGAAGAGGGGGGAGCTGTGCTGTGTAGAGAGGGGGAGCTGTGCTGTGTAGAGAGGGAGCTGTGCTGTGTAGAAGAGGGGGAGCTGTGCTGTGGTAGAAGAGGGGGAGCTGTGCTGTGTAGAGGAGGGAGCTGTGCTGTGAGAGGTGGAGCTGTGCGTGAGAGAGGGGGAGCTGTGCTGTGTAGAGGAGGGGGAGCTGTGCTGTGTAGAGGAGGGGAGCTGTGCTGTGTAGAAGAGGGGGAGCTGTGCTGTGTAGAGGAGGGGGAGCTGTGCTGTGTAGAGGAGGGAGCTGTGCTGTGTAGAGAGGGGGGAGCTGTGCGTGTAGAGGAGGGGGAGCTGTGCTGTGTAGAGGAGGGAGTGTGCGGTGAGAGGGAGGTGGGTAGGAGGAGCTGTGTAGGGATGTGTGTAGAGGAGGGGAGTGCGTGTAGAGAGGGAGCTGTGCTGTAGTAGGAGGGGGAGCTGTGCTGTGTAGAGGAGGGGAGCTGTGCTGTGTAGAGGAGGGGGAGCTGGTGCTGTGTAGAGTAGAGGGGAGCTGTGCTGTGTAGAGGAGGGGGAGCTGTGCTGTGTAGAGGAGGGGAGCTGTGCTGTGTAGAGGAGGGGAGCTGTGCTGTGTAGAGGAGGGGGAGCTGTGCTGTGTAAGGAGGGGAGCTGTGCTGTGTAGAGGAGGGGAGCTGTGCTGTGTAGAGGGGGAGCTGTGTGCTGTGTTAGAGGGGAGCTGTGCTGTGTAGAGGGGGGAGCTGTGCTGTGTAGAGGGGGAGCTGTGCTGTGTAGAGGAGGGGAACTGTGCTGTGTAGAGGAGGGGAGCTGTGCTGTGTAGAGGAGGGGAGCTGTGCTGTGTAGAGGAGGGGGAGCTGTGCTGTGTAGAGGAGGGGGGCTGTGCTGTGTAGAGGAGGGGGAGCTGTGCTGTGTAGAGGAGGGGAGCTGCGCTGTGTAGAGGAGGGGAGCTGCGCTGTGTAGAGGAGGGGAGCTGCGCTGTGTAGAGGAGGGGGAGCTGTGCCGTGTAGAGGAGGGGGAGCTGTGCCGTGTAGAGGAGGGGGAGCTGTGCCGTGTAGAGGAGGGGAGCTGTGCCGTGTAGAGGAGGGGAGCTGTGCTGTGTAGAGGAGGGGAGCTGTGCTGTGTAGAGGAGGGGGAGCTGTGCTGTGTAGAGGAGGAGCTGTGCTGTGTAGAGGAGGGGGAGCTGTGCTGTGTAGAGGAGGGGAGCTGTGCTGTGTAGAGGAGGGGGAGCTGCGCTGTGTAGAGGAGGGGGAGCTGCGCCGTGTTGAGGAGGGGAGCTGTGCCGTGTAGAGGAGGGGGAGCTGTGCTGTGTAGAGAAGGGGAACTGTGCCGTGTAGAGGAGGGGAGCTGTGCTGTGTAGAGGAGGGGAGCTGTGCTGTGTAGAGGAGGGGGCTGTGCTGTGTAGAGGAGGGGAGCTGTGCTGTGTAGAGGGGAGCTGTGCTGTGTAGAGGGAGAGCTGTGCTGTGTAGAGGAGGGGGAGCTGTGCTGTGTAGAGAAGGGGAACTGTGCCGTGTAGAGGAGGGGAGCTGTGCTGTGTAGAGGAGGGGAGCTGTGCTGTGTAGAGGAGGGGAGCTGTGCTGTGTAGAGGAGGGGAGCTGTGCTGTGTAGAGAAGGGGAACTGTGCTGTGTAGAGGAGGGGGGAGCTGTGCTGTGTAGAGGAGGGGGAGTTGTTGCTGTGTAGAGGAGGGGGAGCTGTGCTGTGTAGAGGAGGGGAGCTGTGCTGTGTAGAGGAGGGGGAGCTGTGCTGTGTAGAGGAGGGGGAGCTGTGCTGTGTAGAGGAGGGGAGCTGTGCTGTGTAGAGGAGGGGAGCTGTGCTGTGTAGAGGAGGGGGAGCTGTGCTGTGTAGAGGAGGGGGAGCTGTGCTGTAGAAGGAGGGGAGCTGTGCTGTGTAGAGGAGGGGAGCTGTGCTGTGTAGAGGAGGGGGAGCTGTGCTGTGTAGAGGAGGGGAGCTGTGCTGTGTAGAGGAGGGGAGCTGTGCTGTGTAGAGGAGGGGGAGCTGTGCTGTGTAGAGGAGGGGGAGCTGTGCTGTTATTTGATGTGAGTTTGTTGAGGACATTCCTGCTGTTTTACACATCTTGTTCCATCCCTTCTTCAGAGTTTTCGGGTCATGTAGGGGGTCGGTGCTCTGTGACCAGAGAATATTACAGCAAATTCTGTGGGATCAATCAGGTGTATAATTATGGCGGTTGTGTGTAAAACAGTATCTGGTTACCGAATGGAGTTCGCGCCTCTTGTGGGGTCTTGTGTAGAGGTCGTCCTATGTGACCCTCCATGCACGCCTCCCCCCCCTTATATCTGCGCTAATGTGGAGCTGGTAATCTGTTTTCACCTTTTTATTTCCAGGGAGACTGAACCTTGTTACATTGACGATGGTCTTTACAGGCGCAGAGAGATGGTGGTGACCGGTGTCAGGGGTGACCGGTGTCAGGTGTGACTGGTGTCAGGTGTGACCGGTGTCAGCAGTGGCGTAACTTCAGGCCCTGGGGCCCCGATGCGAAAGCTCCAACGGGGCCCCCAATTATTGCAAATCTTTAATAGTATTACTCTTTTTCTATGGGCCAAAGGGACTTTTGGGGCCCCCTAGGCTGCAGGGCCTGGGTGCAATCGCAACCCCTGCACCTGTTGTAGTTACGCCCCTGGGTGTCAGGTGTGACCGGTGTCAGGGGTGACCGGTGTCAGGGGTGACCGGTGTCAGGGGTGACTGGTGTCAGGGGTGACTGGTGTCAGGTGGTGACCGGTGTCAGGTGGTGACTGATGTCAGGTGGTGACTGATGTCAGGTGGTGACTGATGTCAGGTGGTGACTGATGTCAGGGGTAACCAGTGTCAGGGGTGACCGGTATCAGGAGGTGACCGGTGTCAGGGGTGATTGGTGTCAAGAGGTGACTGGTGTCAGGTGGTGACCGGTGTCAGGGGTGACCGGTGTCAGGTGGTAACCGGTGTCAGGTATGACCGGTGGCAGGTGGTGACCGGTGTCAGATATGACCGGTGTCAGGCGGTGACCGGTGTCAGGTATGACCGGTGGCAGGTGGTGACCGGTGTCAGGGGTGACTGGTGTCAGGCGGTGACCGGTGGCAGGTGGTGACCGGTGTCAGATATGACCGGTGTCAGGCGGTGACCGGTGTCAGGTATGACCGGTGGCAGGTGGTGACCGGTGTCAGGGGTGACTGGTGTCAGGCGGTGACCGGTGGCAGGTGGTGACCGGTGTCAGATATGACCGGTGTCAGGCGGTGACCGGTGTCAGGTATGACCGGTGGCAGGTGGTGACCGGTGTCAGGGGTGACTGGTGTCAGGCGGTGACCGGTGGCAGGTGGTGACCGGTGTCAGATATGACCGGTGTCAGGCGGTGACCGGTGTCAGATATGACCGGTGTCAGGGGTGACCGGAGTCAGGCGGTGACCAGTGTCAGGCGGTGACCATTGTCAGGTATGACCGGTGTTAGTTGTGACCGGTGTCAGCCGCACAGCGCTGTGTACAGTGATAATTGGGCGTCAGGGGGAGATATGCCATATGGTGACACATCGCGCAGCATCTGTCAGTGAATATCAGTATGGATGTATGAAAAGTGCTGTGGAATTAATAGCGCCCTATAAAAGAATGAATATTATTATGTACATACGTATGATCTGCGCTTTCTATGAGAGTGCCACGTTCACTGCAGCCACATGAAAATCACTAAACCTTTGTGCATCTTAACATTCGTGAGAGTTTCCCACCTCTGCCAATCCTTAGAAAAGTGGCTGGAGCTGCAGCGGGACAGGGTGTGACTAACGCCCGGCTAATTCATGATTATTGATGTTAAAGTGGGGGAAACTCTAGTAGCAATGTTCTCCAGTGTCACGGGTGAATCAGGAGACACGGACGAGGCTGTTGAGGCCACTCACAGAAGTTCGCAGCCGAAGTCCTGATTTGTGGTTCTGTCCCTTTAAGGGTACCGTTACACACAGAGATGTATTGCTTGCAATTCACTGGCTGCAGTGACATCATGGACACATTGTTCCATTTTGTGGCCGTGTACAAATGTAACAATATGTCCATGATTTCACTGCAACTAGAGAATTGCAAGCAATACATCTCTGTGTGTAACGGTACCCAAAGAGGTATTTCTCTGCTTTGTAATAGCTGGAGGTCACTAGACCCCAGCTGGTCTCCTACCTGCCGACCTTTCAGCTGTCTCTATTTATACCCCCTTGGCTCCCATGATGCATTGCGGGTGATAGCGTGTTTGGAGGTGGTGGTGCTTCCTGGCTCAGCAGTGCATTGTGGACTTCTTGTGCAGTTTTCTGTCTGCCTCCTTTTAGCTAATTGTTTCTCTCCCCTTTGTTTGTCTCCCTTGTGTCTTCCTTTAGTTGTTAGCTGGGTTGATCAGTGTTCACCCTGTCTAATCCTAAATGGTCTTAGGGCCCTTTCACATCAGCGTTTTTCGTAATTCGCGGCAGATGCGGTGAAAAAACCGCATCTGCCGCGTTTGCCGCATAACCGTTCCACTTGCGGCGCGGTTGCGGTTTTTCCCATACAAAGTATAGGGGGACTTGCGGCAGATGCGGCAAGTGCGGTTTTGCACTTGCGGCAGGTGCGGCAGCGAAAAAAACCGCAGTAAGCCGCGGTTTTTTTCGCGGCCGCACCTGCCGCAAATGCAAAACCGCACTTGCCGCACCTGCCGCAAGTCCCCCTATACTTTGCATAGAAAAAACCGCAACCGCGCCGCAAGTGGAACGGTTTATGCGGCAAACGCGGCAGATGCGGTTTTTTCACCGCATCTGCCGCGAATTACGAAAAACGCTGATGTCAAAGCACCCTTAGTTGAGGGACAGACAGGGACGAGGTATCCTGATCGGCGACAGTTGAGGAGACTGTATAGGGTTCTTAGGGGAGCCAGGTGTCAGCGCTAGTGTTTCTAGGGTTCACCATCTCCCCTTTGCCCTTAGCGTCAGGGACTCTTTTTGCCCCTTCATTGTCCTGCACTGATAGTCTCCCTACACCCAGCGTGACAGCCGGCTCCTGGGCCATCTGCGGCGATACTCGGTGGTATAATATCCCTGGGGGCCCCAACTGGACTCAATGGAGACAGAGGGTTAAGGGATCTGGGGCACAAAATAAGGAGCAAAATCCCCACAGATCCTACTCAAGGAAGAGAAGAGAAGATGTGATAAGAAGGTAATGACCGAAACTAAGTAACAATATTCTGTATGAAAATATATGGAAGGAACCATAAGAAACTGTAAGGGTACCTTTACACGCCGCTACATTTCTAGGGTGGCTACAGGTAACTTACTGGTTGCAGTGAAATCATGGAGAGATTATTCCATTTGTACACAGCAACAAGATAGAACCTTGTCTCCATGATTTCACTGCAACCAGTAAGTTACCTGTAGCCACCCTAGAAATGTAGCCGCGTGTAAAAGTACCCTAATGGATAAAGCTGTTTGTACTCTGGCAGCAACGGTGTTTCCCTTTATCAAGCTGATAGAGGTAGTGTCCACCTCACCAGGATATCTTATATTCACCATAAAGGGCGCCAAAATCCAATTGTGATTCCACCCCAAATATGAGAAGCCGAACGTTCCTTTATGTAATAATATTAAAGTCTCCTTACAAAATGAAGCTTTAACCTTTGCACCAACCTGGAGCCGGGACTCAATAGGGAACGTGGCACAAGCTGAAACGTTACAATATGGAGTCAACCAACAAAGCTCAGGATGAAATGTGTCCATCATCGAACAAGCACAATTAATGCACTACACAAAACAACAGGAAGTAGGGGGAGGCAAATGCAGCGGAGGGCCCTGCTCATAGTGACCTCCTGCACTCACCTGCGGTTGTGCCCTGATCTCCCTACTGCCCCTACATGGGTTCTTTCCCCCCCATCTCTGAGCAGGATACCTAGTCCCTCCCTTCCTCAATAGGAAGATGGCCGGCGGGAGCACTAGTCCCAACCACTGCAATAATAACAACAAGGGTAGACAGACACGGAGCAACAAACAACTTCACATCTGCTGCCACGCTCCTTGACAGCAGAAGGCTTAGCAGTAGTCAGTGCTCCAGAGAACTTCCTTCACCTTAGAAAGCTTGGCCAGGAATGAGTTTAATCACCAGCAAAGGATGCTGGATGGAACCATGTGATTATATAAAGTGGATGGGAGTGATCACAGAGTAGCCACAGAGTAGAATAGGCTACATCTACCTATCTTGCTAGCAACAGAAACTGACTTTAACTCCTACACTGCCAAAGGAATAAAACAGGTTTAATATGCAGTCCCATAACAGACATGAGACAGAGGAACCAAACCAGTCTCACAGGTAAGAGACATTGATATTATACTATTTATTATTATACTATGAGCTTCATCTGCTCATTTAATACATTACATATTTGTATTTAGGGTTCAGCACCCTGTATTTCTACAATAAATTATATATCATTTCCACATCTCATTTTTATAGGCACATCCATAATATAGATTTATTATTTCCAAGCTGGTATCCATATTGTATTTCTTTAAAAATACATCTAAACTATTTATTAAATAAGCTTAATTAGCATTAGTGTGACCAACCTACTATATACTGAGATCTTACAGACTGTAGTGCTTGGTTATATTGGGTTGTAGCTGATTCCAGAATATCAATGAGAAATGCAGAGAAAGAAACTGATGATGATCTCTGTCCTGGTAATGTCTCTGCCCGGGTAATGTCTCTGCCCTAGTAATGTCTCTGCCCGGGTAATGTCTCTGCCCTGGTAATGTCTCTGCCCTGGTAATGTCTCTGCCCGGGTAATGTCTCTGCCCGGGTAATGTCTCTGTCCTGGTAATGTCTCTGCCCTGGTGATGTCTCTGCCCGGGTAATGTCTCTGTCCTGGTAATGTCTCTGCCCTGGTAATGTCTCTGCCCGGGTAATGTCTCTGTCCTGGTAATGTCTCTGTCCTGGTAATGTCTCTGTCCTGGTAATGTCTCTGCCCGGGTAATGTCTCTGTCCTGGTAATGTCTCTGTCCTGGTAATGCCTCTGCCCTGGTAAAGTTGCTCTGACTCTGAAGACTAAGGACAAGAATTGCAACTGCAGCTATGTGAAAACTTAGTAATGACTCTTATTCTGGTCCCCTTCTTGTACCAATGTCCTCATTTTTGTCCCTGGTCCCTTCTTGTAGCAATGCCCCATCCTGGTCCCTTCTTGTAGTAATGTCTCCATCCTGGTCCTCTTCTTGTAGTAATGTCCCCATCCTGATGCCCTTCTTGTAGTAATGTCTCCATCCTGATCCTCTTCTTGTAGTAATATCCCATCCTGATCCTCTTCTTGTAGTAATGTCCCATCCTGATCCTCTTCTTGTAGTAATGTCCCATCCTGGTCCTCATCTTGTAGTAATGTCTCCATCCTGGTCCTCATCTTGTAGTAATGTCCCCATCATGGTCCTCCTCTTGTAGTAATGTCCCCATCCTGGTCCTCTTCTTGTAGTAATGTCTCCATCCTGATCCTCTTCTTGTAGTAATGTCCCCATCCTGATCCTCTTCTTGTAGTAATGTCCCATCCTGATCCTCTTCTTGTAGTAATGTTCCATCCTGGTCCTTTCTTGTAGTAATGTCCCCATCCTGGTCCTCATCTTGTAGTAATGTCCCATCCTGGTCCTCTTCTTGTAGTAATGTCCCCATCCTGGTCCCTTCTTGTAGTAATGTCCCATCCTGATCCTCTTCTTGTAGTAATGTCCCCATCCTGGTCCCTTCTTGTAGTAATGTCCCATCCTGGTCCCTTCTTGTAGTAATGTCCCATCCTGATCCCTTCTTGTAGTAATGTCCCCATCCTGGTCCTCTCTTGTAGTAATGTCCCCATCCTGTCCCCTTCTTGTAGTAATGTCCCATCCTGATCCTCTTCTTGTAGTAATGTCCCCATCCTGATCCCCTTCTTGTAGTAATGTCCCCATCCTGATCCTCTTCTTGTAGTAATGTCCCCACCCTTTGATCCTCATCTTGTAGTAATGTCCCCATCCTGTCCTCTTCTTGTAGTAATGTTCCATCCTGGTCCCTTCTTGTAGTAATGTCCCATCCTGGTCCCTTCTTGTAGTAATGTCCCATCCTGGTCCTCTTCTTGTAGTAATGTTCCATCCTGGTCCCCTTCTTGTAGTAATGTCCCCATCCTGGTCCCTTCTTGTAGTAATGTCCCATCCTGATCCTCATCTTGTAGTATGTCCATCTGTCCTCTCTTAGTAATGTCCCATCCTGGTCCTCTTCTTGTAGTAATGCCCCATCCTGGCCCTCTTCTTGTAGTAATGTCCCATCCTGGTCTCTCTTGTAGTAATGTCCCATCCTGATCCTCTCTTGTAGTAATGTCCCCATCCTGGTCCCTTCTTGTAGTAATGTCCCATCCGGGTCCTCATTCTTGTAGTAATGTCCCCATCCTGGATCCTTCTTGTAGTAATGTCCCCATCCTGGATCCCTTCTTGTAGTAATGTCCCCATCCTGGTCCCTTCTTGTAGTAATGTCCCATCCTGGTCCTCATCTGTAGAAATGTCCATCCTGCCTCTTCTGTAGTAATCCATCTGGTCCATCTTGAGTAAGTCCCATCTGGTCCTCTTCTTGTAGTAATGTCCCATCCTGGTCCTCATCTTGTAGTAATGCCCCATCCTGGTCCTCATCTTGTAGTAATGTCCCATCCTGGTCCTCTCTTGTAGTAATGTCCCATCCTGGTCCTCATCTTGTAGTAATGTCCCATCCTGGTCCTCTTCTTGTAGTAATGTCCCATCCTGGTCCTCATCTTGTAGTAATGTCCCCATCCTGGTCCTTCTTGTAGTAATGTCCCCATCCTGGTCCTCTTCTTGTAGTAATGTCCCATCCTGATCCCCTTCTTATAGTAATGTCCCCATCCTGGTCCTCTTCTTGTAGTAATGTCCCCATCCTGGTCATCTTCTTGTAGTAATGCCCCATCTTGGTCCCTTCTTGTAGTAATGCCCCCATCCTGGTCCCTTCTTGTAGTAATGTCCCATCCTGGTCCTCTTCTTGTAGTAATGTCCCCATCCTGGTCCCCTTCTTGTAGTAATGTCCCCATCCTGGTCATCTTCTTGTAGTAATGTCCCCATCTTGGTCCCTTCTTGTAGTAATGTCCCATCCTGGTCCCTTCTTGTAGTAATGTCCCCATCCTGGTCCTCATCTTGTAGTAATGTCCCCATCCTGGTCCTCATCTTGTAGTAATGTCCCCATCCTGGTCCTCTTCTTGTAGTAATGTCCCCATCCTGGTCCTCTTCTTGTAGTAATGTCCCCATCCTTGTCCTCATCTTGTAGTAATGCCCCATCCTGGTCCCCGTCTTGTAGTAATGTCCCCATCCTGGTCCTCTTCTTGTAGTAATGCCCCCATCCTGGTCCCTTCTTGTAGTAATGTCCCCATCCTGGTCCTCTTCTTGTAGTAATGTCCCCATCCTGGTCCCTTCTTGTAGTAATGTCCCCATCCTGGTCCTCTTCTTGTAGTAATGTCCCCATCCTGGTCCTCTCTTGTAGTAATGTCCCCATCCTGGTCCCTTCCTGTAGTAATGCCCCCATCCTGGTCCTCTTCTTGTAGTAATGTCCCCATCCTTGTCCTCATCTTGTAGTAATGCCCCATCCTGGTCCCCGTCTTGTAGTAATGTCCCCATCCTGATCCTCTTCTTGTAGTAATGTCCCATCCTGGTCCTCTTCTTGTAGTAATGTCCCCATCCTGGTCCCTTCTTGTAGTAATGTCCCCATCCTGGTCCTCTTCTTGTAGTAATGTCCCCATCCTGGTCCTCTTCTTGTAGTAATGTCCCCATCCTGGTCCTCTCTTGTAGTAATGTCCCCATCCTGGTCCCTTCCTGTAGTAATGCCCCATCCTGGTCCTCTTCTTGTAGTAATGTCCATCCTGATCCTCTTCTTGTAGTAATGTCCCCATCCTGGTCCTCATCTTGTAGTAATGTCCCATCCTGGTCCTCTTCTTGTAGTAATGTCCCCATCCTGGTCCTCTTCTTGTAGTAATGTCCCCATCCTGGTCCTCTTCTTGTAGTAATGTCCCCATCCTGGTCCTCTTCTTGTAGTAATGTCCCATCCTGATCCCCTTCTTGTAGTAATGTCCCATCCTGGTCCTCTTCTTGTAGTAATGTCCCATCCTGGTCCTCTTCTTGTAGTAATGTCCCCATCCTGGTCCTCTTCTTGTAGTAATGTCCCCATCCTGGTCCTCTTCTTGTAGTAATGTCCCCATCCTGGTCCTCTTCTTGTAGTAATGTCCCCATCCTGGTCCTCTTCTTGTAGTAATGTCCCCATCCTGATCCTCTTCTTGTAGTAATGTCCCCATCCTGGTCCTCATCTTGTAGTAATGTCTCCATCCTGGTCCTCATCTTGTAGTAATGTCCCCATCATGGTCCTCCTCTTGTAGTAATGTCCCCATCCTGGTCCTCTTCTTGTAGTAATGTCTCCATCCTGATCCTCTTCTTGTAGTAATGTCCCCATCCTGATCCTCTTCTTGTAGTAATGTCCCATCCTGATCCTCTTCTTGTAGTAATGTTCCATCCTGGTCCCTTTCTTGTAGTAATGTCCCATCCTGGTCCTCATCTTGTAGTAATGTCCCATCCTGGTCCTCTTCTTGTAGTAATGTCCCCATCCTGGTCCTCTTCTTGTAGTAATGTCCCATCCTGATCCTCTTCTTGTAGTAATGTCCCCATCCTGGTCCCTTCTTGTAGTAATGTCCCATCCTGGTCCTCTTCTTGTAGTAATGTCCCCATCCTGATCCTCTTCTTGTAGTAATGTCCCCATCCTGGTCCTCTTCTTGTAGTAATGTCCCCATCCTGGTCCCCTTCTTGTAGTAATGTCCCATCCTGATCCTCTTCTTGTAGTAATGTCCCCATCCTGATCCCCTTCTTGTAGTAATGTCCCATCCTGATCCTCTTCTTGTAGTAATGTCCCATCCTGATCCTCTTCTTGTAGTAATGTCCCCATCCTGATCCTCTTCTTGTAGTAATGTCCCATCCTGATCCTCTTCTTGTAGTAATGTCCCATCCTGGTCCTCTTCTTGTAGTAATGTCCCCATCCTGGTCCTCTTCTTGTAGTAATGTCCCCATCCTGGTCCTCTTCTTGTAGTAATGTCCCCATCCTGATCCTCTTCTTGTAGTAATGTCCCCATCCTGATCCTCTTCTTGTAGTAATGTCCCATCCTGATCCTCTTCTTGTAGTAATGCCCCATCCTGGTCCTCTTCTTGTAGTAATGTCCCATCCTGGTCCTCATCTTGTAGTAATGTCCCATCCTGATCCTCTTCTTGTAGTAATGTCCCCATCCTGGTCCCTTCTTGTAGTAATGTCCCATCCTGATCCTCTTCTTGTAGTAATGTCCCATCCTGGTCCCTTCTTGTAGTAATGTCCCCATCCTGGTCCTCTTCTTGTAGTAATGTCCCCATCCTGGTCCTCTTCTTGTAGTAATGTCCCATCCTGGTCCTCATCTTGTAGCAGTGCCCTTGCTGGAAATACACCAGCAGTGAAGTGCGGGTGTCGGAGCCGCTATCCTCTAGGGTCGTGCCTTGCCTGTGGGCTGTGTGTATGGGACTCCTGGTCATCTGAGAGCAGGATTAGGACGAGGCGTAGAGAAGAGTCTTAGTTCTCTGAAAGCAAGCAGAGATGTAGAGAGCGGTGAATAATTAACTCGAGTCAATTAGACAGAGGCCGACCTTCTCAATAAACGATGATTTCTTTTGGTTCTTTCATTCAGGGATATTCTTGGTTCCCCCGGTAATGCTCCAATCTCCAGACACTGCGGATCAATAAGATCTCAGGCTTTAATGCCGCTGCCCGGAAGTGCGGGAACAAACGAGCCTCTGCGGGGAACAAACGAGCCTCTGCGGGGACTAATGTACAGACTGGTGACTGTTTCACTGCCAGAAGGACACGTCCCATGCATGGTATATTGTGTGGAGGTCGCAGTTCCGTACATGTGATCTAATGTAGAGGTCAGGAGTCCTGTACATGTGATATAATGCTCCTTCATAGTCCTCCATAAAATATAATGCAGCCTCCATATAGTATACTGCAGCCTCCATAGCCCAAAATATAGTATAATGCAGCCCCTATGTCATTCAATGCATCCCACAAAGTCCTCTGGCCCATGTGTACTCACTGATTAATTACTCACCTCTCCTCGGTTTCCCCGCAGCTCCGGTCTCTGTGTGAGCCTCCTGGGCTCTGCACATCTCAGTACAGAGCACAGGCACAGTGAGAGAATGATGAGAGGGGAGCGCTCTGCTGTACTAGGGTCAGAGTGCAGGCACAGCGGGAGGATGATGAGAGAGGGAGCACTCCGCTGTACTGATATGTCAGAGGGCAGGCAAAGCGGGAGAATGATGAGAGAGGGAGCGCTCCACTGTGCTAATATTTCAGAGGGCAGGCACAGAGGGAGAATGATGAGAGAGGGAGCTCTCCGCTGTACTGATATGTCAGAGGGCAGGCAAAGCAGGAGAATGATGAGAGAGGGAGCACTCCGCTGTGCTAATATGTCAGAGGGCAGACACAGCGGGAGAATCATGAGAGAGGGAGTGCTCAGCTGTGCTGATTTGTCAGAGGGCAGGCACAGCAGGAGAATGATGAGAGAGGGAGTGCTCCGCTGTGCTGAGATGTCAGAGCAAAAGCACAGTCAGAGAATGATGAGAGAGGGAGTGCTCCGCTGTGCTGATTTGTCAGAGGGCAGGCACAGCGGGAGAATGATGAGAGGGGGCATGCTCCGCTGTGCTGATATGTCAGAGGGCAGGCACAGCAGAATGATGAGAGAGGGAATGCTCCACTGTGCTGAAACATCAGAGTGCAGGCATTGCGGGAGAATGATGAGAGAGGGAGTGCTCCGCTGTGCTGAGATGTCAGAGCAAAAGCACAGTCAGAGAATGATGAGAGAGGGAGTGCTCCGCTGTGCTGATTTGTCAGAGGGCAGGCACAGCGGGAGAATGATGAGAGAGGGAATGCTCCACTGTGCTGAAACATCAGAGTGCAGGCATTGCGGGAGAATGATGAGAGAAGGAGCGCTCTGCTGTGTTGAGATGTCAGAGCCCAGGCACAGCAGGAGAATGATGAGAGGGGGAGCGCTCGGCTGTGCTGAGATGTCAGAGCCCAGGCACAGCAGGAGAATGATGAGAGAGGGAGTGCTCTGCTGTGCTGAGATGTCATAGCCCAGGCACAGCGGGAGAATGATGAGAGAGGGAGCGCTCCACTGTGCTGAGATGTCATAGCCCAGGCATAGTAAGAGAATGATGAGAGAGGGAGTGCTCTGCTGTGCTGAGATGTCATAGCCCAGGCACAGTGAGAGAATGATGAGAGAGGGAGTGCTCCGCTGTGCTGAGATGTCACAGCCCAGGCACAGCAGAAGAATGATGAGAGAGGGAGTGCTCCGCTGTGCTGAGATGTCACAGCCCAGGCACAGCAGAAGAATGATGAGAGAGGGAGTGCTCTGCTGTGCTGAGATGTCATAGCCCAGGCACAGCGGGAGAATGATGAGAGAGGGAGTGCTTCGCTGTGTTGAGATGTCATAGCCCAGGCACAGTAAGAGAATGATGAGAGAGGGAGCGCTCCACTGTGCTGAGATGTCATAGCCCAGGCACAGTGAGAGAATGATTAGAGAGGGAGTGCTCCGCTCCCTCTCTTGTAATTGCTTTCAGTGCTCTGATGCCACCAGTGGTACGCCACTGTACATGTGATATACTGTGGAGGTCGAAGGGTCCTGTACATGTGATATAACGTGAAGGTTGGAATGTACAGTGTAGCCCGGTTACATCGGTCATTGTTAGCCACTGGAGGGTTTGTCTAGTCGCAGGGTCACCCGGGCTCCTCAGGATCGCACCCCGCCTGCTCTCTCTGCTGCGTCCTGAGCTCTCTCCCTCGGGGTGGGGAGGAAGTTTTGCTGCATAGTCAGAGATCCTCCTAAAGGAGCCTTCCATTTAATGGTGCTGTCCACTTGACTTACTGCCCATCTCTACGTGATGTAATTAAGTCTCTGCCTGGTCGTTTGCATTAAGAGCCCTGGTGTTCTGGGCGGCTGCGCTGCGGCATCGTCTGGCCCCGGGAATCGCCCGATCAATCACCGGTGTCACCGCTCTCACGTCCCACGTGGCCTCGCCCTGAGTCCCTTTGATTGCAGCTGGCTACGAGTCAGGGGGCCACAGGCGGCACCGAGACCCCGGCGCTGGGACTCAGCTCCGTTGTGTTTCAGTCCTTAAGTGGCTTCAGAAGACTCAGCAGATTTCACCCGTCAATTATTCATGATCCCAAAGAAGAACAAGAAAGAGGAGACGACTCCAGTCAGTGCGAGCGGAGCGTCCAGCCGGGTGCAGCCATGGCAGAGTACCTCCAGCTAGAGGATGGCCAGCCAAGCAATGGGCTCTGCCAGTATGCCCAGAAGATCACCGCCTGCTTCGGAGTGAATGGTAAGAAGGGCACAGCGGGGGCAGAGGTGAGATGGGGGGCAACAGTCCTGGACAGCACTTCATCCAACATTATCACCAACAGATGAAGTAGAGCCGAAATGTCATGTAGGATTGAGGCGTTGTGTGAGATAAATGATCCCTCCATGGGTAGGAGTGTCACCTGCAGTCCTATGTAATAATAATATTTTATTCATTTATATAGCGCTATTAATTCCATAGCACCAGTAACACCAGTGATAACTCGGAGTCTCTTTTGGGTGTTGAGTCTCTTTCAGTTGTTGCATCTCTTTTGGTTGTCTTGTCTTTTTGGGTTGTCACATCTACTGGTTGTCGCTTCACCCTTGATTGTTGCGTCTCCTCGAGCTGTTGTGCCTTTCCCTACTGTTTGTTCTTCTCCGATTATTGGGTCTCACATTTTCTACTTCTGTCTCTGAAAGGATATTTCACACACAGCCTTGGTTTTGAAAACTATAAAACAAATCTCTATTGCCAGGTCTCCTCTGGTTCTTGCGTCTCCTGTGGTTGTCACGTCTCCACCATTTGTCGTCGCGTCTTCCCTAGTTGTCGCATCTTCTCTGGTTGTCATGTCTCCACCGATTGTCGTGTCTTCCCTAGTTGTCGCATCTTCTCTGGTTGTCATGTCTCCACCGATTGTCGTGTCTTCCCTAGTTGTCGCATCTTCTCTGGTTGTCATGTCTCCACCGATTGTCGTGTTTCCCTGGTTGTTGCATCACCTCTGGTTGTCGGGTTTCCCTGATTGTTGTTGCGCCTCCTTTGGCTGTCGTGTCTCCTCTGGTTGTCATGTCTCCTCCTGGCTGTCGTGTCTCCTCTGGTTGTCACGTCTCCTCCTGGTTGTCATGTTTCCCCCATTTGTCGCTTCTTCCCTGGTTGTCGCATCACCTCTGGTTGTTGGGTCTTCCCTCGTTGTTGCATCTTCCCCGGTTGTCGCATCTCCTCTGGTTGTCGTGTCTCCTCTGGTTGTCACATCTCCACCAATTGTCGCGTTTTTCCTGGTTGTTGCATCACCTCTGGTTGTCGGGTTTCCCTGGTTGTGGAGTCTCCTCTGGTTGTCGCATCACCTCTGGTTGTCGGGTCTTCCCTGGTTGTGGAGTCTCCTCTGGTTGTCGCATCACCTCTGGTTGTCGGGTCTTCCCTGGTTGTTGTGTCTCCTTTGGTTTTTGAGTTTCTCTGGTTGCTGCATCTCCTCTGGTTGTCTTGTCTCCTCTGGTTGTCAGGTCTTCATTTCTCCTCCTGATTGTCACATCTTCTCAGATTCTCACGTCTCCTCAAATGCTCACGTTTCCTCTGGTTGTCGCGTCTTCCCTGGTTGTTGGGTCTCCTATGGTTCTTGGGTCTTCTTTCGGTTGTCGGGTCTTCCCTGGTTGTCGTGTCTTCTTCTTTAGTTGTCTCTTCTTCTCTGGTTGTCGTGTCTCCTCTAGTTGTCGTGTCTCCTCTGGTTATCAGGTCTTCCCTGGTTGTTGTGTCTCCTCTGGTGGTGGTGTCTTCCCTAGTTGTTGGGTCTTCTCTGGTTGTCACGTCTCCTCTAGTTGTTGTGTCTCCTCTGGTTATCAGGTCTTCCCTGGTTGTTGTGTCTCCTCTGGTGGTGGTGTCTTCCCTAGTTGTTGGGTCTTCTCTGGTTGTCACGTCTCCTCTAGTTGTTGTGTCTCCTCTGGTTATCAGGTCTTCCCTGGTTGTTGGGTCTCCTATGGTTGTTATGTCTCCTCTGGTGGTGGTGTCTTCCCTGGTTGTTGGGTCTTCTCTGGTTGTCACGTCTCCTCTAGTTGTTGTGTCTCCTCTGGTTGTGGTGTCTTCCCTGGTTGTTGGGTCTTCACTCGTTGTTGTGTCTCCTTTGGTTGTCAGGTCTTCCCTAGTTCTTGTGTCTTCTCTGGTTATAGTTTCTTCCCTGGTTCTTGAGTCTCCTCCTGGTTGTCACGTCTCCTCAGATTGTCACGTCTCTTTGGTTGTCACGTCTTCCATGGTTGCCGGGTTTTCCCTGGTTGTCGCATCTCCCCTGATTGTCACGTCTCCCCCCTCCCCAGTTCACAGGTCTTCCTGGTTTTCCCTTCTCTATTTGTAGGGTCTTCCTTCTTTGTTCTCCTGGTTGTCGAGTCCCCTCCGGGTTGTCGCATCTCCTCTGGTTGTTAGGTCTTCTTTAGTTGTTGCCTCTCCTCCTGGTTGTTGAGTCTCCTTTGGGTTGTTGCATCTTCTCAGATTGTTGCGTCTCATCTGGTTGACGCGTCTTCCCTGGTTGTTGGGCCTTCCCTGGTTGTTGGGTCTCCTCTGGTTGTTGGGTCTCCTCTGATTGTCGGGTCTCCTCTGGTTGTCAGGTTTTCTCTAGTTGTAGCTTTTCCTCTGGTTGTCAGGGCTTCCCTGGTTGTTGCATCTCTTTTAGTTGCCGGGTCTTCCCTGATTGTCGGGTCTTCGTTTGTAGCGTCTTCCCTGGTTGTCGAGTCTTCTCTGGTTGTTGCGTCTTCCCTGGTTGTCGGGATTTCTCTGGTTGTTGAGTCTTCCATTGTTGTTGCATCTCCTCTGGTCATTGCGTCTCCCCCAGTTGTTCGATCTCCCCTGGTTGTTGCATCAGCTCTGGTTCTCGGGTCTTCTCTGGTCATCGGGTCTTCCCTGGTTGTTGCATCTTCTCTGGTTGTCGTGTCTCCTCTGGTTGTTGTGTCTCCTCTGGTTGTCAGGTTTTCTCTAGTTGTCGCTTTTCCTCTGGTTGTCAGGTCTTCCCTGGTTGTTGATTCTCCTTTGGTTGTCGGGTCTTCCCTGCTTGTTGTGTTTCTTTTGGTTGCCGTGCCTTCCCTGGTTGTTGCGTGTTCCCTGGTTGTTGCGTCTTCCCTGGTTGTCGGGTCTTCCCTGGTTGTCGGGTCTTCCCTGGTTGTCGCGTCTTCCCTGGTTGTCGCGTCTTCCCTGGTTGTTGGGTCTTCCCTGGTTTTCGGGACTTCTTTGGTTGTTGGGTCTTCCATTGTTGTTGCATCTCCTCTGGTCGTGTGTCTCCCCCAGTTGTCATGTCTTCCCTGGTTGTCGGTTCTCCTCTGGTTGTTGCGTTTCTTTTGGTTGCTGCGTCTTCCCTGGTTGTTGGGTCTACGCTGGTTGTTGGGTCTTCAATTGTTGTCGCATCTCCTCTGGTTTTTGTGTCTCCCCAAGTTGTCAGGTCTTCGCTGGTTGTCACATCGCCTTTGGTTGTCAGGTCTTCCCTGGTTGTCGCTTCTTCTCGGATTGTCACATTTCCTCTGGTTGTTACGTCTCCTCGAGTTGTTGGGTTTCCTGTGGTTGTCGCATCTCCTCCTATTGTGGGGTCTCTTCGAGTTGTTGGGTCTCCTGTAGTTGTCGGGTCTTCTCGAGTTCTTGGGTCTCCTGTGATTGTCGCATCTGCCCCTACTGTGGGGTCTCGTCGAGTTGTTGGGTCTCCTGTGGTTGTCGCATCTCCTCCTATTGTCGGGTCTCTTCAAGGTGTTGGGTCTCCTGTGGTTGTCAGGTCTCCTCGAGTTCTTGGGTCTCCTGTGGTTGTTGCATCTCCCCCTATTGTGGGGTCTCCTCGAGTTGTTGGGTCTCCTATGGTTGTCGCATCTCCTCCTGTTGTTGGGTCTCTTCAAGTTGTTGGGTCTCCTGTGGTTGTCGCATCTCCTACTATGTCGGGTCTCTTCGAGTTGTTGGGTCTCCTGTGGTTGTCGAGCCTCCTCGAGTTCTTGGGTCTCCTGTGGTTGTCGCATCTCCCCCTATTGTCACATCTCCTCGAGTTCTTGGGTCTCCTGTGGTTGTTGCATCTCCCCCTATTGTCTGGTCTCTTCGAGTTGTTGGGTCTCCTGTGGTTGTTGCATCTCCTCCTATTGTCGGGTCTCTTCGAGTTGTTGGGTCTGCTGTGGTTGTCGCATCTCCTCCTATTGTCGGGTCTCTTCGAGTTCTTGGGTCTCCTGTGGTTGTCGCATCTCCCCCTGTTGTGGGGTCTCCTCGAGTTGTTGGGTCTCCTGTGGTTTTCACATCTCCTACTATTGTCGGGTCTCTTCGAGTTGTTGGGTCTCCTGTGGTTGTCGAGTCTCCTCGAGTTCTTGGGTCTCCTGTGGTTGTCGCATCTCCCCCTATTGTGGGGTCTCCTCGAGTTGTTGGGTCTCCTGTGGTTGTCGCATCTCCTCCTATTGTCGGGTCTCTTCAAGGTGTTGGGTCTCCTGTGGTTGTCAGGTCTCCTCGAGTTCTTGGGTCTCCTGTGGTTGTTGCATCTCCCCCTATTGTGGGGTCTCCTCGAGTTGTTGGGTCTCCTATGGTTGTCGCATCTCCTCCTGTTGTTGGGTCTCTTCAAGTTGTTGGGTCTCCTGTGGTTGTCGCATCTCCTACTATGTCGGGTCTCTTCGAGTTGTTGGGTCTCCTGTGGTTGTCGAGCCTCCTCGAGTTCTTGGGTCTCCTGTGGTTGTCGCATCTCCCCCTATTGTCACATCTCCTCGAGTTCTTGGGTCTCCTGTGGTTGTTGCATCTCCCCCTATTGTCTGGTCTCTTCGAGTTGTTGGGTCTCCTGTGGTTGTTGCATCTCCTCCTATTGTCGGGTCTCTTCGAGTTGTTGGGTCTGCTGTGGTTGTCGCATCTCCTCCTATTGTCGGGTCTCTTCGAGTTCTTGGGTCTCCTGTGGTTGTCGCATCTCCCCCTGTTGTGGGGTCTCCTCGAGTTGTTGGGTCTCCTGTGGTTTTCACATCTCCTACTATTGTCGGGTCTCTTCGAGTTGTTGGGTCTCCTGTGGTTGTCGAGTCTCCTCGAGTTCTTGGGTCTCCTGTGGTTGTCGCATCTCCCCCTATTGTGGGGTCTCCTCGAGTTGTTGGGTCTCCTGTGGTTGTCGCATCTCCCCCTACTGTTGGGTCTCCTCGAGTTCTTGGGTCTCCTGTGGTTGTTGCATCTCCCCCTATTGTGGAGTCTCCTCGAGTTGTTGGGTCTCCCCCAGTTGTTGGGTCTCCCCCATTGTCGAGTTTCTCATTTTCTACTTCTTCATCTAAAAGAATATTTCACACTCAACCTCGATTTTGAAATCTGTGTAATAGAAACCTCTAAGCACAGCAGCCAATCACAGAGCAGCTATCATCCTCTACACAGCTTTGGTAAAATGAAAGATGTGTTGTGATTGGATACTTTGGTGAACAGTTTATGTGGGGGTCTTCTAGAGACGTACCCAGAGCTGCAGAGCCCAATGCAGAATCTCAGCTATTAGTCTTCATATTTGGGAATGTTTGGGCCCTCAGGGCTCCGGTGTATGTGCGATGACCAATATGGCCACCTCTACAGGCTGAGGACCGGGCAGGGTGGCAGAGTCTGGGAGAGTTGGGTGATGATCCAGGCGGAAGCTGCTCTAGTCTGAGATTAACATTATCAGTCACTTTATTTCCTTTCTGGAGCCTAAGAAAACTGTGTGTCGCTTCCCCTTTAAATCTGGTCTCCGGGGAAGGCGGCGTCCGGCGAATGAATTGCTCGTATTAATATTGTGTCATCGTCCTGCATTGCAGAGCTGATTGGAATAATTGTAGGGCTGCTCTGCTCGCCCCACCCGACATGCCACCGCCACCGCTGCAGCGCCCCGCCTGTGGTCACTGTCATCCGGGAACCCGCCAAATGTGCAACCATGAATCAGTGCAACGCCGCGCCAACCCATCCGGAATAATGGATACTAAAGTGGCCATCATATGTGATATAGGGTTTAGAGAGGCGGCAGATTATCCCATTAAACCATGGTTAAATCTCGGTGGCTCAGTGGTTAGCACAGTATATGGTGGCTCAGTGGTTAGCACTGTATATGGTGGCTCAGTGGTTAGCACTGTATACGGTGGCTCAGTGGTTAGCACTGTATATGGTGGCTCAGTGGTTAGCACTGTATATGGTGGCTCAGTGGTTAGCACTGTATATGGTGGCTCAGTGGTTAGCACTGTATATGGTGGCTCAGTGGTTAGCACTGTATATGGTGGCTCAGTGGTTAGCACTGTATGGGGGCTCAGTGGTTAGCACTGTATATGGTGGCTCAGTGGTTTGCACTGTATATGGTGGCTCAGTGGTTAGCACTGTATATGGTGGCTCAGTGGTTAGCACTGTATATGGTGGCTCAGTGGTTAGCACTGTATATGGTGGCTCAGTGGTTAGCACTGTATATGGTGGCTCAGTGGTTAGCACTGTATATGGTGCCTCAGTGGTTAGCACTGTATATGGTGGCTCAGTGGTTAGCCCTGTATATGGTGGCTCAGTGGTTAGCACTGTATATGGTGGCTCAGTGGTTAGCACTGTATATGGTGGCTCAGTGGTTAGCCCTGTATATGGTGGCTCAGTGGTTAGCACTGTATATGGTGGCTCAGTGGTTAGCACTGTATATAGTGGCTCAGTGGTTAGCACTGTATATGGTGGCTCAGTGGTTAGCACTGTATATGGTGGCTCAGTGGTTAGCACTGTATACGGTGGCTCAGTGATTAGCACTGTATACGGTGGCTCAGTGGTTAGCACTGTATACGGTGGCTCAGTGGTTAGCACTGTATATGGTGGCTCAGTGGTTAGCACTGTATATGGTGGCTCAGTGGTTAGCACTGTATACGGTGGCTCAGTGGTTAGCACTGTATACGGTGGCTCAGTGGTTAGCACTGTATACGGTGGCTCAGTGGTTAGCACTGTATATGGTAGCTCAGTGGTTAGCACTGTATACGGTGGCTCAGTGGTTAGCACTGTATATGGTGGCTCAGTGGTTAGCACTGTATATGGTGGCTCAGTGGTTAGCACTGTATATGGTGGCTCAGTGGTTAGCACTGTATATGGTGGCTCAGTGGTTAGCACTGTATATGGTGGCTCAGTGGTTAGCAGTGTATGGTGGCTCAGTGGTTAGCACTGTATATGGTGGCTCAGTGGTTAGCACTGTATATGGTGGCTCAGTGATTAGCACTGTATACGGTGGCTCAGTGGTTAGCACTGTATATGGTGGCTCAGTGGTTAGCACTGTATATGGTGGCTCAGTGGTTAGCACTGTATATGGTGGCTCAGTGGTTAGCACTGTATATGGTGGCTCAGTGGTTAGCACTGTGTATGGTGGCTCAGTGGTTAGCTCTGTATACGGTGACTCAGTGGTTAGCACTGTATATGGTGGCTCAGTGGTTAGCACTGTATATGGTGGCTCAGTGGTTAGCACTGTATGGTGGCTCAGTGGTTAACACTGTATATGGTGGCTCAGTGGTTAGCACTGTATATGGTGACTCAGTGGTTAGCACTGTATGGTGGCTCAGTGGTTAGCACTGTATATGGTGGCTCAGTGGTTAGCACTGTATATGGTGGCTCAGTGGTTAGCACTGTATGGTGGCTCAGTGGTTAGCACTGTATATGGTGGCTCAGTGGTTAGCACTGTATATGGTGACTCAGTGGTTAGCACTGTATACGGTGGCTCAGAGTGTTAGCACTGTATATGGTGGCTCAGTGGTTAGCAATGTATATGGTGGCTCAGTGGTTAGCACTGTATAGGGTGGCTCAGTGGTTAGCACTGTATAGGGTGGCTCAGGGGTTAGCACTGTATATGGTGGCTCAGTGGTTAGCACTGTATATGGTGGCTCAGTGGTTAACACTGTATGGTGGCTCAGTGGTTAACACTGTATGGTTGCTCAGTGGTCAGCACTGTATATGGTGGCTCAGTGGTTAGCACTGTATATGGTGGCTCAGTGGTTAGCACTGTATATGGTGGCTCAGTGGTTAGCACTGTATATGGTGGCTCAGTGGTTAGCATTGTATATGGTAGCTCAGTGGTTAGCACTGTATATGGTGGCTCAGTGGTTAGCACTGTATATGGTGGCTCAGTGGTTAGCACTGTATACGGTGGCTCAGTGGTTAGCACTGTATATGGTGGCTCAGTGGTTAGCACTGTATATGGTGGCTCAGTGGTTAGCACTGTATATGGTGGCTCAGTGGTTAGCACTGTATATGGTGGCTCAGTGGTTAACACTGTATGGTGGCTCAGTGGTTAACACTGTATGGTTGCTCAGTGGTCAGCACTGTTTGCAGTGCTGGGGTCCTGGGTTAGAGTTTGTATGTTGTATGTGTGTGTTGTATTTTTTGCGCGAGTTTCTCCAGGAGTCTCCAGTTTCCTCCCACACTGCAAAGACATATTGATAGGGAATAGAGGTTGTGAGCCCCGATGGGGACAGTGATGATAATCTTTGTAAAGCGGTGTAGAATATAATGGCGCTATATAAGTAATGCATTATTTAAAAATATTTTTTTTTGTCTCATTACAAATACATCTGCATTTGTCCTGTCATAATGCTGATATCTCTTCTGCATGATTGCAACTAAAGTCAAACTTTTCTCATTAGAAACACATTTGTAGCTGCAGCTTTTCTTTCACAGTGCTGTTAGCTCTGCTGTTCTGCCCTTCCCCATGTCACAGGGTGGTAAAGGGAGTCAGGTAGCAGGATAGTAATTTGGGCAAAAGATGATCAGGGGAATTATTTTGACCCTTAGACTGGGGGTCCCTGGTTTCCCCTGTTCCCAGAATTACTTCTGACGATGAGGAGGTTTGGGTCACCACCCTTGCCCTTTTCTCCTAACCAGCCCTAGGCTAAGTCCCCCTCACCTCCACCCACAGATCGGGAAGCACAGTAACTCCCACAAAATATGGAAAACTCCAAGAAAGGTTCAGCCCAAAGTGCACACACGTCTTCATAGCTCACGGTCTTGAAAAGACTAAAACTCTATCAGCAAAATTTGCCGGTGGAAGAGGGAACTATTTAAAGGCTGGGGAGTGGATAACTACTGCAACTGACACACCCAGCAGCAGCAGCTTACATGTGCCTGGACAGTCGTAAACCTATAGACAGCAACTTCTGACATTAACACTAAATGTGCCAAAGGGAATTTACTCCCATTAAAGATACTGCAGAGCTTTCCACATGGGCTACAGAGCAAGCAACACGTGATGCCCCCCCCCCCCATACTGTAAGAGGGCAGCTGCTGATGTGTTTGTAATGAGACAAAGCTCAGCTCTGCTGTACTTAGTTGTAATCACACACAGTTCAACAGTGAGATCAGGAGAGCAGACGGTCAGTCATTACATGTCTCACACTGGTAACGCCCCCTGCAATGACCTCTGGAAGCAGAGTCTTAGGGAGATCTATGTCCAGCTGAGAGATCTGAACAGCTCAATTACATGCTAGTAAAACATGGATCTCTCTGGAATAATAACATCAGATTGCAGGTATCAAGGTGTCATTTTATTGCACTGTGTGAGGACAAATGCAGCTGCAGATGTGTTTGTAATGAGACAAAGCTCAGTTCTGCTGTACTGAGTTATAATGACACACGGCTCTGCAGTGAGATCAGGGGAGCAGGTGGTCAGTCATTACATGTCTCACACTGGTAATGCCCCCTGTCATTTACAGTAATCTCTGGAGGCGGAGTCTCGGGGAGATCTATGTCCGGCCCATAGATCTGAACAGCTCATTTTACATATGATAAAAATATGGATTACTTTGGAATAAGAACATCAGACTGCAGACTGCAGATATCAAGGTGTCATTTTGCTCAGCTGCTATGACCTGCTGACCATATAGACGGCTCCTACTAATAGATTCCCTCCATGTACAAAGAATGTTTTCATTATGTTGAAAATCAGGAAGAAGCCTGACGTCCTGGATCCCGCTGTGTATTAGGCTATGTGCACACCCAGCGTTTTTGTTGCATTTTTTTAATGAGTTTTGTTGAAATCTGCAAGGAAAAATGCATCCCAGCAACGTGTATGGGATTTCTGAAGCACTGTGCACACCGTCAGGTTTTTTCACTGCTAGGTGGGCACATAGCCTTAGAGCCGGGGTGGGGAACTCCAGGCCTCCTGGGCCATGCTTTCAGGATTTCCTTAGCATCGCACAGGTGATAATATAATCACCTGCACTGGTGATGATTCCAACCTCTGTACAATGCTAAGGAAATCCTTAAAAAAATGACCTGTTGGCAGCCCTCGAGGCCTGCAGTTCCCCACCCCTGAATTAGAGTGACCAGGAACAGGTTGACCTCTTATGATGATGTATTGGACTACAGAGAGCCCATATACTCTTGCTCGGGGCCCTTTCTGCAGGGATGCGGGATTCCCTCTCGGAGGCTTCTCTGATCGGCGGATTATCAGCACAGATGTCTCCGTCTGGTGCATAAATCCCCGACTTCAAGGATATCATAATTTATTTTAAGATGTTTGAGGATAATCCTTTTACTTCATTTTACTTACACCCGGATTCTCCAAGATCCATTTAACCCATCGGGCACAACAACAAAAAAAAAGATAAAGCGGTGGGTCCAGCTCTGTTGTAACGATGCGGCGGTCTGGTCATAGGGGGTCAGGTGACCCGGTCAGTAATCTCCTGCCGGTAATCTCTATCTCATCTTAATCTCTTTCACCAAGGAGTCAGGATCCAGACGCAGGTCCCTTGTCAGTCGCACACAGGAGACAGATTTTCTTCCGCTCCTTAATAATGGCGCAGTCCTCGCACGGTGCCCTCTGTATGGACAGACCCTTGTAGGGTGCCGGGCACACCCCTGCGGGCGTCCCCTCTCCTTCACATGATGCCATCCTTCCCCCGGAGTCTGAATGCCCTCGGGAAGCTTTGTTCCTCTGGACGCAGTAATGATGTCCCACCCGCCAAGAATAAGCCCACAACCCGGTCAAGCGGATGTCCATCATCGAGGACGGAGAGATCGCAGAGGTTTTGTATCTCATCCCCAAACAGAGCATGCTCCAGCAAATGCCCTTCATCAACCCTGATGACTACTACCTGTGTGAGGAGCTGAGCCGCCTGCCTGCGGGACTGGGTGAGTGTGCCACTGGGTGAGTGTGCCGCAGCCGCAGGGTGAGTGTGCCGCATCCGCAGGGTGAGTGTGCCGCAGCCGCAGGGTGAGTGTGCCGCAGCCGCAGGGTGAGTGTGCCACAGGGTGAGTGTGCCGCAGCAGCAGTGTGAGTACGCTGCAGGATGAGTGCGCCGCAGCCACAGGGTGAGTGTGCCGCAGCAGCAGGGTGAGTGTGCCACAGCCGCAGGGTGAGTGTGACGCAGCGGCAGGGTGAGTGTGCCGCAGCGTGAGTATGCCACAAAGTGAGTGTGCCGCAGCAGCAGGGTGAGTGTGCCGCAGTCACAGGGTGAGTGTGCCACAGGGTGAGTGTGCTGCAGGGTGAGTGTGCCACTGGGTGAGTGTGCCACAGGGTGAGTGTGCCGCAGCAGCAGTGTGAGTGCCACAGGGTGAGTGTACCGCAGCCAAAGGAAGAGTGTGCCGCAGCCGCAGGGTGTGTGCCGCAGCCACAGGGTGAGTGTGCCGCAGCCGCAGGGTGAGTGTGCCGCAGCCACAGGGTGAGTGTGCCGCAGCAGCAGGGTGAGTGTGCCGCAGCAGCAGGGTGAGTGTGACGCAGCCGCAGGGTGAGTGTGACACAGCCACAGGGTGAATGTGACGCAGCCGCAGGGTGAGTGTGCCGCAGCCGCAGGGTGAGTGCGCCGCAGCCGTAAGGTGAGTGTGCCACAGGGTGAGTGTGCCGCAGCAGCAGGGTGAGTGTGCTGTAGACACAGAGTGACTGTGCCGCAGCAGCAGGGTGAGTGTGCTGTAGACACAGAGTGACTGTGCCGCAGCAGCAAGGTGAGTGTGCTGTAGACACAGGGTGGGTGTTCTGCAGCAGCAGGGTGAGTATGCTGTATCCGCAGGGTGAGTGTGTTGCCGTTGCAGAACGAATGTGCCACAGCCGCTAGGCAAGTGCTGCTGTGGCAGCGTGTGCCGCAGCCATAGGATGAGTGTAATGGGTCACAGGGTGTGTGCACAGCAGCAGTGTGAGTGCGCCGCAGTCATAGGCAAGCGTGCCGCCTATGTAGAGTGAATGAGCTGCAGCCCTATGCGAGTGTGTGCTGCAGGGTGAGTGCACCGCCGCGTTAGTGTGTGCTGCAGGGTGAGTGTGACACAGGGTGAATGTGCCCCAGCTGCATGGTATGTTACAGGGTGAGTGTGCTGCCGCTGATAATAGGGCCCTCAGGCAATGTGTGCTCAACTATTTGGCAATTTTAATATTCTCGTCTGATCTGAGATTTGGTAAACTATTGTAAATCCCGCTGTTTGTGCAACGCATCTTCATGTTGTGGGAATCTTCCCAATATGGGAATTAGTTTATTTACCATTCAGGAGTCCAGGAAAGTTGAGTGACATCATTCAGAACTAATCTAGGAAAACAGGGTGACCCAATCCAGAGCTAATCTAGGAAAGCTGGGTGACCCAGTCCAGATCTAATCTAGGAAAGCTGGGTGACCCAGTCCAGAGCTAATCTAGGAAAGCTGGGTGACCCAGTCCAGAGCTAATCTAGGAAAACTGGGTGACCCAGTCCAGAGCTAATCTAGGAAAGCTGGGTGACCCAGTCCAGAGCTAATCTAGGAAAGCTGGGTGACCCAGTCCAGAGCTAATCTAGGAAAACAGGGTGACCCAATCCAGAGCTAATCTAGAAAAGCCGGGTGACCCAGTCCAGATATAATCTAGGAAAGCTGGGTGACCCAGTCCAGAGCTAATCTAGGAAAGCTGGGTGACCCAGTCCAGAGCTAATCTAGGAAAGCTGGTTGACCCAGTCCAGAGCTAATCTAGGAAAGCTGGGTGACCCAGTCCAGAGCTAATCTAGGAAAGCTGGGTGACCCAGTCCAGAGCTAATCTAGGAAAGCTGGGTGACTCAGTTCAGAGCTAATCTAGGAAAGCTGGGTGACCCAATTCAAAGCTAATCTAGGAAAGATGGGTGACCCAGTCCAGAGCTAATCTAGGAAAGCTGGGTGACCTAGTCCAGAGCTAATCTAGGAAAGCTGGGTGACCTAGTCCAGATCTAATCTAGGAAAGCTGGGTGACCTAGTCCAGATCTAATCTAGGAAAGCTGGGTGACCCAGTCCAGATCTAATCTAGGAAAGCTGGGTGACCCAGTCCAGATCTAATCTAGGAAAGCTGGGTGACCCAGTCCAGATCTAATCTAGGAAAGCTGGGTGACCCAGTCCAGAGCTAATCTAGGAAAGCTGGGTGACCCTGTCCAGAGCTAATCTAGGAAAGCTGGGTGACCCAGTCCAGATATAATCTAGGAAAGCTGGATGACCCAGTCCAGATATAATCTAGGAAACCTGGATGACCCAGTCCAGAGCTAATCTAGGAAAGCTGGGTGACCTAGTCCAGATCTAATCTAGGAAAGCTGGGTGACCCAGTCCAGATCTAATCTAGGAAAGCTGGGTGACCCAGTCCAGAGCTAATCTAGGAAAGCTGGGTGACCCTGTCCAGAGCTAATCTAGGAAAGCTGGGTGACCCAGTCCAGATATAATCTAGGAAAGCTGGATGACCCAGTCCAGATATAATCTAGGAAACCTGGATGACCCAGTCCAGAGCTAATCTAGGAAAGCTGGGTGACCCAGTCCAGATATAATCTAGGAAAGCTGGATGACCCAGTCCAGATATAATCTAGGAAAGCTGGGTGACCCAGTCCAGATATAATCTAGGAAAGCTGGGTGACCCAGTCCAGAGCTAATCTAGGAAAGCTGGGTGACCCAGTCCTGATATAATCTAGGAAAGCTGGGTGACCCAGTCCAGATCTAATCTAGGAAAGGTGGGTGACCTAGTCCTGATATAATCTAGGAAAGCTGGGTGACCCAGTCCTGATATAATCTAGGAAAGCTGGGTGACCCAGTCCAGAGCTAATCTAGGAAAGGTGGGTGACGTCCCCTTGTGGTCCCATTACTGCACATTTGCATTCAGCTTTTCCTGGACTCCTGAAAACAAATGTATCCAGTTTCTCTATTGTTGGGTTCATTATTTGTCTGGATCAGTAACTGGAACCGAATGATAGAAGATAATTTGGTTTAGTGCAAATGGCAAGAAGAGAGGGTGCAGCATGACGATATTGCCTGGTGGCGGCTGTGCCCTGTGACCGTCACATATACCGTATACCTGGAACGCTGTGTGCAGCATTAACCCCTCGCTGTCTGGCATGGCCGGTATTGTTGTCGTCCTGCAGTGATTTGGATCTGATATGTGACGGCTCCTGTGAATCCCGCAGCTGCTGCAGCTTATTATAGACTCCGGCACTTTAGGGAGTCTCCAGAGTCACACAAGTGACAATGAACCAAGAGACCGAAATATCAGGACCGAAATGTGCCTCACCGGAGGAGCAAATACCACGGTGCACAGTGTGTATCGGGGGCATTACTCTGTCCTGGAGCAGCAGATTATCGATCCTATATAACCGTAATGTTGGGCACTGACAGGTCCCGCTGCTCACCAGGGCCCCTCACTGTCAGAAACTCCGGTCTCCAGCACTCACTTATTACAGAGGAGCTGACAGCTCTGCTCATCCTGAGCCTCCAGCTTCATAAACACAATCCCAGGACAGAAGTGAACACTGACATGTTGGAGACCCTCGATATGATGGCGCATGGCGGAGAATACTGCTCCATAGGAGACTTGTGGCTCTGGGATCTGAGCTTCACATGAACTTGTGACACTTCTGGATTTTGGACCAGCGAGGGTTTATCACGTTTTCCTTGCTGGTAGCTCCTGGCGAGTTCATTTCAGCTGCAGCTGGTTTGTGACCACTCCTCCTCCCTTTAAATAGTCACATGATCCATCACCTGCTGCTGGTAATAGATTCATTCTATTCTGAACACAGTGGAGGAAGGAAATCTCTAGTGGCTGCTGGTGTTCTGTTGTTGGAGTCATGTGGTGTTTGGCTGCCGCAGTTTTGGTTTGTTTCATATCCTTTTAGTCTTGTTCCCCAGTCTGTCCTCCTTCCCCAGTGTGATAAGAAAGCAGCGGTGCTGTCTACAGCACTCACCGGCCTTCGCACTTGAGAGGGTGAGTGGAGGGACAGTTAAGGACATGGCATGTGACGGTGGTGGGGGGGGGGGAAGGACCGGCTTAGGGATGTTAGGGGAGCTCAGGGGCCAGACACAGGTTAGTGTCAGGAGGTGTCCCATGCCCTGTTTCCTACTGTCAGGGTCTTCTCTCTTTCCATTCTGTTGTAACCTCTTTGTTACGCCAGAAATCCCCCAGTCCGTGCCTGACAGTACAAGTATCTGTGCATGAAGGTGTATAGTATAAAGCCAGACATGTAATCTCTATCACCTTCCAAGCTCCCTTGAGTCCCCACACCAAGAGGGGTGGAGAGCAGAGGGG
Source organism: Allobates femoralis (assembly GCA_033576535.1). Lineage (NCBI taxonomy): Eukaryota > Metazoa > Chordata > Amphibia > Anura > Aromobatidae > Allobates > Allobates femoralis. The sequence continues at coordinate 10,516,935 of JARQOC010000006.1, read as the reverse complement.
TCACATACTGTTCTTACAGGGGCCCTCAAGGTCAGGGGGCCACATCTACCTCCAAAGCAGCAGCTTCTACCATAATCAGGACTTTGGATGGAGAGGGGCCACATACTGTTCTGTCACCGGGGCCCTTTTCTGTCTGTGGTCGCCACTGATGGAAGCGTTGGGTCATCGTGACATGACGTCCGTCAGCCTATGTTTAGCTCCTGGAGGAATTAGTGGAGGTTACACAGGTCGGTGTTAGGTAATGAGCTTAGACAAGTGACCCGGAAGCGAGAGGATGAGCGGAGATCCTGACCGAGGAGCAATCACGTCACGTTAGATACAGAATGGTTCAGATTTTATACACATACCGCCGGGGTCTGTTCCCACATTTTACCAATTTATTGACTTTTTTTTCTACCCCCTGGATACATATATACGCCAACCTGTGAAGCGATGGGAACATTTATCAGATCATTAACCCCGTCACCCCTGGGCCATTTTCCAATTTTGGCTTTTCCACCTCTTTTTCCAAGACCCATAACTATTAACATTTTTCATCAATATACACATGAGGCTTGTGTGTTTTGTGGGACGAGTTGTACTCTTGAATGACATACGGTAATTAATTTTACCATATAGTGTGCAGTAAAATCATGAGATATATATATATATCTACTTACATAATCGCCAGTTTTTCGTTTCCGGCCACTGTGCCGCTATTCCAGAATCCTTTGCGGCGCTGCGAGCGATGGCGCGCATGCGCTATCGCGAGCCGCCGCTTACCTTGCTGCATGGCGCCATAGCGGCACAGTGGCCGCAAATCAATCCTCTCCCCGCCCGCTCCTAGCACTCCGCCTGCTGAACCCCCGCCCGGTCCCCGCACTCCTCCTCGCTAACCCCACACTTTAGCCCCCGCCAACCATCATCCCCGCCGCCAATAAGCCGCAACTTACGGGACCTGTAGTGACATCACTGTCATGGGCGGAGCCACGTTACATGACCATTATGTCACCACAGGTCCTTAAGCTACGCAAGCAGAATGGATGCACAAGCACCCAGGTAATTCTGCTGCATCCCACACCACCGTCAGCCCTGCATTCACCCCGCACTCTGCCACACACTCACTCACCCTCCACTCACTCAACCTGCACTCACTCAGACCACACTCACTGTGCCCTACACTCACTCTACCCCTCACTCAGCCCACACTCACCATGCACTCACTGAGCCCACACTCACTCTGCCCTGCACTCTCTACATCTCACTCAGCCCACACTCACCCTGCTCTCACTCACGCCACACTCACCCTGCGCTCACTAAGCCCACACTCACTCTGACCTCCACTCACTCAGCCCACACTTACTCAGCCTGCACTCACTCAGCCTCCACTCATTCAGCCTCCACTCACTGAGCCCGCACTCACTGAGCCCTGCACTCATTCTGCCCTGAACTCACTCTGCCCCGCACTCACTAAACCCACATTCACTCTGCCCTGCACTCACTCGCCCTGCACTCATTGACCCCACACTCACTCTGCCCTGCACTCTCTACATCTCACTCAGCCCACACTCACCCTTCACTCATTTAGCCCACACTCACTCAGCCTGCACTCACTCAGCCTGCACTCACTCAGCCTGCACTCACTGAGCCCACACTCACTCTGCCCTGCACTTACTCTGCCCTGCACTCACTAAACCCACATTCACGCAGACCCACCACTCACTCTGCCCCCACACTCACTCACCCTGCACTCACTGTGCCCCACGCTCACTATACCTGCACTCTGCCCACCACTCACTCTTCCTGCACTCTGTCCCAGCATTCATTCAGCTTCGCACTCATCCATACCCGCGCTCACTCAGCCTTCACCATGGTTACCCTGCACTCACCCAGCCCTCACTCATTCAGCCTACACCACGGTTACTCCACACTCACTCAACCTGCACTCACTCTACCCGCGCACACCCTGTACTCACTCACCCTGACTACTCAGCCTGCACTCACTCCACTCAGCCCGCACTCACCCCACTCAGCCTGCAGCCGGCTCTACGCACTCACCTCGCTCACCTCACTCACCCTGGGCAGGCTGAACAAGGAACTGCGCCAGTTCCTCATGCCACCATCCTCTGCCGCTACATTAGACAAAGCACAGAGGAGGGGGGCAGAGACCGAGGGGCAAAAATCAGCACGCAGGGGACAGACAGCACAGGGTGAAGTGACAGCTGCTGCCCCCAGTGCAAAGAGCTCGCCCCCATCTTGATGTCACCGTGCTCCCGATGCGATTGCATCGGGCCTTTTTACTAGTATATTTATATATACTAGATATACACAAGGCAACTATATATATAGTAGATAGGAGCCCAATGCAATTGCATCGGGTGGGCGGTGACGTCACGATGGGGGTGGGCTCTATTGCGTTGGGGGCAGCAGCCGTCACTTTCCCCCTGTCCGCTGGTTTTTCCCCCTCGCTCTCTGCTCTGCCTGTGCTGCCTTGGCTCTACCTCCTGTGCTCGCTCTCTGCCCCCCTGCCCTGTGCTCCCTCTCAAGTGGCGGCAGTGGATGGTGGCATGAGGAACTGGCCCTGGTCTGTGGACTGCGGGTTGAGTAGAGTGAGGGCAGGGTGTGTGAGGGCAGGGTGTGTGAGGGCAGGGTGTGTGAGGGCAAGGTGTGTGAGGGCAAGGTGTGTGAGGGCAAGGTGTGTGAGGGCAAGGTGTGTGAGGGCAAGGTGTGTGAGGGATGGGCAGGATGTGTGAGGGATGGGCAAGGTGTGTGAGGGCAGGGTGTGTGAGGGCAAGGTGTGTGAGGGCAAGGTGTGTGAGGGATGGGCAGGATGTGTGAGGGATGGGCAAGGTGTGTGAGGGCAAGGTGTGTGAGGGATGGGCAGGATGTGTGAGGGATGGGCAAGGTGTGTGAGGGCAAGGTGTGTGAGGGATGGGCAGGATGTGTGAGGGATGGGCAAGGTGTGTGAGGGCAAGGTGTGTGAGGGATGGGCAGGATGTGTGAGGGATGGGCAAGGTGTGTGAGGGCAAGGTGTGTGAGGGATGGGCAGGATGTGTGAGGGATGGGCAAGGTGTGTGAGGGCAAGGTGTGTGAGGGATGGGCAGGATGTGTGAGGGATGGGCAAGGTGTGTGAGGGCAGGGTGTGTGAGGGCAAGGTGTGTGAGGGCAAGGTGTGTGAGGGCAAGGTGTGTGAGGGATGGGCAGGATGTGTGAGGGATGGGCAAGGTGTGTGAGGGCAAGGTGTGTGAGGGATGGGCAGGATGTGTGAGGGATGGGCAAGGTGTGTGAGGGCAAGGTGTGTGAGGGATGGGCAGGATGTGTGAGGGATGGGCAAGGTGTGTGAGGGCAAGGTGTGTGAGTGGATGGGCAGGATGTGTGAGGGATGGGCAAGGTGTGTGAGGGCAGGGTGTGATGAGGGCAAGGTGTGTGAGAGGGCAAGGTGTGTGAGGGCAAGGGTAGTGTGAGGGATGGGCAGGATGTGTGAGGGATGGGCTAAGGTGTGTGAGGGCAGGTGTGTGAGGGCAAGGTGTGTGAGGGCAAGGTGTGTGAGGGCAAGGTGTGTGAGGGATGGGCAGGATGTGTGAGGGATGGGCAAGGTGTGTGAGGGCAGGGTGTGTGAGGGCAAGGGTGTGTGAGGGCAAGGTGTGTGAGGGCAAGGGTGTGAGAGGGCAAGGTGTGTGAGGGATGGGCAGGATGTGTGAGGGATGGGCAGGATGTGTGAGGGATGGGCAAGGTGTGTGAGGGCAAGGGTGTGTGAGGGCAAGGTGTGTGAGGGCAAGGTGTGTGAGGGATGGGCAGGATGTGTGAGGGATGGGCAGGATGTGTGAGGGATGGGCAAGGTGTGTGAGGGCAAGGTGTGTGAGGGCAAGGTGTGTGAGGGCAAGGTGTGTGAGGGCAAGGTGTGTGAGGGCAAGGTGTGTGAGGGATGGGCAGGATGTGTGAGGATGGGCAAGGTGTGTGAGGGCAGGGTGTGTGAGGGCAAGGTGTGTGAGGGCAAGGTGTGTGAGGGCAAGGTGTGTGAGGGCAAGGTGTGTGAGGGCAAGGTGTGTGAGGGATGGGCAGGATGTGTGAGGGATGGGCAAGGTGTGTGAGGGATGGGCAAGGTGTGTGAGGGCAGGGTGTGTGAGGGCAAGGTGTGTGAGGGCAAGGTGTGTGAGGGATGGGCAGGATGTGTGAGGGATGGGCAAGGTGTGTGAGGGCAGGGTGTGTGAGGGCAAGGTGTGGAGGGCAAGGTGTGTGAGGGCAGGGTGTGTGAGGGCAAGGTGTGTGAGGGCAAGGTGTGTGAGGGCAGGGTGTGTGAGGGCAGGGTGTGTGAGGGCAAGGTGTGTGAGGGCAAGGTGTGTGAGGGCAAGGTGTGTGTGAGGGCAAGGTGTGTGAGGGCAAGGTGTGTGAGGGCAGGGCAGGGTGTGTGAGGGCAGGGCAGGGTGTGTGAGGGCAGGGTGAGTGTGCTGTGACTGCAGTAACATTACCTGCCTCCACTCTGCTCTTCCATTAGTTCATCTCTGCAGTCAGAGCTGAAGATCCTGTGGTGACGTCAGGATCATGTGACCTAGCTCCGCCCTGATCCTGACGTCACCTCAGGTCCTGTTAGCTCCATATTATCGGCAGGGGCGATGGCTGGCGGGAGAGTGCGGCATCGCGTGAGTGAGGGGGGGGGGGGGGGGTGATCGGGCGGGGACTCGCCAGGCGGACTGCGGGGAGCGGCGGCTGCCATGTTACCACACTCATCACTTTGATGTGCTCACATGGCGGGCGGAAGTGACGTAGGCGACATCGGGACGGAAGTGGAGGAGCCACAAGGCAATTATATAGATAGTAGATAGATACAATTATTAATTATATATAAATATGATATGTGTGTAAATAAATAGACCGCAGCACTATCTTTAGGATATTCTTTAAGCCTTTATTGGCCTTCAGGTGAAAAATGGCGACGTTCCAGTCAAATAGTGACCTTCCAGCCTGGAGGAGTGCTGTGGTCCGTGTACTATATGGTAACACTGAGGTGTCGGTATGATGTCTGAGGTCAGTACTATATGGTAACACTGAGGTGTCGGTATGATGTCTGGGGTCAGTACTATATGGTAACACTGAGGTGTCGGTATGATGTCTGAGGTCAGTACTATATGGTAACACTGAGGTGTCGGTATGATGTCTGGGGTCAGTACTATATGGTAACACTGAGGTGTCAGTATGATGTCTGGGGTCAGTACTATATGGTAACACTGAGGTGTCGGTATGATGTCTGGGGTCAGTACTATATGGTAACACTGAGGTGTCGGTATGATGTCTGGGGTCAGTACTATATGGTAACACTGAGGTGTCGGTGTGATGTCTGGGGTCAGTTCTATATGGTAACACTGACGTGTCGGTGTGATGTCTGGGGTCAGTACTATATGGTAACACTGAGGTGTCGGTGTGATGTCTGGGGTCAGTTCTATATGGTAACACTGAGGTGTCGGTATGATGTCTGGGGTCAGTACTATATGGTAACACTGAGGTGTTGGTGTGATGTCTGGGGTCAGTACTATATGGTAACACTGAGGTGTCGGTATGATGTCTGGGGTCAGTACTATATGGTAACACTGAGGTGTCGGTATGATGTCTGGGGTCAGTACTATATGGTAACACTGAGGTGTTGGTGTGATGTCTGGGGTCAGTACTATATGGTAACACTGAGGTGTCGGTATGATGTCTGGGGTCAGTACTATATGGTAACACTGAGGTGTCGGTATGATGTCTGGGGTCAGTACTATATGGTAACACTGAGGTGTCGGTATGATGTCTGGGGTCAGTACTATATGGTAACACTGAGGTGTCGGTATGATGTCTGGGGTCAGTACTATATGGTAACACTGAGGTGTCGGTTGTGATGTCTGGGGTCAGTACTATATGGTAACACTGAGGTGTCAGTATGATGTCTGGGGTCAGTACTATATGGTAACACTGAGGTGTCGGTGTGATGTCTGGGGTCAGTACTATATGGTAACACTGAGGTGTCGGTGTGATGTCTGGGGTCAGTACTATATGGTAACACTGAGGTGTCGGTATGATGTCTGGGGTCAGTACTATATGGTAACACTGAGGTGTCGGTGTGATGTCTGGGGTCAGTACTATATGGTAACACTGAGGTGTCGGTGTGATGTCTGGGGTCAGTACTATATGGTAACACTGAGGTGTCGGTGTGATGTCTGGGGTCAGTACTATATGGTAACACTGAGGGTGTCGGTATGATGTCTGGGGTCAGTACTATATGGTAACACTGAGGTGTCGGTATGATGTCTGGGGTCAGTGCTATATGGTAACACTGAGGTGTCGGTATGATGTCTCGGGTCAGTACTATATGGTAACACTGAGGTGTCGGTATGATGTCTGGGGTCATAGTACATATGGTAACACTGTAGCGGGTGTCGGTGTGATGTCTGGGGTCAGTACTATATGGTAACACTGAGGTGTCGGTGTGGATGTCTGGGGTCAGTACTATATGGTAACACTGAGGTGTCAGTTATGATGTCTGGGGTCAGTATATATGGTAACACTGAGGTGTCGGTATGATGTCTGGGGTCAGTACTATATGGTAACACTGAGGTGTCGGTGTGATGTCTGGGGTCAGACTATATGGTAACACTGAGGTGTCGGTATGATGTCTGGGGTCATGCTATATGGTAACACTGAGGTGTCGGTATGATGTCTGGGGTCAGTACTATATGGTAACACTGAGGTGTCGGTATGATGTCTGGGGTCAGTACTATATGGTAACACTGAGGTGTCGGTATGATGTCTGGGGTCAGTACTATATGGTAACACTGAGGTGTCGGTATGATGTCTGGGGTCAGTACTATATGGTAACACTGAGGTGTCGGTATGATGTCTGGGTCAGTACTATATGGTAACACTGAGGTGTCGGTATGATGTCTGGGTCAGTACTATATGGTAACACTGAGGTGTCGGTATGATGTCTGGGGTCAGTACTATATGGTAACACTGAGGTGTCGGTTGATGTCTGGGGTCAGTACTATATGGTAACACTGAGGTGTCGTATGATGTCTGGGTCAGTACTATATGGTAACACTGAGGTGTCGGTATGATGTCTGGGGTCAGTACTATATGGTAACACTGAGGTGTCGGTTGATGTCTGGGGTCAGACTATATGGTAACACTGAGTGTCGTATGATGTCTGGGGTCAGTGCTATATGGTAACACTGAGGTGTCGTGTGTCTGGGGTCAGTACTATATGTAACACTGAGGTGTCGTATGATGTCTGGGGTCAGTACTATATGGTAACACTGAGGTGTCGGTATGATGTCTGGGTCAGTACTATATGGTAACACTGAGGTGTCGGTAGATGTCTGGGGTCAGTACTATAGTAACACTGAGTGTCGGTGTGATGTCTGGGGTCAGTACTATATGGTAAAACTGAGGTGTCGGTGTGATGTCTGGGGTCAGTACTATATGGTAACACTGAGGTGTCGGTATGATGTCTGGGTGTGTACTATATGGTAACACTGAGGTGTCGTATGATGTCTGGGGTCAGTACTATATGGTAACACTGAGGTGTCGTGTGATGTCTGGGGTCAGTACTATATGGTAACACTGAGGTGTCGGTTGATGTCTGGGGTCAGTACTATATGGTAACAGAGGTGTCGGTATGATGTCTGGGTCAGTACTATATGGTAACACTGAGGTGTCGTATGATTCTGGGTCAGTACTATATGGTAACACTGAGGTGTCGGTGTGATGTCTGGGGTCAGTACTATATGGTAACACTGAGTGTCGGTATGATGTCTGGGGTCAGTACTATATGGTAACACTGAGGTGTCGTGTGATGTTGGGTCAGTACTATATGTAACACTGAGTGTCGATGATGTCGGGTCAGTACTATATGGTAACGGAGGTGTCGGTATGATGTCTGGGTCAGTACTATATGGTAACACTGAGGTGTCGGGTGATGTCTGGGTCAGTACTATATGGTAACACTGAGGTGTCGGTGTGATGTCTGGGGTCAGTCTATATGGTAACACTGAGGTGTCGGTAGATGTCTGGGGTCAGTACTATATGGTAACACTGAGGTGTCGGTAGATGTCTGGGGTCAGTACTATATGGTAACACTGAGGTGTCGGTGTGATGTCTGGGTCAGTACTATATGGTAACACTGAGGTGTCGGGTGATGTCTGGGTCAGTACTATATGGTAACACTGAGGTGTCGGTGTGATGTCTGGGGTCAGTACTATATGGTAACACTGAGGTGTCGGTAGATGTCTGGGGTCAGTCTATATGGTAACACTGAGGTGTCGGTATGATGTCTGGGGTCAGTACTATATGGTAACACTGAGGTGTCGGTATGATGTCTGGGGTCAGTACTATATGGTAACACTGAGGTGTCGGTATGATGTCTGGGTCAGTACTATATGGTAACACTGAGGTGTCGGTATGATGTCTGGGGTCAGTACTATATGGTAACACTGAGGTGTCGGTATGATGTCTGGGGTCAGTACTATATGGTAACACTGAGGTGTCGGTATGATGTCTGGGGTCAGTACTATATGGTAACACTGAGGTGTCGGTATGATGTCTGGGGTCAGTACTATATGGTAACACTGAGGTGTCGGTATGATGTCTGGGGTCAGTACTATATGGTAACACTAGGTGTCGGTATGATGTCTGGGGTCAGTACTATATGGTAACACTGAGGTGTCGGTATGATGTCTGGGGTCAGTACTATATGGTAACACTGAGGTGTCGGTATGATGTCTGGGGTCAGTACTATATGGTAACACTGAGGTGTCGGTATGATGTCTGGGGTCAGTACTATATGGTAACACTGAGGTGTCGGTATGATGTCTGGGGTCAGTACTATATGGTAACACTGAGGTGTCGGTATGATGTCTGGGGTCAGTACTATATGGTAACACTGAGGTGTCGGTGTGATGTCTGGGGTCAGTACTATATGGTAACACTGAGGTGTCGGTGTGATGACTTGGGTCAGTACTTATGGTAACACTGAGGTGTCGGTATGATGTCTGGGGTCAGTACTATATGGTAACACTGAGGTGTCGGTATGATGCCTCGGGTCAGTACTATATGGTAACACTGAGGTGTAGGTATGATGTCTGGGGTCAGTACTATATGGTAACACTGAGGTGTCGGTGTGATGTCTGGGTCAGTACTATATGGTAACACTGAGGTGTCGGTGTGATGTCTGGGCTCAGTACTATATGGTAACACTGAGGTGTCGGTATGATGTCTCGGGTCAGTACTATATGGTAACACTGAGTGTCGTTGTGATGTCTGGGGTCAGTACTATATGGTAACACTGAGGTGCCGTATGATGTCTGGGGTCAGTACTATATGGTAACACTGAGGTGTAGGTGTGATGCCTGGGGTCGGTACTATATGGTAACACTGAGGTGTCGGTGTGATGTCTGGGGTCGGTACTATATGGTAACACTGAGGTGTCGGTGTGATGTCTGGGTCGTACTATATGGTAACACTGAGGTGTCGGGTGATGTCTGGGTCGGTACTATATGGTAACACTGGGTGTCGGGGTGATGTCTGGGGTCGGTACTATATGGTACACTGAGGTGTCGGGGTGATGTCTGGGGTCGTACATATGGTAACACTGAGGTGTCGTGTGATGTCTGGGGTCGGTACTATATGGTAACATGAGGTGTCGGTGTGATGTCTGGGTCGGTACTATATGGTAACACTGAGGTGTCGTGTGATGTCTGGGATCGGTCTATATGGTAACACTGAGGTGTCGTGTGATGTCTGGGGTCGGTACTATATGTAACACTGAGGTGTCGGTATGATGTCTGGGGTCGGTACTATATGGTAACATGAGGTGTCGGTGTGATGTCTGCGGTCCGTGTACTATATGGTAACACTGAGGTGTCGGTGTGATGTCTGCGGTCCGTGTACTATATGGTAACACTGAGGTGTCGGTGTGATGTCTGCGGTCCGTGACTATATGGTAACACTGAGGTGTCGGTGTGATGTCTGGGTCAGTACTATATGGTAACATGAGGTGTCGGTGTGATGTCTGGGTCAGTACTATATGGTAACACTGAGTGTCGTGTGTGATGTCTGGGCTCAGTACTATATGGTAACACTGAGGTGTCGGTGTGATTCTGGGCTCAGTACTATATGGTAACACTGAGGTGTCGGTGTGATGTCTGGGGTCAGTACTATATGGTAACACTGAGGTGTCGGTGTGATGTCTGGGGTCAGTACTATATGGTAACACTGAGGTGTCGGTGTGATGTCTGGGGTCAGTACTATATGGTAACATTGAGGTGTCGGTATGATGTCTGCGGTCCGTGTACTATATGGTAACACTGATGTGTCAGTATGATGTCTGGGGTCAGTGCTATATGGTAACACTGAGGTGTCGGTGTGATGTCTGGGGTCAGTACTATATGGTAACACTGATGTGTCAGTATGATGTCTGGGGTCAGTACTATATGGTAACATTGAGGTGTCAGTATGATGTCTGCGGTCCGTGTACTATATGGTAACACTGATGTGTCAGTATGATGCCTCGGTCAGTACTATATGGTAACACTGAGGTGTCGGTGTGATGTCTGGGGTCAGTACTATATGGTAACACTGACGTGTCGTATGATGTCTGGGGTCAGTACTATATGGTAACACTGAGGTGTCGGTGTGATGTCTGGGCTCAGTACTATATGGTAACACTGAGGTGTCAGTATGATGTCCGGGGTCAGTACTATATGGTAACACGGAGGTGTCGTATGATGTCTGTGGTCAGTACTATATGGTAACACTGAGGTGTCGGTGTGATGTCTGGGGTCAGTACTATATGGTAACACTGAGGTGTCGGTATGATGTCTGGGGTCAGTACTATATGGTAACACTGAGGTGTCGGTGTGATGTCTGGGGTCAGTTCTATATGGTAACACTGAGGTGTCGGTATGATGTCTGGGGTCAGTACTATATGGTAACACTGAGGTGTCGGTATGATGTCTGGGGTCAGTACTATATGGTAACACTGAGGTGTCGTGTGTGATGTCTGTGGTCAGTACTATATGGTAACACTGAGGTGTCGGTGTGATGTCTGGGGTCAGTACTATATGGTAACACTGAGGTGTCGGTATGATGTCTGGGGTCAGTACTATATGGTAACACTGGGGTGTCGGTATGATGTCTGGGGTCAGTACTATATGGTAACACTGAGGTGTCGGTATGATGTCTGGGGTCAGTACTATATGGTAACACTGAGGTGTCGGTATGATGTCTGCGGTCAGTACTATATGGTAACATTGAGGTGTCGGTATGATGTCTGGGGTCAGTACTATATGGTAACACTGAGGTGTCGGTATGATGTCTGGGGTCAGTACTTATATGGGAACACTGACGTGTCGGTATGATGTCTGGGGTCAGTACTATATGGTAACACTGAGGTGTCGGTGTGATGTCTGGGGTCAGTACTATATGGTAACACTGAGGTGTCGGTATGATGTCTGGGGTCAGTACTATATGGTAACACTGAGGTGTCGGTATGATGTCTGGGGTCAGTACTATATGGTAACACTGAGGTGTCGGTATGATGTCTGGGGTCAGTACTATATGGTAACACTGAGGTGTCGGTATGATGTCTGGGGTCAGTACTATATGGTAACACTGAGGTGTCGGTATGATGTCTGGGGTCAGTGCTATATGGTAACACTGAGGTGTCGGTGTGATGTCTGGGGTCAGTACTATATGGTAACACTGAGGTGTCGGTATGATGTCTGGGGTCAGTACTATATGGTAACACTGAGGTGTCGGTATGATGTCTGGGGTCAGTACTATATGGTAACACTGAGGTGTCGGTATGATGTCTGGGGTCAGTACTATATGGTAACACTGAGGTGTCGGTATGATGTCTGGGGTCAGTACTATATGGTAACACTGAGGTGTCGGTATGATGTCTGGGGTCAGTGCTATATGGTAACACTGAGGTGTCGGTGTGATGTCTGGGGTCAGTACTATATGGTAACACTGAGGTGTCGGTGTGATGTTTCAGGTCGTTACGAGTTCATAGATACCAAACATGGGACTTTTACTGTAACTAAGTGGTAAATAAAAAACAGAAGTTTTTTTAAAGAAAAATAATTGCCCTTTTGTTGCCATTTTCAGAGTTTTCTGGGGCTGTGACAGATCTTTGTGTCTTGAGTTGACGTTTCTAATGTTTCGATCGCCCTTTATCGCATTTTTTTTTGTGGCAAAAATCCTAAGTCTGTCGTCCATGTGTTTTTTTTTTTTTTTTTTCCGCTATGCAGTTTATCGATCACAATAATTTGATTTTAGGTTTTGAGAGAGCGGCATTTCTGACTGCGGCGATACCAAATGTGTGTGTGTGTTTTTTTTATTTTATTTTATTTTATTTTATTAGTGTTATTTTTAATGGGGCAAAAGAGGGGGGGGAGGGGGGGTGATTTTTAACTTTACACTTTTAACTGCTTTTATTGCCCCCTGAATCCTGTAGTGTCCAATCGCTTCTGCATCCCTCTTACCAGCAGAAATGCTGATGATCTGGGAACGCCGGCGCTCAGGCAGCATTCACACTACGTCATTACAGTGACCGGGGTCATCATCCGATCCATCCTATCATGGACACACATCTTTGCCCTGTGATTACTTCTCTGGGTCTCCGATGGCGGTGGTAATGGCACAATCCCCTCCGCTGTGTGTTAGATCGTGTTAACAGAGTTTGACAGCGCGATCTAACTAGTTAACAGGCACAAGTGAGTTTTCGATCAACCTGTACGTGTTAGTGACTCACCCCAGCGGGGGCTGTGGGATACTCTGAGCCGGGCCCTCTGGATGTCGTCGGGGATGTGGCATGCTGTCACGGTGGTGTGACCCGCTCCCTGGTCCCCTATTGGGCGATCAGTAAAAAGGGGTAAAGGAAAAAGTAAAAATAAAATGAAAGAGCTTGTTGTGACGTCACCTGTGGAAGACATCTGGTAGGGGCCGCTGCTGCGATCCAGGACCTCCTGGGGATAATGGAGTTGCAGCAACTGTTAGTCTATGGGGGTAGCCGGCCGTTGGGGGTGCAGGACATAGCATTTGGAATAACCAACAGACACAGGGATTATAGTCTCTGTTACCTTTATTGAAGGGAGTAGCAGGTTCGTCCAGGGTACTGTCTGCAGGAGGTGTTAGGGGCCTGAGAGCAAGTTGGGGTCCTCCACACCTGGCGCGTTCAGAGGCCTCCCTACTGCGCTGCTCTTGGTGGGTCCTGGATGACTGTAGCTATGCTGCGACCCTCTCCTCTCCTGTGTGCTGTCTCTGGTCCATATGACAGGCAGCTTGAGCCCTTCTTGGGTTACTGTCCCCTGGCCGCTCTCCCTGAGCTCTCTGGCTGCTGTTTCTCCTGGACCTCGTGGTGGGCGAGCGACTTAGAATCTCCCGTCCTCCGGTGTTGGCTGCTGGGCCTAGAGTCCCTCACAGCCTCGGACTCCTGCGCTCTGTACTGGGGTGACCTGGCACTGGCTCCAGTCCCCAGTCCTGCTTCTCCACTTCCTCAGACCCAGGGGGGCCGCACCGTTTATTGGACAGTGTGAGCCCTGAGTCTCAGGCGGCAGGTAGGCAGGGGGAGCGGCAATGAAGAATTGGGCGGCGCCTGCATCACACATCAGCTTCCTGTGTGATTGGCTCCGCCAGCAGCATCAGTGGTAAGGTGCACCTTCTTCTTCCGCCCCTTACTTGCCGCCGGTAAACCCAAACCCCCTCCCCCCTCCTCACGCTGGTTAGTCTGTGTCCCGGGACAAGCCTGCCCCGCTCCAGTCCCTGGGACCTCTTCACAACTTTCCTAGGATCTGAACTCCTAACTCCATCCCCAGACCAGAATTTATAGGAGGACCTCCCCTTGGACTTGGGTTTCAGACCTCCCCCTTCTGGCCTGGCGTTGGGAAGGTAGACAACGCTATTGTGGAAATCGGACTCCGGGGTGCTACATTAGCTGCTGTTGGATGATCAGATCAGCCGTAATGTGCAGGCAAGATACGAGCTTGGCATGTGGAGGACGGTGACCAAACCCTAATGGTACATTCTTTAGATGGTTAAACATTTTCAATGAAAGCCGTTGTGTGTAACAGTCCAGCCCAGTATAAGAGGCTCGGACAGATTCGCCAGCATTACTGTGCGGGGGGGCTGCTCCTATAGGTGTGTGTGTGTGTAAAATACAGGGGGGGCATCTGTATTGATGCACCTAAATGAAATGGGAATGGTTGGTAATATCAACTTCCTGTTTGTGGCACATTAGTATATGGGAGGGGGGAAACTTTTCCAGATGGGGGGGAGGGGGTGACCATGGCGGCCATTTTGGATCCAAATTTGTTTTTTTTCAGTGGGAAGAGGGTCATGTGACACATCCAACTTATTGAGAATTTCATAAGAAAAACAATGGTGTGCTTGGTTAACATAACTTTATTCTTTCATGAGTTAACATGTGAGGAGTGGATAGAAATTGTGTTGAAGTCTGGTAAACGCAGTACCTCTGTCTTGCATTAGTATTCACCCCCCCTGAGTCAGCACTTTGCAGGACCACCTTTCTCTGTCTTGTATTAGTATTCAGCCCCCTGAGTCAGCACTTTGCAGGACCACCTTTCTCTGTCTTGTATTAGTATTCAGCCCCTGAGTCAGCACTTTGTAGGGCCACCTTTCTCTGTCTTGCATTAGTATTCGCCCCCCTGAGTCAGCACTTTGTAGGACAACTTTCTCTGTCTTGTATTAGTATTCAGCCCCCTGAGTCAGCACTTTGTAGGACCACCTTTCTCTGTCTTGTATTAGTATTCAGCCCCTGAGTCAGCACTTTGTAGGACCACCTTTCTCTGTCTTGCATTAGTATTCGCCCCCCTGAGTCAGCACTTTGTAGGACAACTTTCTCTGTCTTGTATTAGTATTCACCCCCTAAGTCAGCACTTTGTAGGACCACCTTTCTCTGTCTTTTGGGGTCTCTCCAACTTTGCTCATCTTTTTGCTCTCGCTCAGTGATTGGATGGAGACGTCTGTGATGTCACATATTCTGAGTGGATTTGTGTCTGGATGGTGACTGTTTACACACAGGAATCTGCTCTGATCTAAACCCTCCATTGTAGATCTGCAGGATGTTGAGGGTTGTTGTCCTGCTGTCCCATTCTCGCATCTTCTGCATCTTCTAACAGGTTTTACTCTAGGATTTCCTGTATTTATCTCCATCCATCTTCCATCACCTCTGAGCAGCTTCCCTGCCCCTGCTGAAGAAAAGCCTCCCCACAGCAGGATGCTTCCTCCACTATCTGTGATGGTGGGGATGGGGATCTCCGGGTGATGTGCAGGGTTACTTTTCTTCAACACAAACATTTTTTTTATGCTAAATACAAAATTGTATTTTGGTTTCATCTGACCACAGTCCCTTCTTCACATGCCATGTACAGGACACAGCGTGCACCCCATCCACACTGTCTCACATGGTGGAGGCAGCATTCTGCTGTGAGGAGGCTTTTCTTCAGCAGGGGCAGGAAACTGGTTAGAGGTGATGGAAGATGGATGGAGATAAATACAGGACAATTCTGGAGGAAAATCTGGTGTCCCTCAACATCCTGCACAGCTAGCTGTCTTATCAAAGGCAAAATGCTGAAACGCGTGTAGGGACTTGGCGCCAGCACAGTTGAGTACAATGGCAGCAGGTAAATATTGTCACGTATGGTCAGTATTATCTGATACATTGTATGTCCTTTTCCCTGGCTCTTTATTGCAATGAGAACTACTTGGGACTTCCCTGACTATATATTATAATTTTTTTGCATTGTGAACTACTTGGAATTTCCATACAAATAAGATTTACATGTATTGTGCATTGTTTTCATGATGTCCATTTAACCTAATCCTTTTGCATAGGGCAAATATAAGGGAATCCCAACTATCTAAATATATGTATTGCTCTATATCTACACGTATGGTTCTCCTGGATGAATACGATACCTAATTCAAGGACATATTCACAGACCATCATATATGTAATTACTCTTTCTAGTGGCCGTCCGATTACGGTGCTTTGGGTTTGTTATAATAATCACTTATAAATGTACCCAGTTTGTTGTTGGCAATTTTGGCTTCTCATGTTGAGTTGTGTAGAGAGATTGCACAGTACGAGCCTCTGTAGTAGATATGTTCGGGTGATTGCATGAGATGAGAAGGATGAGAATTGGCGATGAGTGAACACTTGACACATGAGCGCTCAAAATGGGCAGGGTGAACTCTAAGATTGGCGCGACTCCTGTACCGAGTATAATTGAGGTCAGTGGGTCTGACCTTCTAGCTTCCAGGTCCGAGCTGCGAGGTGTCCGGTAGCGCGCGTCCGAGCTGCGAGGTGTCCGGTAGCGCGCGTCCGAGCTGCGAGGTGTCCGGTAGCGCGCGTCCGAGCTGCGAGGTGTCCGCTAGCGCGCGTCCGAGCTGCGAGGTGTCCGGTAGCGCGCGTCCGAGCTGCGAGGTGTCCGGTAGCGCGCGTCCGAGCTGCGAGGTGTCCGGTAGCGCGCGTCCGAGCTGCGAGGTGTCCGGTAGCGCGCGTCCGAGCTGCGAGGTGTCCGGTAGCGCGCGTCCGAGCTGCGAGGTGTCCGGTAGCGCGCGTCCGAGCATTGAAGTGCTTGCTCATCACTAGTAAATGTCTAACTCATTTTCACAGTCTATCAGATGGGTCTGATTGCAAAGAAATAGGTCAGATATCTGTATGAGCAAAATCACGTAAATTGTTAACGCCACAATGTGCTTCTGTGTTCCACATCTGTGCAGGAGGCTGGTGCTCCACCATCACTGGTCCCCGGCACCTGTACGTCTCCATCCTCCTATCCAGGGCACTGGGCGTTGTATCCTGCAGATGCGCAAATCTTCTGTGCACAACTGCAGAATCCTCTATTAATAGACAGTGAGCAACGCAGAGAACTAAATATAGATCCAAACACAGCGAATGCCGGCGGCGAGGAGACCTGTGCAACAGCCTGAGGATCACCCTGCACCAGACATCATACAGGAGATCACATAGACATGTCACAGTACAAGGAGATCACATAGACATGTCACAGTACATACACCCTGCACCAGACACAATACAGGAGATCACACAGACATGTCACAGTACATACACCCTGCACCAGACATAATACAGGAGATCACAAGACATGTCACAGTACATACACCCTGCACCAGACATATATACAGGAGATCACACAGACATGTCACAGTACATACACCTGCACCAGCACATAACAGTGAGATCACACAGACATGTCACAGTACATACACACTGCACCAAGACATAATACAGGAGATCACAGACATGTCACAGTACATACACCTGCACCAGACATCAATACAGGAGATCACCACAGACATGTCACAGTACTTTACACCCTGCACCAGACACAATTACAGGAGATCACCAACATGTCACAGTACAACACCTGCACAGACAATACAGGAGATCACACAGCATGTCACATTACATACACCCTGCACCAGACACAATACAGGAGATCACACAGACATGTCACAGTACATACACCGCATAAGAATCACACGACATGTCACAGTAATACACCCTGCACCAACACATACAGGAGATCACACAGACATGTCACAGTACATACACCCTGCACCAGACAAATACAGGAGATCACACAGACATGTCACAGTACATACACCCTGCACCAGACATAATACAGGAGATCAACAGACATGTCACAGTACATACACC
Source organism: Allobates femoralis (assembly GCA_033576535.1). Classification (NCBI taxonomy): domain Eukaryota; kingdom Metazoa; phylum Chordata; class Amphibia; order Anura; family Aromobatidae; genus Allobates; species Allobates femoralis. The sequence goes on along the minus strand of JARQOC010000006.1, from coordinate 10,499,219 downwards.
CTGCACCAGACATAATACAGGAGATCCACAGACATGTCACAGTACATACACCCTGCACCAGACATAATACAGGAGATCCACAGACATGTCACAGTACATACACCTGCACCAGACATAATACAGGAGATCACACAGACATGTCACAGTACATACCCTGCACCAGACAAATACAGGAGATCACACAGACATGTCACAGTACATACACCCTGCCCAGACAATACAGGAGATCACAACATGTCACATGTATCACCAACTGTCACAGTACTACCCTGCACCAGACATAATACAGGAGATCACACAGACATGTCACAGTACATACACCCTGCACCAGACAGAATACAGGAGATCACAAGACATGTCACAGTACATACACCCTGCACCAGACATAATACAGGAGATCCACAGACATGTCACAGTACATACACCCTGCACCAGACACAATACAGGAGATCAGACATGTCACAGTACATACACCCTGCACCAGACATCATACAGGAGATCACAAGACATGTCACAGTACATACACCCTGCACCAGACAAATACAGGAGATCACAAGACATGTCACAGTACATACACCCTGCACCAGACATAATACAGGAGATCACACAGACATGTCACAGTACATACACCCTGCACCAGACACAATACAGGAGATCACACAGACATGTCACAGTACATACACCTGCACCAGACATAATACAGGAGATCCCAGACATGTCACAGTACATACACCCTGCACCAGACATAATACAGGAGATCAGACATGTCACAGTACATACACCCTGCACCAGACATAATACAGGAGATCACACAGACATGTCACAGTACATACACCCTGCACCAGACATAATACAGGAGATCACACAGACATGTCACAGTACATACACCCTGCACCAGACACAATACAGGAGATCACACAGACATGTCACAGTACATACACCCTGCACCAGACATAATACAGGAGATCACAGACATGTCACAGTACATACACCCTGCACCAGACATAATACAGGAGATCACACAGACATGTCACAGTACATACACCCTGCACCAGACATAATACAGGAGATCACACAGACATGTCACAGTACATACACCCTGCACCAGACATCATACAGGAACACAGACATGTCACAGTACATACACCCTGCACCAGACATAATACAGGAGTCAACAGACATGTCACAGTACATACACCCTGCACCAGACATATACAGGAGATCACACAGACATGTCACGTACATACACCCTGCACAGACATAATACAGGAGATCACAAGACATGTCACAGTACATACACCTGCACCAGACAATACAGGAGATCACACAGACATGTCACAGTACATACACCCTGCACCAGACATAATACAGGAGATCACAGACATGTCACAGTACATACACCCTGCACCAGACATAATACAGGAGATCAACAGACATGTCACAGTACATACACCCTGCACCAGACATAATACAGGAGATCACAGAATGTCACAGTACATACACCTGCACCAGACAATACAGGAGATCACACAGACATGTACGTACATCACCCTGCACAGACCATACAGAGATCACACAACATGTCACAGTACATACACCCTGCACCAGACATAATACAGGAGATCACACAGACATGTCACAGTACATACACCCTGCACAGACATAATACAGGAGATCAGACATGTCACAGTACATACACCCTGCCCAGACACAATACAGGAGATCACAAGACATGTCACAGTACATACACCCTGCACCAGACATAATACAGGAGATCACACAGACATGTCACAGTACATACACCCTGCACCAGACAATACAGGAGATCACACAGACATGTCACAGTACATACACCCTGCACCAGACATAATACAGGAGATCAACAGATGTCACAGTACATACACCTGCACCGACATAATACAGGAGATCAACAGACATGTCACAGTACATACACCTGCACCAGACATATACAGGAGATCACCAGACATGTCACAGTACATACACCTGCACCAGACATAATACAGGAGATCAACAGACATGTCACAGTACATACACCCTGCACCAGACAAATACAGGAGATCACACAGACATGTCACAGTACATACACCCTGCACCAGACATATACAGGAGATCACACAGACATGTCACAGTACATACACCCTGCACCAGACATATACAGGAGATCAACAGACATGTCACAGTACATACACCCTGCCCAGACATAATACAGGGATCACACAGACATGTCACAGTACATACACCCTGCACCAGACAAATACAGGAGATCACACAGACATGTCACAGTACATACACCCTGCACCAGACATAATAAGGAGATCACACAGACATGTCACAGTACATACACCCTGCACCAGACAAATACAGGAGATCAACAGACTGTCACAGTACATACACCTGCACAGACATATACAGGAGATCACAGACATGTCACATACATACACCCTGCACCAGACAAATACAGGAGATCAACAGACATGTCACATACATACACCTGCACCAGACAATACAGGAGATCACACAGACATGTCACAGTACATACACCCTGCACCAGACAAATACAGGAGATCACAGACATGTCACAGTACATACACCCTGCACAGACAAATACAGGAGATCAACAGACATGTCACAGTACATACACCCTGCACCAGACATAATACAGGAGATCACAAGACATGTCACAGTACATACACCCTGCACCAGACAAATACAGGAGATCACACAGACATGTCACAGTACATAACCCTGCACCAGACAAATACAGGAGATCACACAGACATGTCACAGTACATACACCCTGCACCAGACAAATACAGGAGATACACAGACATGTCACGTACATACACCTGCACCAGACATAAACAGGAGATCACACAGACAGTACAGACTCACCCTGCACCAGACATAATACAGGAGATCACACAGACATGTCACAGTACATACACCTGCACCAGACAAATACAGGAGATCACACAGACATGTCACAGTACATACACCCTGCACCAGACATAATACAGGAGATCAACAGACATGTCACAGTACATACACCCTGCACCAGACCAATACAGGAGATCACACAGACATGTCACGTACATACACCTGCCCAGACATCATACAGGAGATCACAGACATGTCACGTACATACACCCTGCACCAGACACATACAGGAGATCACACAGACATGTCACAGTACATACACCCTGCACCAGACATAATACAGGAGATCACACAGACATGTCACAGTAATACACCCTGCACCAGACAAATACAGGAGATCACAGACATGTCACAGTACATACACCTGCACCAGACATAATACAGGAGATCACAGACATGTCACATACATACACCTGCACCAGACACAATACAGGAGATCACACAGACATGTCACAGTACATACACCCTGCACAGACATAAACAGGAGATCACACAACATGTCACATACATACACCCTGCACCAGACCAATACAGGAGATCACACAGACATGTCACAGTACATACACCCTGCACCAGACATAATACAGGAGATCACACAGACATGTCACAGTACATACACCCTGCACCAGACATCATACAGGAGATCACAGAGACATGTCACAGTACATACACCCTGCACCAGACATAATACAGGAGATCACACAGACATGTCACAGTACATACACCCTGCACCAGACATAATACAGGAGATCACACAGACATGTCACAGTACATACACCCTGCACCAGACATCATACAGGAGATCACACAGACATGTCACAGTACATACACCCTGCACCAGACATAATACAGGAGATCACAGAGACATGTCACAGTACATACACCCTGCACCAGACATCATACAGGAGATCACAGAGACATGTCACAGTACATACACCTGCACCAGACATCATACAGGAGATCACACAGACATGTCACAGTACATACACCCTGCACCAGACACAATACAGGAGATCACACAGACATGTCACAGTACATACACCCTGCACCAGACATAATACAGGAGATCAGACATGTCACAGTACATACACCCTGCACCAGACATAATACAGGAGATCAGACATGTCACAGTACATACACCCTGCACCAGACATAATACAAGAGATCACACAGACATGTCACAGTACATACACCCTGCACCAGACACAATACAGGAGATCACACAGACATGTCACAGTACATACACCCTGCACCAGACATAATACAGGAGATCACACAGACATGTCACAGTACATACACCCTGCACCAGACACAATACAGGAGATCACAGAGACATGTCACAGTACATACACCCTGCACCAGACATAATACAGGAGATCAGACAGACATGTCACAGTACATACACCCTGCACCAGACATAATACAGGAGATCAGACAGACATGTCACAGTACATACACCCTGCACCAGACATAATACAGGAGATCACACAGACATGTCACAGTACATACACCCTGCACCAGACATAATACAGGAGATCACACAGACATGTCACAGTACATACACCCTGCACCAGACACAATACAGGAGATCACACAGACATGTCACAGTACATACACCCTGCACCAGACATCATACAGGAGATCACACAGACATGTCACAGTACATACACCCTGCACCAGACACAATACAGGACATCACAGAGACATGTCACAGTACATACACCCTGCACCAGACATAATACAGGAGATCACAGACATGTCACAGTACATACACCCTGCACCAGACATAATACAGGAGATCACACAGACATGTCACAGTACATACACCCTGCACCAGACATAATACAGGAGATCACACAGACATGTCACAGTACATACACCCTGCACCAGACATAATACAGGAGATCACATAGACATGTCACAGTACATACACCCTGCACCAGACATAATACAGGAGATCACAAAGTATTGTCATCTCGTAGTATATTCATCTGTAGAACAGCGTCCCCCCAACTCCAGTCCTCAGGACCCGCCAACACTGCGGGTCTTCAGGATTCCCTTAATTTAATATAGGTGATTCCAACCCCTGTGTGATACTATCACCTATGCAATATGGTATGAAGGAAATCCTGACAACATGCCCCGTGTGCGGCCCTTGAGGACTGGAGTTGGGACCTCTGCAATAGAGCACAAAGCACAGAATCTCCTTGCACACACAATGCTGCACCCAATGTCCCCTCATAATACACTGGAACAGACCATAAACCTTACAGTTGTCCTTCTTAACCTCAGTGTTGCCAAAAAAAAAAAAAATTTCAGCCGGGTCACATAACAACATATCTCAAAACTTTCCAACCTCGAAAAAATTCCCCTTCATTGCACCCATATAGTATGTGTTACGTATTGACTGCCTTGCTGTATGGAAGTGCTTCTACTGTGGTTTCAATGAAGCCTTTTTTTCCCCCAGCTCTGTGTGGAGAGAGGAAGCTAATGAGCTGGAGCTGAGAGTGCAGGTGTGTGTGATGAATATGACTCATGCTTAGGTGAGCTGAGGGGTGTGTCTGAGCTGGCTGTTCCCCACCTTGGCCATAAATGGGTCAGCTCACCTTCACCTGATGTCGCTGATTCAGTTCACTGCTATTCTGTGACTCTGGAGTGCAGACGTGATCGCAAGCTGCTGCTGTTTTTTCCCATTGGAGGTTGCTGGGTTCTGTGGCCTGTGGGTGGTGGTGGGGGCCTTATTCCTAGGGCTTCGTAGGAGTTTTAGAGTCTTAGGCTGGGGATCAGACCTCTTCACCTTTAGAGGTACCTCTGAGTACAGGGCCAGTCAGGGACCCCAGTATTAGGGCCAGAGCAGGCTCCTCTGACTCCCTACGCCTAGCCCATCGTATTTCTGGTTACCCCGGCCACCCCAGCGTGACAGTATGGTACCACCAAAGGTGCCCCACAAAGATTGTATAATAACTCCCTCCCCCCCCCCCCCCCCCCAGTATAGTTCTCCCACAGGACCATCCTCACACTGTATGATGACCCTTCAGCCCCCCCCCCCTCACTACCCAGGCACAGCATGATTCCCCCCTCCCCACCCTGCAAATGTGCCCCCTCACCTCTTCACACAGTATAATGACCTCCCCCTAGCCCTTCCAAATATTAGAATGCTCTCCACAGAGACATTTAAATATTGTAATGGGCCCCACATAGTCCTCCATATGGTATGATAGCCTCTAAAGAGTGCAACAAATATTTTAATGGTCCTCCAAATATAATATCCCCATATAGCCTTCATCTAATATATAAAGCTGAGGGTGTGTATGTATCATAGCCTGCCCACTTTACATAGCCATTCCCACTCCGTATACTATAATTCACCTCCCCCACATAGCGTAATGACCCTACAGTCCTCCATATAGTATAATGCATACCATAGTCTTCCATATAATATAATGCAGTCTTCATAGTCTTCCATATAGTATAATGCACCCCCTCTCCATAGCCCTCCATATAGTGCAGTGACCCCCATAATCCTCCATATATTAGAATACACCCCTATAGTCCTCCATATAGTGGGCCCCACATTGCCTTCAATATATTATGATGCAACCCCCATATGCTCCTTACATTGTAATGCACTTACATAGTCCTCCAAATAGTATTCTGGTGATTGGCCAGCAGTGTTCCCAATAAATACTCACCTATCCTCCTTCACCCGCTGCTCCAATCTCTTTGAGAGGTCTGTAGCTCTGCACATCAGCACAGCGGTGCTCAGTAGTCATTGCACCTGCTGCATTGAGACACCAGAGCTCAGACACAGAGACAATAATGGAGGAGGGAGACGAACAGTCCCTTTTTCATGGTTGCTTTCTACTGTATTGGTGTCATGCAGGACGAAGGGATGTCCGGCTGCCATGCTTGCATGGACCAATGGCGTCCAGCGCACTGCACACACAGTGAGGAAACACTGGAGGAGGGGGAGCAAATACAGCGGAGGGTGCTGTTCATAGGGAACGGGGGAGAGGTGACCTCCTGCACTCACCTGAGGCTTTGCTCTGATCTCCCTTCCATCCCTCTATGGGTTCTTACCTAGTCCCTCCCTGGCCCTGATGTTAACACACAATAGTGAGAGAGCTGGCAGGAGCACTAGTCCCAACCACTGCACTAATAATAACAAGAGGGAAGGGGAAACAGAAAAAGAACAAGGCAACTTCATGCCTGCTGCCTTGCTCCTTGACAGCAGACAGCTTGGCACCTGTCAGATTCTCCAGAGGGCTTCCTTCACCTCAGGAAGCTGGGCCAGGAATGGAGTTCAATCACCAGCAAGAAATGCTGGACCATGTGACCATATAAAGGAGATGGGAGTGATCAGAGTATCCACACCTGGAAATGAGCTAGCTAGTTTGCTAGCAACAGAAACTGACATTAACTCCTTAACTGCCAAAGGAAAGAAAAAACGTTTAATATGAAGTCTCAATACAGGAAAGAGACACAGGCCCCAAAACTGTCTCAAGTCTCCAAAGTAAGAGAGACCATCGGGACATCGGTTTTGGTTTGATGCAATAAAGACGACCTTTCATCAGATCATAAGTGGGCAGAATTCTCTCATGTAAGTGTTAAATCCACCATATACTGTAGCAGCGATTATAGACCTCATTGTTGAGTTCTTATTTCTAAGGTCTATACAATGGTGGTGATGATCACAGGATTCTATTTAGTAAAGATCATCAAAATGAGCAATAAAATAAAAAAGCCACATCACTGGGGCAATATGACAGATGTGTGCCCCAAACACCCCCTCTTTCCCCTTTCTACCCCGGCTTCAAAGAGCCTCCATCGCGCATGATCAGAGGTCGCCCATACTAGAGGTCATGCGCACTACTTTACAGCCGGGTGTATGTATACGGCGTCAGAGAGACATGGGGCGCATGACTGGAAATGCAGAGATTTCTGATCATGGGCGGTGAGCTTCTGTGAAGCTGGATACATACACCCGGCTATACAGTAGTGCGCATGACCTCTAGTATGGGCGACCTCTGATCATGTGCGGTGAGCTTCTGTGAAGTTGAGGGTGCATACTCCCAGTTGTAGAGTAGTGCGCATGACCGCAAATGCGGCGACTGCTGATCATGCATGGTGGAGTTGCTCTTGAAGCCGGATACATTTACCCGACTGTAGTGTAGTGTGCATGACCTTTAGTATGGACTTCTGATCATGCGCGGTGAGCCTCTCTGAAATCGGGGGTGCATACTCTTACTGTAGAGTAGTGCGCATGACCGGAAATTCAGCAACTTCTGATCATTCGCGGTGGGCATCTCTGAAGCTGAGGGTGCGGACACTTGACTGTTAGGAAGGGTGACTTTCAATCATGCGCGGTGAGCCACTCTGAAGCCGGGCGTGTGACTCACCGAGGCCGGGACTCCGGTTTAGACAGGCGATGCTTCCTTCCTCCTTGTCACGGGTGGACCGCGCCTGCCGGTAGTGGGGCCCGGTGCAGTGCAGATCAAAAGTGAAGACGTCTTGTTGGAACAGATTAAAGGGGTTTTTTAATTTATTCGTGACGCCACCTATGAGTAGATTCGGTAAGGGCTACCGACGCTGCGGAACCTCCGGGGGATGGACAGCAGCAAGATGTTACGCTCCCCACAGGCTGAGCGGTGATCCCCGGAGGCTGGAGCTGCTCAAGATGTTGTGCGGCAGCTGCGGTTACCTGTTAGTGCGGACGGACAGTTCATAAGGAAGCACGGACACAGAAAGTCTCTATAACGGGTCTTTACTGTAACCAGCAGGCAGTACATGGCATACAGTGGTTGAGTAGTAGACCAGGTGGACTCAGCAGTGATGGTGTCCCTTAGAGATCCGCAGTGTTCTTCCATTCTACCTAACTTGTTTGCCAGCGTCGCCCAGGAATACCAGGTCGGGTACAGGGAGGCTGCTTCAATGCCCTATCCATGATGTACGTTCTGGATGTTTTGGGGAGCCTTGGGTCCCTTAGTGGGTACACCGCTGGTTAGACGACTGGAAGTTGGCGGGTGGTGGGGTGCTCCTGTGAAGCTGCTCCTCCACTCTTCTGGTTCGCATAGCAGAGGTGAACTGCTGCCAGCTTCGGTACCAGTGAACCGGCTGTGAGTTGTGGGCACGGGAGTCTTTTGGGAACCCCGTGTGAATAATGCCCAATCCCGGTGGTTAAGGCCTCAGGTGCTGACACCCGACCGGTGACGGCCCAGGGGCTGCACGGAGTGCGGAGTCCCCGCTCCTCTCCAAGTTCTAGATTGTTCTTCTTCTCAACTCAACTCTCTAGATTATTGTTTGTGTTCTACTACACTACCCTAACACTCCACCCCCCAGGACCTATGATTGGTCCCCTGTTCTAGGTGTTGCATGTTGGGTTGGATCTCTATGTTAACCGGATCATTGCTGAGTCAGAGGATATTGCGGCTGCATTTGTGGCTGCAATACCCTCTTGTGACGCACTCGTTGCGGGGCGCCACACGTGCATACACTGACTGTAGAGTAGTGTGCATGACCGGAAATGCAGCAACTTCTGATCATGCGCGGTGGGCATCTCTGAAGCTGAGGGTGCGGACACTTGACTGTTAGGAAGGGTGACTTTCAATCATGCGCGGTGAGCCTCTCTGAAGTCGGGGGTGCATACTCCCAGATGTACAGTAGTGCGCATGACTGGAAACGCGGCAGCGATCGATCAGGTGCGGTGAGCCCCTCTGAAGCTAGGTCAGGGATACACAGACACATGCACATGCGCCTTAATATAGCGGATAAGATAACGATGCTATGTTATCACACCCAGAGGAGCACCCCAAATGCTACGTGTGCCGACTAGTCCTAGTGGGGGAACGTACGCCCCCTTGACTAATCCAAGCCCTAATTGGCATCTCCTAAATGATCTTTTCAGATCCCTTCTCTATAGATCGGTTTATGTAGCTGTAACGTGCTGGGACTGAAGAAGGGATTTGAGATCTGTAGCCAGAAAAGCCTGTAGGTCCGGGTGCACAGAGGAGCGGACACATTTCAGATTACTCAGGAGCGCGGCTTTAATAACTGAGTGTCTCCTCTGGAGCGGGCGAATGTGGTCTGAGTCCTGGATGTTATTTCTACAATCCCACGACCTCCTCGGTGCTCTCTGACCTGCGTTTCCTTTTCTGTCCTACGTCACTTGTTTATAAGGCCGCGGTCACATGACCGAATTCTTGGACCTAGAGCGATCCAACAAAACCTGGGACCAATGTTGTTCTATGGGGCCGTGCACATGGCGGATCTCTTTTGTCTCAGATTGAATAAAATCACAGCATCGCGATCTGCATCTGTAAATTGTGATCCACTCGGCCATAAAAATCCGTGAAATGACGTCCACGAGTGCGGTCTGATAGAATAGAGAGGGTGGATGATCTCTCGCCCCGCCATACTAGATCCCAGGAAATCACATCAGACTCAAATCTATTTTGGATCAAATTTGGATCAAACGTTGATCAACCTCTAGTCAAACTCACAATCTAGATTAGCATAATGGGACGGAATCTCTCGGATGGGGAGATCCGCTCGTGTGATCCGGCTTTATCATGTGTTGGTTTAGCTCATTGTCAGGACTGATGATCTCCCCAGAACTTACCTGATTCCAGTATCATAACCGCATTCCACACTGATTTCAGCAATCCTCTGTGACCTGCACAGATCTTTCTACGGCTTGGATCTACAGTGATACCTTGGAAGAACCTACATTTATAAGAACTTGTAAGTTGTATGGATTTGCAGCCTGAAGTGCAAGAAATTCTCCAGTCACTGACAGCAAGCAGCTGTATCACAATGCTGAGAAATATACACAATGGCTAGAAGGGGCCCCTGTGCATGAAAAGTAACGGGGCCCTTACGGTCCAATAATGCCGGTGACAGAAGCTGCTTTGGAGATGGATGTGGCCCCTGACCTCACTGCGTGTTTTCATTAAAGGGGATTCAGACAGAAGAAGCCCCTGTGCATGTGCGCCTCTTTGTGTCAGTGAAAGAAGCTTCATGTGGATGTGGCCCCACTGGCAGACACAGACAAGAGTGGGCCCCTGTGCAAGAACAGTAATGGGGCCCTTACAGACCAATAATACCAGTGGCAGAAGCTGCTTTGGAAGTTGACTGGTCCCTGACCTCACAGGGCCCAGACTGCACCAATGATAGGAAGGTACTGGACTGTGTTTTCATTAAGGAGGGAATCAGACAGAAGTGTGTGGGCCCCTCTGTGTCAGTGACTGAAGCTTCACGTGGATGTGGCCCCACTGGCAGACACACAAGAGAGGGCCCCTGTTTAAGTACAGTATATGGGCCCATTGCAGCCCAATAGCTCCTCATAATGCACAATACCACCTGTATGGATATAGATTTGGTCCCCTCAACCTTCAGCCCCTGTGTGGCTGCACCATTGATGTGGCCCTCTGATTTCTGGGCCCCTGTGTGGCTGCACCATTGATGTGGCCCTCTGATCTCTGGTCCCCTGTGTGGCTGCACCATTGATGTGGCCCTCTGATCTCTGGTCCCCTGTGTGGCTGCACCATTGATGTGGCCCTCTGATCTCTGGTCCCCTGTGTGGCTGCACCATTGATGTGGCCCTCTGATCTCTGGTCCCCTGTGTGGCTGCACCATTGATGTGGCCCTCTGATCCCTGGGCCCCTGTGTGGCTGCACCATTGATGTGGCTCCCTGATCTCTGGGCCACTGTGTGGCTGCACCATTGATGTGGCCCTCTGATCTCTGGGCCCCTGTGTGGCTGCACCATTGATGTGGCCCTCTGATCTCAGGGCCACTGTGTGGCTGCACCATTGATGTGGCCCTCTGATCTCGAGGCCCCTGTGTGGTTGCACCATTGATGTGGCCCTCTGATCTCAGGGCCCCTGTGTGGCTGCACCATTGATGTGGCCCTCTGATCTCTGGGCCCCTGTGTGGCTGCACCATTGATGTGGCCCTCTGATCTCAGGGCCACTGTGTGGCTGCACCATTGATGTGGCCCTCTGATCTCAGGGCCCCTGTGTGGCTGCACCATTGATGTGGCCCTCTGATCTCAGGGTCCCTGTGTGGCTGCACCATTGATGTGGCCCTCTGATCTCAGGGCCCCTGTGTGGCTGCACCATTGATGTGGCCCTCTGATCTCAGGGTCCCTGTGTGGCTGCACCATTGATGTGGCCCTCTGATCTCAGGGCCCCTGTGTGGCTGCACCATTGATGTGGCCCTCTGATCTCTGGGCCCCTGTGTGGCTGCACCATTGATGTGGCCCTCTGATCTCTGGGCCCCTGAGTGGCTGCACCATTGATGTGGCCCTCTGATCTCAGGGCCCCTGTGTGGCTGCTCTATTGATGTGGCCCTCTGATCTCAGGGTCCCTGTGTGGCTGCACCATTGATGTGGCCCTCTGATCTCAGGGCCCTGTGTGGCTGCACATTGATGTGGCCCTCTGATCTCGAGGCCCTTGTGTGGCTGTTCTATTGATGTGGCCCTCTGATCTCTGGGCCCCTGTGTGGCTGTTCTATTGATGTGGCCCTCTGATCTCTGGGCCCCTGTGTGGCTGCACCATTGATGTGGCCCTCTGATCTCGAGGCCCCTGTGTGGCTGCACCATTGATGTGGCCCTCTGATCTCGAGGCCCCTGTGTGGCTGCACCATTGATGTGGCCCTCTGATCTCTGGGCCCCTGTGTGGCTGCACCATTGATGTGGCCCTCTGATCTCAGGGCCCCTGGGTGGCTGCACCATTGATGTGGCCCTCTGATCTCTGGGCCCCTGGGTGGCTGCACCATTGATGTGGCCCTCTGATCTCAGGGCCCCTGTGTGGCTGCACCATTGATGTGGCCCTCTGATCTCTGGGCCCCTGTCTCAGGAGTGTGATCCTGTTGGGCCTCTGCTGGCAGCAGTGGAGCATTGCTCTGCTAGGTGGAGGCAGAGACTCTGCGGAATCTCCATGTGTCACAGCAGCTGCAGCTCAGAACAGAGTCCATCCACAGAGATCACTGGCTCCAGATCCCAGGCTGCTCCGACCACAGGATCCCAGGCTGCGGTCATGGTGAGAGACGAGACAGGTAATGATCACTGAGCAGTTTGTCCTGAGCACAGGCTGAGATCACCTGGAGATCAATAAGTGATCGATACTGACCACAATGCAGGAAACTCTGTGCCATATTGGTGGTCCGCAGCTTTCCCAGAAGCAGAGGATTACTGTCCTCTACATTATAGGGGAAAATTCTCCATTATCAGATGATTCTGTGTCTTATACAGAAGGTGAGACCCCCAGAGACACTGGAGGAAGGGTCTGTGTCAGCCCTGGAAGATCAGGCAGCTCTTACATGAGAATTCACCTTTTAAGTTCCTACTTAGTTACTTTTTTGATACTTTTTTTGTTGCTTTTGTGGTTTGTTCATTCTTTGCTCTGTATCATTTTACATAATGTATAATACTGCAGGACCTGTAATGTATTGATACATTGTTTATAATCCTATAGATACCTATTCTTCTGCTCATTCCTTGCTCCGATCTTTCATGCTTATAATCTGGATCACTATAGATCAGGTCCAGCGCTGTCTGTTCCTGCAGGATCCTGGATCTATTGATACATTGTTTATGATCCTATAGATTTATTTTTCTCTCATTCTTTGCTCTGGATCATTATATACAGTGTTCAGTGCTGCTCTTGATCCTGGATCTATTGATACATTGTTTTTATGATCCTATAGATTCTCCTTCTTCTCATTGTTTGTGGTCATTCCGGGAGGATGGTAAATCCGGATGATGGCGGTGCACATAGCGGGGATGCTCACATTACAGCAGCTGGGCTCACACGTGTCGGGGCCCCTGAGCTATGTGGACCCTCCATGTGTCCCCGGAGCTTGTGTAGGGAATGTGTTGTTGTATGTCAGGAATGCTCCCAATACAAAGTGTCAGGGACAGAAAAGTGGAAACTCTGAGCACCTCCTCTGTAGATATACTGTGGCCCCCCAGACATGTGGCCCCGGTACGTCCACCCCTGGTGTTCTCTTTCTTGGATAGGTCAGGGTTCTCTTTACAATCTTTGGGAGTTTTATTTTCATGGTTTTGTGTTTTGCTCTTCATAAACTCCAGAATGGCAAAATAAATCTGCAGCCAATCAGAGGGTCCATATACATGATGGGGTAGAGTGAGGGGCTATGGTGAGGTGTGTGATGGGGTAGAGTCAGGCTATGGCGAGGTGTGATGGGGTAGAGTCAGGGGCTATGGGAGGTGTGATGGGGTAGAGTCAGGCTATGGCGTGAGGGAGTCGGGCTAGGAGGTGTGATGGGGTAGAGTCAGTGAGGGCTATGGCGAGGTGTGATGGGGTAGAGTCAGGGGCTATGGAGGTGTGATGGGTAGAGTCAGGGCTATGGCGAGTGTGATGGGGTAGAGTCAGGGGCTATGGCGAGGTGTGATGGGGTAGAGTCAGGGCTATGGCGAGGTGTGGGGTAGAGTCAGGGGCTATGGCGAGGTGTCGATGGGGATAGAGTCAGGGCTATGGCGAGGTGCTGATGGGGTAGAGTCAGGGGCTATGCGAGGTGCGATGGTAGAGTCAGGGGCTATGGCGAGGTGTGCGATGGGGTAGAGTCAGGGGCTATGGCGAGTCGAGGGTAAGTAGGGCTATGGCGAGGTGGATGGGGTAGAGTCAGGGGCTATGGTGCGAGGTGTGTATGGGGTAGAGTCAGGGGCTATGGCGAGTGTGTGATGGGGTAGAGTCAGGGGCTATGGCGAGGTGTGATGGGGTAGAGTCAGGGGCTATGGCGAGGTGTGATGGGTAGAGTCAGGGCTATGGCGAGGTGTGATGGGGTAATGGGCTCCACATTGGTTGTTGCTCCGCTTTCCATAATTAGGATAAAGTTTAGATTATTTATTACAATGAGAACAAAACCCAAATTTCCCATATTGTTGGTGACACATGGAGACATTTGGCCATTACGAGGTGACGTAAAACCACAGTATGGCTGCAAACTGGCTGTGATGTCCTTGTGACTGGGACAAAAGTGTCAGCGGCTCCTCAGACCCATTGTCATCTACGGGGGGTGTACTGTCTATCCTCACAGGTTACATTGTCATCTATGGGGGGTGTATTGTCTATTTTCACAGGTTACATTGTCATCTATGGGGGGTGTACTGTCTATTTTCACAGGTTACATTGTCATCTATGAGGGGTGTACTGTCTTTCCTCAGAGGTTACATTGTCATCTATGGGGGGTGTACTGTCTTTCCTCAGAGGTTACATTGGCATCTATGGGGGGTGTACTGTCTTTCCTCAGAGGTTACATTGGCATCTATGGGGGGTGTACTGTCTTTCCTCAGAGGTTACATTGGCATCTATGGGGGGTGTACTGTCTTTCCTCAAAGGTTACATTGTCATCTATGTGGGGTGTACTGTCTTTCCTCAGAGGTTACATTGTCATCTATGAGGAGTGTACTGTCTTTCCTCAGAGGTTACATTGTCATCTATGTGGGGTGTACTGTCTTTCCTCAAAGGTTACATTGGCATCTATGGGGGGTGTACTGTCTTTCCTCAAAGGTTACATTGTCATCTATGGGGTTCCATTCTGGCCATTGGGGTATTATATTGTCATCTATCTTGTGTTACGTTGTCCTCCCTCGCAGGTTCCATTGTCGTCTATGGAAGGTTCCATTGTTTGCTGGCGTGGTGCAGTTTCCGGTGCCCGGTGATGGTGCCAGGCCCTGGTATCTATGTAGGGCAGAGTGTCAGCTGAGTGATTGATGAATCAGTGTGCAGTGATCACATTCCAGCTGTATTATTGGCGCTGTTTATGAAGTGGGTGTGCTGCGGCTGTCATCTGTAACCTTTGCCCTTTCTTGTTGATAAACTCACAAGTTCATTGTCAGGGTTTTTCTTGATAAGAAGACATGAGCTGCCCCCGCCCTCCAACCTGCTGCCCCTGCCCTGCTGCCCCCGCTGCCTGGTACATGGAGAAGCTCCTGTCACCTGTCTGTAGGTGTGATACTGGACCTGGGGCCCCTGGATTATTAAATGCTGAGCACAGGAGTTGAAGACAATCCCGAAACTCCAATGTTTCATAATAACTTGATACAGGGAGATCATAGAAGTGTAGGAGTTTATATCTCCATGGGACACAGCAGGGAGAGGCCCCTAGAAGAACAGGGGTCAATATGGAGAATGTCTGCTCTCCAGATAATGGGGATCCACTGTGAATAGTCAGATTACACATTACACTGTCACCTATCAGGATATACAGTGACCTGATTCATCTACACTGGCTATTGGTGGAAGTCAGTTGGAGTAATGTGTGCCACGTTTATGAAAGAAGCCTCCCATGAAGTTTCTCATGACGTGTGTACATGTAGTGTCAGTGTATTAATATTCTCACCTACCGCCGCTTCTCAGGGATCCAACTCCGCTCCTCATCTCAGTGACGTCACCGCTCTGCAGACTGTCCGGGTCACTGTGCTCTGCATGTCTCTGAACTCTTCCACTGTAAGTCTATGGAGCATCTGAACAAGGTTCCATAGACTTACATTGTAAAGGAGACGCACACACAGAACAGAGTGAGCCGGAGAACCTGCAGGACAGTGTAGTCACTGAGAGAAGGAGCAGGGCGGTGACGTCACTAAGAAGAGGAGCAGGGTGGTGACATCACTGAGAGGAGGAGCAGGGCAGTGACGTCACTGAGAGGAGGAGCAGGGCGGTGACGTCGCTGAGAGGAGGAGCAGGGCGGTGACGTCGCGGAGAGGAGGAGCAGGGGCGGTGGCGTCACTGAGGGGAGGAGCAGGGGCGGTGGCGTCACTGAGGGGAGGAGCAGGGGCGGTGGCGTCACTGAGGGGAGGAGCAGGTCGGTGACGTCGCTGAGAGGAGGAGCAGGGCAGTGACGTCACTGAGAGGAGGAGCAGGGCGGTGACGTCGCTGAGAGGAGGAGCAGGGCGGTGACGTCACTGAGAGGAGGAGCAGGGCGGTGACGTCACTGAGAGGAGGAGCAGGGCGGTGACGTCGCTGAGTGGAGGAGCAGGGCGGTGACGTCGCTGAGTGGAGGAGCAGGGCGGTGACGTCGCTGAGTGGAGGAGCAGGGCGGTGACGTCGCTGAGGGGGGGGAGCAGGGGCGGTGGCGTCACTGAGGGGAGGAGCAGGGGCGGTGACGTTGCTGAGGGGAGGAGCATAGGGGCAGTGTTCTGAGGAAAGTAGCAGTAGTTGCAGATATTAACACGACACTACACTACATATACACAATTTTTCTGGTCATCATAATGGGAGACCCAGACAATGGGGTTTAGGGCACTGCCCTCCGGAGGTCACACTAGGTACTACAAGTTTGTAGACACCGCCTCCTCCGCTTATAAACCCCTACCGCAGGGAACATCCTCAGTTTTAAACTTAGTGTGCTCGGAGGATCACGCTTTGCTTGCACTTCACTGCACTCTCACTACTTACGTGATGGCGTCTGAAGACAAGGTAATATGGTCCTAGTCGGGACCTGCGACAGCCTCCCCGCTCACCCTTTGTGGCACACGCTGGTGGAGGTACCGGAGGGCCTAGTGCCTGGACACTCTGTGTTCTCCCGGTACGCTGTTGCGCTCCTTTCCATCCCTCTCTGGGGGCTCTGGAGAGTGGGAGATGGGAGCCTTGCACAGCTCCGCTCCGTCCGAGGCCTCCCTAAATGGTGCTTACAGACCGGACTGGAGCCAGCCCAGTCCGAGGCCTCCCTAAATGGTGCTTACACTCCGGACTGGGCTGAACCCCCGTCCGAGGCCTCCCTAAATGGTGCTTACAGACCGGACCGGCACTGAGGCACTCTGTGTCTCCTGTGTGCCTGGGGGTAGTGTCTGGCACTTTATGTGTCCTGACACTCAGACCGCGCGTTACCCTCGGGTCCGCGGATCTGGCGGTGTACCCTGTGCTGGGGTCACCCTGGCTGACCGCCCTGTGTGTGACAGGGGCTGAGGCCGTAGACTGTGCATGTTTGTATGTGATGACAGTCTGGGTATGTGTGCATGATGATTCCGCACTGTTTTCCCGCGCTGCGGGCTCCAGCACCTCCATTACAGAGGCTGCTTGGAGGAGGAGAGGCAGCCCTTACGGTGACGTCACCGGGGGGCGTGTGCGTGTGCTCCCGCGTGTTCCCGGCGCCGCCCACGTCTGTGCTGGCGGCGGCCATCTTCTCTCTCACTTCCCGGCTGGGATCTACGGCAGCACGTGTCTGCACTTCAGAGGGAGACCGGAACTCGCGGAGGTCACACACCCACACCGCTTCCTCCCACCGCGTTACTGCGGTCGGTAAGCCACCGGGATTCCCGGTTTGTTTTGTCTATTGGCCTTGGCCTCAACCCCTACTGTGGATATGTCCTCAGTTAGGAAGCGTGCTGCTAAGGCGGCGGATAACACCATTACCTGTGCTACCTGCAAGGGAACTTTGGTGGAGGGGTCCTGCAATAACTGCGGACGCCCAGAAGCCCGGGCTGGCTCAGCTGAGGCAGCAGCGGCTCCGGTGCTGTACCCTGAGGTTCAGGTGATCTCAGGGCCATGGGAAACGCAGAATAGGATCAATGAATCCCTGCTGTCCCAGATGTCCTCCATGTCGCAGTCACTGGAGGCACTGCATAGGAGACTGGAAAACCCAGCTACTCCTTCCAGTTACCCCCGGGTGTCTCCCTCTTCTGCTGTGAGACCCCCTAAGCGGGCTCGTCGTGAGGATTCACCCGAGCTCCAGGCTCTCTCTGAGGAGGAGCGTTCCTCTGATGGTGAGGAGGATGATGGGGGTTCAAACTTCGGGTCTGTGTCTGTATCTGAACCACCAGACGGGGTGGAGGATCTGGTGTCCTCCATCAATGAGACATTGCGTCTCGTGACTCCCCCTGAAGAGGTTGTCGTGCACCCGAAGGAGGTCTATCAATGGCTGCGGCCAGAGACTAGACCAAGTGGATCCTTCATGGACCACACTAATTTTGGAAGGGTGGTTAGAGCACCCAGGTTACATCCTGGGCGGCGTTATGTCCGTAAAACCAAGGACAATCGCTTCCCCTTCCCCCAGGAGGTGCTTCAGGAATGGTCGCAGTCTCCAAAGGTGGACGCCTCCATGACTAGAATTGCTGCACGCTCCCTTTTCTCTGCCTCTGATAGCTCCTCGCTGAAGGATGCTACTGATAGACAGGTCGAGCAACTCGCCAAGTCTTCCTATGAGGCTGTGGGGTCTTCATTTGCCCCTAATTTTGCTACGGTCTGGACCTTACAAGCGATTACTACCTGCTTGGATGGTATCACTGACCTGGCAAGGTCCAGTCCAGAGGTCCTGGCACTCACTGAGAGAGCGAGGGCCTATGCGGACTATGCCAGGACGGCGTCTCTGGAAACTGCCACTCGCTCAGCTGTGGCTTCGGCCAATGCGATAGCGATCCGCAGGTTGTTGTGGCTGCGTCTTTGGGACTCAGATGCCACATCTAAGAAGATTCTGCAGAATCTTCCGTTCTCTGGTGACAGACTCTTTGGCACAGAGCTGGACAAGCTGATCAAGGATTCTGCTGAGTCTAAGATACCGCAGAATAAGCCTAAGCCACGGTATACCGTTAAGAGGAACCCAAAGCAGTGGTCCTTTCGGTCCGGCTCGCAGTCATCAGCACCGTCCGCTCGCACGGACCGAGGGGGCAAGCCCGCTTCTCAGTGGCGCTCCAAGAGTCGTCCAAAGAAGCCGGCGGGGACGGCAACTACCACCCCCAAACCCGCCTCTACATGACTCACTCTTTCATCCTGCCTCCCCACAGGTGGGGGGCCGCTTGTCTCGCTTTCAGGACAAGTGGCTGCTTCACGTTCAAGATCAGTGGGTTCGAGACGTAGTCTCGCGAGGTTACAGGATAGAGCTGACGTCAAAACCATTATCCCGATTCCATCGGTCTGTTCCATCCCCAGAAAAGACTCAGGCTTTTTACCAGGTGTTGGAGGGTCTCCGCAGAGACGGAGTAGTGGTCCCAGTGCCCACGGCAGAGAGGTTCAGGGGTTTTTACTCCAACCTGTTTATTGTCCCAAAGAAGGACGGCTCCTTTCGACCGGTCCTGGACCTCAAATTGTTCAACCGTCACGTGTTGGTGCGGAAGTTCCGCATGGAATCCCTACGTTCCGTTATCGCGGCTCTGTCGCAGGGGGACTTCCTAGCGTCCATCGATATCAGGGACGCTTACCTTCACGTGCCCATTGCACCGGCTCATCAACGCTGGTTACGATTCGCAGTGGGGGACGAACATCTCCAATTTGTGGCCCTACCCTTCGGGTTGGCCTCTGCACCAAGGTGTTCACGAAGGTGATGGCATCTATGATGGCTCTCCTGCATGTGCAGGGTCACGCCGTCATACCCTATCTGGAAGACCTATTGGTCAGGGCGCCATCGGAAGACCTTTGTCGGGTGAGCCTGGAAGCGACCATGAGGTCTCTGGAACAGTTCGGGTGGCTTCTCAATACTCAGAAGTCGACCCTGGTTCCGACCCAGTCATTGACATATCTGGGCATGGATTTCCACACGGACTCAGCCCTGGTGTCTCTACCTCAGGCCAAACAGCTGGCGATCCACTCAGGAGTACAGCACGTTCTCCTGTCACCTCACTCATCCCTTCGGGAATTGATGAGACTGGTGGGACGCATGGTAGCGGCAATAGAGGCGGTGCCATTTGCACAGTTTCGTCTCCGTCCTCTCCAGCTGGAGATTCTTCGCCGGTGGGACAAGAGAGCGATCTCTCTGAATCGGTTGGTGGTACTATCGCAACCGACCAGGGACTCCCTGCAGTGGTGGCTCCAGCCACGTCACTTGTCACGGGGAAGATCCTTCCTCAAACCTTCTTGGTTAGTGGTGACCACCGACGCCAGTCTGAAGGGCTGGGGCGCGGTGTTCTTACACCACAGGGCCCAAGGCCTCTGGACTCAGGCGGAGTCGACGTTGCAGATCAACGTCCTGGAGATCAAGGCGGTCTATCTGGCGCTCCTGGCGTTTCAGAAATTCCTGGCAGGACGACCCATTCGGGTACAGTCAGACAATGCGACGGCCGTCGCCTACATAAATCATCAGGGAGGGACCAGAAGCGCTCAGGCCCTCGCCGAAGTCCACCGCATCCTATCGTGGGTGGAGGAACACGACTGCTTGATCTCCGCAGTTCACATCCCAGGGGTCGAGAACTGGGAGGCCGACTACCTGAGCCGGCAGGGGATGGACGCCGGAGAGTGGTCCCTTCATCCAGACGTCTTCCGGGACATCTGCAGCAGATGGGGCACTCCGGACGTGGATCTGATGGCCTCAAGGCTGAATCATCAGGTGCCCCAGTACTTGGCGAGATCGTGGGATCCTCAGTCCCTGGGGGCGGATGCTCTGATACTGAGTTGGTCCAGCTTCCAACTGCCGTATGTGTTCCCTCCTCTGGCTCTGATTCCCAGGGTCCTGTGGAAGATCAGGTCGGAGTGCAGGATAGCCATTCTAGTGGCTCCAGATTGGCCCAGGAGGTCCTGGTATCCGGACCTGTGGCATCTGTCAGGCGGACACAGGTGGGCTCTTCCAGAACGCGCAGATTTACTCGCACAAGGCCCATTCTTCCACCTCAATTCCAGGGCCCTCAGATTGACTGCATGGCTCTTGAGGCCTGGCTCCTGACATCTAGGGGTTTCTCCCCTACAGTGGTGGCCACTATGAATCGGGCTAGGAAGCCTGTTTCCAGGAAGATGTACCACCGGACGTGGAAGATCTTTTTTACCTGGTGTGCCTCTGGTGGACGGTCTCCTTGGCCCTTGTCCATCCCGACGTTGTTGGCTTTCTTACAGTCGGGTTTGGAGTTGGGATTATCCCTTGGCTCTTTGAAATGTCAAGTATCAGCACTTTCGGTGCTGTTTGACAGGCGATTGGCGCTCCTCCCGAAGGTGCGTCAATTTCTGCAGGGGGTGTCGCGGATGGTTCCGCCCTACAAGAGACCTCTGGACCCTTGGGACCTTAACATGGTCCTGGCGGCATTACAGAAACCGCCGTTTGAGCCGTTGAGAGATGTTTCTCTATCTCGTCTGTCCCAGAAAGTGGCCTTTCTGGTGGCGATTACGTCTCTAAGGAGGGTCTCAGAATTGGCTGCACTATCGTGCAAGTCACCCTTTCTGGTGGTTCACCAAGACAAGGTGGTGTTGCGCCCACGGCCAGAATTCTTGCCGAAGGTAGTTTCAACTTTTCACCTGAACCAGGAGATTGTTCTCCCATCATTTTGCCCCGCTCCCGTTCATCAGGTTGAGCGCGACCTCCATACTCTGGATCTCGTGAGAGCTGTACGCATTTATGTGTCCAGGACCGCCTCCTTCAGGAGTTCGGATTCCTTATTTGTTCTTACGACAGGTCGCTGTAAGGGGTCCGCGGCTTCGAAGTCAACCTTGGCCAGATGGATTAAGGCTTCCATTCAAGAGGCTTACCGGTCCTCTGGTTTGCCTCTCCCGGTGGGATTGAAGGCTCACTCTACCAGGGCTGTAGGTGCCTCTTGGGCCTTGCGACATCGAGCGTCTGCTCTACAGGTGTGTCAGGCGGCCACTTGGTCCAGCCTGCACACTTTCTCTAAGCACTATATGGTGCATGCCCATGCCTCTGCGGATGCAAGTCTGGGCAGGCGGGTTCTCCAGGCGGCGGTTGCCCACCTTTGAAGGGAACCATGTGTTATCCGTCTTGTTGAGGAACTCTTCCCGCCCTGGGGTATTGCTTTAGGACATCCCCATTGTCTGGGTCTCCCATTATGATGACCAGAAAAAAGAGAATTTTGTTTACGTACCGTAAATTCTTTTTTCTTTAATCATCAATGGGAGACCCAGCACCCACCCAGTTGTTCCTTTGCATGTTTTGCATTTGTTCTGCTCTCTGTTGAGACAGTGTTTGCCGGGTTGTTGAACCGTCTGTGCACGGCATTCTTCCCGATGTTTCGGGTGTGGTTTATTTTCTCCTCGCAGCTTATGGACCAAACTGAGGATGTTCCCTGCGGTAGGGGTTTATAAGCGGAGGAGGCGGTGTCTACAAACTTGTAGTACCTAGTGTGACCTCCGGAGGGCAGTGCCCTAAACCCCATTGTCTGGGTCTCCCATTGATGATTAAAGAAAAAAGAATTTACGGTACGTAAACAAAATTCTCTTTTTAATGAAAAAAGAATGGCTGGCTTTAGTAGGCGTGCACCTCTACAGTGAATTTGCCATCTCACTTGCCATGAGCCACCATAATGATGTACTCCAGTCATTTCTGTCATTACGTAAGCTTCACCTATTCTACAACAAGTTGGAACATCTGACCGGAACTGACATAAACGCTCCAAAAGTTGTAACATTTCTTTAATTTTGGGAACTTAACGTAAAGTAGATCTGTGACCGGACTGGGCCCCTCTCCCCACCCTGATCAGACTGACAGCACCCCGATGGGCGAGCACCGCGTTCCTTTTGGGAACATTTGTGACACCAATGTATCCGGTGCGTTTTCTGATCTCTGATAATACTTTCGTGTCCTCTTGGCTTCTATTAGCCGTCCCCATACTAAGCTCTCTACATACGAGGGCAGATACACGTTACATGTGTGATATGTGACTGTTGTGTGGATTTCACCTCCGGGGATAACATGCTTTTGTCTCCTTGCACAGCGTTCAGGATAGAGCCGGATTTTCCGCTGGGTAAGACGCCTGCGTTGCGGCTTTTTTAGCAGAGCTGAGCAGGTTGTAGTTTAGCCTGTTAGTGATATTGTATATTCCCTGTAGTTTTAGTATCTGCTGCACTTTGTAATATAAATCGAGCTATGATATTCCATCTGCTGATAGTTACAAGGTCACATCATAAAATCCATATCCCTAACCCCTCCCCGACTAACACTGGAGTTTATAGGATCTTATATGGAGCTCGGTATCTCTAGAGCGGTTAGACTTGTTACTTTGTTCCTTCTTGGCCCCAACCTGATACAAGGAGGCAAAGGACAGTCAGATTGTGGTAACTACAGGGTTCACAAATACATATTGATTAAGTGTTAATTAATATATCTTTACAGAGAGAAAGTGCTTGCAGAAATAAAGCTCCAAATCCATTGATATTGTAACTTTATCAAACTCCTCTCCCTGCAGCCACCACTAGGGGGAGCTCCCTGTATACAGAGATACATGATAAGATCCTGTCTGCAGTCACCACTAGGGGAGCTCCCTGTATACAGAGATACATGATAAGATCTGTCTGCAGTCACCACTAGGAGGAGCTCCCTGTATACAGAGTCCATAAGATCCTGTCTGCAGTCACCACTAGGGGGAGTTCCCTGTATACAGAGATACATGATAGTATCTGTCTGCAGTCACCACTAGGGGGAGTCCTGTATACAGAGTACATAAGATTCTGTCTCAGCCACCACTAGGGGGAGCTCCTGTAATGAGATACATGATAAGATCCTGTTTGCAGTCACAACTAGGGGGAGTTCCCTATATACAGAGATGCATGAAGTATCTGTCTGCAGCACACTAGGGGGAGCTCCTGTATAAGAGATACATGATAAGATCTTGTCTGCAGTCACCACTAGGGGGAGCTCCCTGTATACAGAGATACATGATGATTCCTGTCTGCAGTCACCACTAGGGGGAGCTCCCTGTATACAGAGATACATGATAAGATCCTGTCTGCAGTCACCACTAGGGGGAGTTCCCTGTATACAGAGATCATGATAGTATCTGTCTGCAGTCACCACTAGGGGGAGCTCCCTGTATACAGAGATACATGATAAGATCCTGTCTGCAGTCACCACTAAGGGGAAGCTCCCTGTATACAGAGATACATGATAAGATCTGTCTGCAGCACCACTTAGGGGGAGCTCCCTGTATACAGAGATACATGAAAGATCCTGTCTGCAGCCCACCACTAGGGGGAGTCCCTGTATACAGAGATACATGATAAGATTCTGTCTGCAGTCACCATAGGGGGAGCTCCCTGTATACAGAGATACATGATAAGATCCTGTCTGCAGCCACCACTAGGGGAGCTCCCTGTATACAGAGATACATGATAAGATCCTGTCTGCAGTCACCACTAGGGGCTCCCTGTATACAGAGATACATGATAAGATCCTATCTGCAGTCACCATTAGGGGGAGCTCCCTGTATACAGAGATACATGAAAGATTCTGTCTGCAGCACCATTAGGGGAGCTGCCCTGTATACAGAGATACATGATAAGATCCTGTCTGCAGTCACCACTAGGGGGAGCTCCCTGTTAAAGAGATACTAGATTGTTGAGTCACATAGGGAGCTCCTGATACGAGATACATGATAGATCTGTCTGCAGCCACCACTAGGGGGAGCTCCCTGTATACAGAGATACATGATAAGACTGTCTGTCCTGCAAGTAAAACATCACCACAAGATGAAAATTCTGAAAACATAGGTTTGTATAGGAGCGGATGCACAAAATCAAGAACTGATATTTTATGAATCATATCTTCAGATACATTTAAGCAATCAAGCCCTTTTCGATGATGCCTGGTCCTTGACATCGTCATCAATTTATTGATGGTGTAATGTTGGTGGCAGCGGATCTCAGCATCTATTGACTTCACATTATTACTTCACGTGTATTTAAAGTTGTCTCCGGCTTCCAGGGATTATTAAACTAATGCGCTAGTGATCTCCACCCTGAGCTCAGCAAACTGCGCAGCTCCGCCGGGGACTCAGCGCATTCACTCAGCGCTCGCTTCAATTTCCGTCCTAAAATAAAAGGATTGCTGAGTTACCGATTCTGTAATATTATATAATTAGTGAGATTACTCCTGTCTGACAACTGGAAGGAAACACTTCACCTGCTCCAATCATGTCATAAAGTAATGCACACAATGCTTCCACCAGCAGAATAGTGAGTGCAGCTCTGGAGTATAATACAGGAGGTAACTCAGGATCAGTAATGTAATGTATGTACACAGTGACTGCACCAGCAGAATAGGGAGTGCAGCTCTGGAGTATAATACAGGAGGTAACTTGGGATCAGTAATGTAATGTATGTACACAGTGACTGCACCAGCAGAATAGTGAGTGCAGCTCTGGAGTATAATACAGGAGGTAACTCAGGATCAGTAATGTAATGTATGTACACAGTGACTGCACCAGCAGAATAGTGAGTGCAGCTGTGGAGTATAATACAGGAGGTAACTCAGGATCAGTAATGTAATGTATGTACACAGTGACTGCACCAGCAGAATAGTGAGTGCAGCTCTGGAGTATAATACAGGAGGTAACTCAGGATCAGTAATGTAATGTATGTACACAGTGACTGCACCAGCAGAATAGTGAGTGCAGCTCTGGAGTATAATACAGGAGGTAACTCAGGATCAGTAATGTAATGTATGTACACAGTGACTGCACCAGCAGAATAGTGAGTGCAGCTCTGGAGTATAATACAGGAGGTAACTCAGGATCAGTAATGTAATGTATGTACACAGTGACTGCACCAGCAGAATAGTGAGTGCAGCTCTGGAGGATAATACAGGAGGTAACTCAGGATCAGTAATGTAATGTATGTACACAGTGACTGCACCAGCAGAATAGTGAGAGCAGCTCTGGAGTATAATACAGGAGGTAACTCAGGATCAGTAATGTAATGTATGTACACAGTGACTGCACCAGCAGAATAGTGAGTGCAGCTCTGGAGGATAATACAGGAGGTAACTCAGGATCAGTAATGTAATGTATGTACACAGTGACTGCACCAGCAGAATAGTGAGTGCAGCTCTGGAGTATAATACAGGAGGTAACTCAGGATCAGTAATGTATTATATGTACACAGTGACTGCACCAGCAGAATAGTGAGTGCAGCTCTGGAGTATAATACAGGAGATAACTCAGGATCAGTAATGTAATGTATGTACACAGTGACTGCACCAGCAGAATAGTGAGTGCAGCTCTGGAGGATAATACAGGAGGTAACTCAGGATCAGTAATGTAATGTATGTACACAGTGACTACACCAGCAGAATAGTGAGTGCAGCTCTGGAGGATAATACAGGAGGTAACTCAGGATCAGTAATGTATTATATGTACACAGTGACTGCACCAGCAGAATAGTGAGTGCAGCTCTGGAGTATAATACAGGAGGTAACTCAGGATCAGTAATGTAATGTATGTACACAGTGACTGCACCAGCAGAATAGTGAGTGCAGCTCTGGAGTATAATACAGGAGGTAACTCAGGATCAGTAATGTATTATATGTACACAGTGACTGCACCAGCAGAATAGTCAGTGCAGCTCTGGAGTATAATACAGGAGATAACTCAGGATCAGTAATGTAATGTATGTACACAGTGACTGCACCAGCAGAATAGTGAGTGCAGCTCTGGAGGATAATACAGGAGGTAACTCTGGATCAGTAATGTAATGTATGTACACAGTAACTGCACCAGCAGAATAGTGAGTGCAGCTCTGGAGTATAATACAGGAGGTAACTCAGGATCAGTAATGTAATGTATGTACACAGTGACTGCACCAGCAGAATAGTGAGTGCAGCTCTGGAGTATAATACAGGAGGTAACTCAGGATCAGTAATGTAATGTATGTACACAGTGACTGCACCAGCAGAATAGTGAGTGCAGCTCTGGAGGATAATACAGGAGGTAACTCAGGATCAGTAATGTAATGTATGTACACAGTGACTGCACCAGCAGAATAGTGAGTGCAGCTCTGAAGTATAATACAGGAGGTAACTCAGGATCAGTAATGTAATGTATGTACACAGTGACTGCACCAGCAGAATAGTGAGTGCAGCTCTGGAGTATAATACAGGAGGTAACTCAGGATCAGTAATGTAATGTATGTACACAGTGACTGCACCAGCAGAATAGTGAGTACAGCTCTGGAGGATAATACAGGAGGTAACTCAGGATCAGTAATGTAATGTATGTACACAGTGACTGCACCAGCAGAATAGTGAGTGCTGCTCTGCAGTATAATACAGGAGGTAACTCAGGATCAGTAATGTAATGTATGTACACAGTGACTGCACCAGCAGAATAGTGAGCGCAGCTCTGGAGTATAATACAGGAGGTAACTCAGGATCAGTAATGTAATGTATGTACACAGTGACTGCACCAGCAGAATAGTGAGTGCAGCTCTGGAGTATAATACAGGAGGAAACTCAGGATCAGTAATGTAATGTATGTACACAGTGACTGCACCAGCAGAATAGTGAGTGCAGCTCTGGAGTATAATACAGGAGGTAACTCAGGATCAGTAATGTAATGTATGTACACAGTGACTGCACCAGCAGAATAGTGAGTGCAGCTCTGGAGTATAATACAGGAGGTAACTCAGGATCAGTAATGTAATGTATGTACACAGTGACTGCACCAGCAGAATAGTGAGTGCAGCTCTGGAGTATAATACAGGAGGTAACTCAGGATCAGTAATGTAATGTATGTACACAGTGACTGCACCAGCAGAATAGTGAGTGCAGCTCTGGAGTATAATACAGGAGGTCACTCAGGATTCAGGATCAGACTGTGACTGATATTTACTATACTCAGCCCTCCTATATCTGTGTTGTATAAATGTAATGAGAACAAATTCCCTGGAGAAGGACATGATGGTGGTTGGTCAGTGGCAGTGGAGGACTCAGAAGACCTAAGACCTGTTTCCTGGTCATCATGGCAGAGGTGGGAATGAACATCAGAGAACTGAAAGATGCTGTGGAAAACAGAGAATCCCGGAGAACGGTTCACGTAGATCCAGTAGTCAGACACCACAGGATGGAGGAAAATGGACATTAGATGATTGTGTGATTGGTGTTTTCTGTCTCCTCTGGATGATGGGTGTCTTCTCCACTCTTCCCTCTTCTCAGTGCAGGGGGGTCTCTGCTGTGTATTTTGGGATGATTGTGTTGCTGGGTATCGCTCTGGGCCTCAGTGATGGGGGAGGAGGACACATTTTTGGATGCTGTGACATGAGATAATGTATTGGGATGACAGGAGTCTTATCTTCCCTCTCAGGAAACACTTCTACTCTGGAATTCCTGAGTTCTGGAGGATGATGTACAGGACACATTGTGTGCGGAGTCCAGAGAGCTGCAGTCTGTGACCTTGTTCATGTGTGTGTGTTTTCTATGTTTATGGCTTTCTGCATATATGATTTTCTATTATTTTGTGTTTATGAATGTATTTTTCTGTGTTCTTGTCTGTAGGTTTGGGTCTTTCTGTGTCTGTTGGTGCAGTTCTGTGTATGTATACTGTATGTGCTTCACATCATTCATGTTATAGGTGTCTCTAAATTGCCTCTATGTATCTGTGTGTTTGTGTCTTTGTACATGTGTCTCTCTGTGTGTTGGGATGTCTGTGTGTTTCTGTCCTGTATATTGTCTGTCTTTGTACATGTGTCTCTGTGTGTTGGGATGTGTCTCTGTGTGTTTCTGTCTTGTATATTGTCTGTCTTTGTACATGTGTCTCTCTGTGTGTTGGGATGTCTGTGTGTTTCTGTCGTGTATATTGTCTGTCTTTGTACATGTGTCTCTGTGTGTTGGGATGTGTGTCTGTGTGTTTGTGTCTTGTATATTGCCTGTCTTTGTACATGTGTATCTCTGTGTGTTGGGATGTGTGTCTGTGTGTTTGTGTCTTGTATATTGCCTGTCTTTGTACATGTGTATCTCTGTGTGTTGGGATGTGTGTCTGTGTGTTTGTGTCTTGTATATTGCCTGTCTTTGTACATGTGTGTCTGTGTGTTGGAATGTCTATCTGTGTTTCTGTCTTGTATATTGTCTGTCTTTGTACATGTGTCTCTCTGTGTGTTGGGATGTGTGTCTGCGTGTTTGTGTCTTGTATATTGTCTGTCTTTGTACATGTGTCTCTCTGTGTGTTGGGATGTCTGTGTGTTTCTGTCTTGTATATTGTCTGTCTTTGTACATGTGTCTCTCTGTGTGTTGGGATGTGTCTGTGTGTTTGTGTCTTGTATATTGTCTGTCTTTGTACATGTGTGTCTCTGTGTTTTGGCTCATTTCTGTGTATACCCCTCTTTGTGTATTGGGATGTTTGTGTTCTGTTACTTTTCGGGGTCTCTGTATGTTTCCATACTCGCTATGTTTCTTTGTTTTTTTTATATTTGTATATTTGTGTTTTCTCTCTGTTTTGTGTCTTGTATTTTGTGGGTGTTGTATGTGTGATTCTGTGGGTGTTGTATGTGTGATTCTCTACAGTGGGATAACTTCAAGCTCACGGGCCCCAATGCAAAAGCTTCAAAGGGGCCCCCAGTTAAGTCTTTAACAGCTTTGCTCTTTCTCTATAGGCCCAATGGACTTTTAGGGCCGCTAGGCTCCAGGGCCCGGGCGTGGTTGCAGCCCCTGCACCTGTTGTAGTTACCCCCCTGATTCTCTGCCTTTTCATGTATGTTCCGCTGACAGCTGTAACGTGTGTTGGGATCAGTGATCGGGTGCGGCTGTCATGGACTCAGGAGTCCTTTCCCAATAACCCCGACATTCTGATAATGTTCCTCATTGACGGTGATCTTGTCGGAGGTGATTGTTCATCTGTTTGGTTGTTTTAGCCGCATTGATCATGTCATGAAGGGGCAGCGCCAGCTCCCGGTTTTGTTGGATCCTGACCCCCATTGACCCCACTTTTATATTCTTTCCCCTCTCCAGAGCTAAGGCTTTTATTTCTCACACAGGCGTTTTTGGTGATACAAGCTGTAGTTTTTATTTATACTGTTATGGGGTCCATACAGATTTCTAATCTCGAATTCATTATTTTGGGGAGGCAAAGTGACCAAAGAACAGCGATTCAACAAGTTTCTTCTTTTTATTTTATTTTTTTTTTAGATTGAAGTCATTTTAGCTTCTGAATTTAGTACATTCATACAGTGCACGCCCGCTGTGTACACCTGATATAGTGGATTGAACCCTGGGAAAAGGGGGGCACCATGTGCCATGGAGTCCAGACAGTGGCCTAACTTGAGGCTCACGGACCCCGATCCAAAAACTCTAACAGGGCCCCCAATTATTGCAAAACTTTAATAGCAATAGTCTTTTTCTGTAATCCAAAGGGACTTTGGGGCCCCCAGCCTTTTGT
Organism: Allobates femoralis; assembly: GCA_033576535.1. Classification (NCBI taxonomy): domain Eukaryota; kingdom Metazoa; phylum Chordata; class Amphibia; order Anura; family Aromobatidae; genus Allobates; species Allobates femoralis. The sequence goes on along the minus strand of JARQOC010000006.1, from coordinate 10,468,232 downwards.
ACTAGCCTGGGTCACTTGCCTGGGATCTCGGGGTGTTGGGTCATACATGATTTCATCCAGGGGGTCTTGGTGTGACAAGGCTTGTTACAATGTATCATACGAGCTGTGATCTGCATTCTCTTGTGACCTTCCCTGTCCCTCTGTCCTTTTCAGCTCAGGTCCTGGAAACAAATGGACTGGAAAGCGTTGAGTTGTGAGCTTTCCATTCAGTACGGGGCTTAGCAGCGTCAGCAGCATCTGCTTTTTCTGGCCGTCCAATATTTTGTATAAGCAAGATCAGCGTCTGTGTCTGAGCGGCCTGAACAGGACTGGAAAAAGCCAGGCTAATGAGCTCTTACAGGACCCCCATACACCCCAACCATAGCTGCAGCCTCTAATGACAGGGTTATTATGGTATATAATGGATCCTCTTGGGATCTATATCTGTTCTTCCTGGTTCATGAATGGAATTCCAGAAACTCAATTAGGACTGACACAGACTGGATGCCATTCTACGACCATAGGCTGCCATGGATGCCATTCTCCGACCATAGGCTGCCATGGATGCCATTCTCCGACCATAGGCTGCCATGGATGCCATTCTCCGACCATAGGCGGCCATGGATGCCATTCTCCGACCATAGGCTGCCATGGATGCCATTCTCCGACCATAGGCTGCCATGGATGCCATTCCGACCATAGGCTGCCATGGATGCCATTCTCGCATAGGCTGCCATGGATGCCATTCTCCGACCATAGGCTGCCATGGATGCCATTCTCCGACCATAGGCTGCCATGGATGCCATTCTCCGACCATAGGCTGCCATGGATGCCATTCTCCGACCATAGGCTGCCATGGATGCCATTCTCCGACCATAGGCTGCCATGGATGCCATTCTCCGACCATAGGCTGCCATGGATGCCATTCTCCGACCATAGGCGGCCATGGATGCCATTCTCCGACCATAGGCGGCCATGGATGCCATTCCTCCGACCATAGGCTGCCATGGATGCCATTCACCAACCATAGGCTGCCATGGATGCCATTCACCGACCATAGGCTGCCATGGATGCCATTCACCGACCATAGGCTGCCATGGATGCCATTCTCCGACCATAGGCTGCCATGGATGCCATTCACCGAACATAGGCTGCCATGGATGCCATTCTCCGACCATAGGCTGCCATGGATGCCATTCTCCCACCATAGGCTGCCATGGATGCCATTCACTCACCATAGGCTGCCATGGATGCCATTCTCTGTCCTTAGGCTGCCATGGATGCCATTCTCTGTCCATAGGCTGCCATGGATGCCATTCACTGACCATAGGCTGCCATGAATGCCATTCTCTGTCCATAGGCTGCTATGGATGCCATTCACTGACCATAGGCTGCCATGGATGCCATTCACCGACCATAGGCTGCCATGGATGCCATTCACCGACCATAGGCTGCCATGAATGCCATTCTCTGTCCATAGGCTGCCATGGATGCCATTCTCTGTCCATAGGCTGCCATGGATGCCATTCTCTGTCCATAGGCTGCCATGGATGCCATTCTCTGTCCATAGGCTGCCATGGATGCCATTCACTGACCATAGGCTGCCATGGATGCCACTCTGACCATAGGCTGCCATGGATGCCATTCTCCGACCATAGGCTGCCATGGATGCCACTCTGACCATAGGCTGCCATGGATGCCATTCTCCGACTATAGGCTGCCATGGATGCCATTCTCCGACTATAGGCTGCCATGGATGCCATTCACTCACCATAGGCTGCCATGGATGCCATTCTCCGACTATAGGCTGCCATGGATGCCATTCTCTGACTATAGGCTGCCATGGATGCCATTCACTCACCATAGGCTGCCATGGATGCCATTCACTGACCATAGGCTGCCATGGATGCCATTCTCCGACCATAGGCTGCCATGGATGCCACTCTGACCATAGGCTGCCATGGATGCCATTCTCCGACTATAGGCTGCCATGGATGCCATTCTCTGTCCATAGGCGGCCATGGATGCCATTCTCTGTCCATAGGCTGCCATGGATGCCATTCCACACCCGACCTCTAAATGACCAGGGAAACCTCACACACTGCACTGATGAGGGGCGATCACCCTGAAACGCAGCGTCTGCAGATTGGGCTTCTGATCTGGTACAAATCCTAGGTCATATTAAAAGGCTCGTTATATAGTCAATTATGACTACAAGGATGGCTGCCCTTATTGGGTGCAGTGGAGTTTTTCACTTCCTCACTGAAGTGACAATTTGCAGGGAAACCTCCGATATTCTCTGTCTCCTACAAGAACGTCGTGTTCACATCGGCCTCCAATAATCAGCGCTTCTCAGATATTTTGAGAGGTGGAGGGATGTTTGTAGGATTGAGGCTTATCCTGGGGTCATTGATCCCGCGTTGCTACAATCTCCAGACTTGGAAGCATCAGAAGATACATGATGATGTTATTGTTGGCAATACGTGCTCCGGTGAAAGAAGGGGTTAATCCGGAATAAATCGGAGCGAGCGCTGGTGACCAAGTATAGTCACAGGCGGCCGGTCCCCCCCCCCACAGTCCCAGATAAGAGGCTATTTTAATGCTGACGATCAGGTGTAGATCAGAGCACAAGGTCACACGTGTAATAATAGGAGCCGCACGGATTCTGTACCGGAGAACCTGCCAAACCCTGTGCACAGCGCTGTGCAGTCAATGGCGCTGTGTAGGTGAAGAAATAATCATTTGTTATTCTGTTAGATTATGAATACGATTCAGTATCAGTTTTCCGTTCGTTTTTTTAATTTAGCGTTTTCCATCTAATTTTTTAACTTGTGCCATATCCTTCCTTCCTTTTGCGCCTTTTTATTGTCACGTTTTACGTTTCCGCCTGTTTTATGTTCGTCAGTTTTGGGGTCACCGATGTTTTCATCTCAGGGTTTTAAGTTTTTAAAAAAAAAAAAAGTTAATACTCTCCTGTCTCCTCTCACTTCCGGGGCCGCTGATTAAACTCATGAATATTCACTGCTGTGAGAGCCGCAGTGCTGGAGACAGGTGAGTATACAATGACAGGCTGACTGTCACTCAGAAGTGAGCATCTGTGCCTCCAAGAACGAACACTTCCTCCTTCAATCACATGGGCGTGATGTCACAGGTCCTATAGACACAAGTGTCACATCCTGGTCTCTGTATAGAAAGAGATCTCCAACCTTCAGCTTAGTACAGGACTTGTTGTGATGACACGCCCATGTGATTGAATGAGAAAGTGTCTGAAGGCCTGAATCTTTCTGCAGAGTTATGGGGCCGTCACACGCGTCAATATCGCGTGCACGATCACTGCTGCACGTGACGTTGCAGCGATATTGACGCGTGTGACATGCTGAATCAACCAGCGATAAATCGCCGGCCCTCGGGAAAGCTGGGTGACCTCCAGTCTGGCCCTCGGGAAAGCTGGGTGACCTCCAGTCTGGCACTCGGGAAAGCTGGGTGACCTCCAGTCTGGCCCTCGGGAAAGCTGGTTGACCTCCAATCTGGCCCTCGGGAAAGCTGGGTGACCTCCAGTCCGGCCCTCGGGAAAGCTGGGTGACCTCCAGTCCGGCCCTCGGGAAAGCTGGGTGACCTCCAGTCCGGCCCTCGGGAAAGCTGGCAGTCCGGCCCTCGAGAAAGCTGGGTGACCTCCAGTCCGGCCCTCGGGAAAGCTGGCAGTCCGGCCCTCGGGAAAGCTGGCAGTCCGGCCCTCGGGAAAGCTGGGTGACCTCCAGTCCGGCCCTCGGGAAAGCTGGCAGTCCGGCCCTCGGGAAAGCTGGGTGACCTCCAGTCCGGCCCTCGGGAAAGCTGGTAGTCCGGCCCTCGGGAAAGCTGGTAGTCCGGCCCTCGGGAAAGCTGGCAGTCCGGCCCTCGGGAAAGCTGGCAGTCCGGCCCTCGGGAAAGCTGGGTGACCTCCAGTCCGGCCCTCGGGAAAGCTGGGTGACCTCCAGTCCGGCCCTCGGGAAAGCTGGGTGACCTCCAGTCCGGCCCTCGGGAAAGCTGGGTGACCTCCAGTCCAGCCCTCGGGAAAGCTGGGTGACCTCCAGTCTGGCCCTCGGGAAAGCTGGGTGACCTCCAGTCTGGCCCTCGGGAAAGCTGGGTGACCTCCAGTCTGGCCCTCGGGAAAGCTGGGTGACCTCCAGTCTGGCCCTCGGGAAAGCTGGGTGACCTCCAGTCTGGCCCTCGGGAAAGCTGGGTGACCTCCAGTCCGGCCGTCACTCTAATAACGGAGGCGTCCTTGTGTATAGACAGGTGATCTGTGATATCTCTGTGGCTTCATTGTTCCGATGCCTCATTGTGTATCAATAACTATAACTATTACAATAACCGCCTGCGGATTGTTTCCTCCTTTGTGGCAGGTTTGTTTCATTCTTTGCCTCTTCGGTTCTCGTGGATTCTAGGGGATTTCTGTAATAATTGTAATATTTTTATCCTCTTCTTTCGCATTGTGTCGTCTGAGTCAGAAAATCTGAAATCTTGAACCTGAAAGCTGATCTCAGCCGCTCGCTGCGTCTTAATTACAGAGTAATGAAGGTTCTGCTGAGACAATGAGCCCTTGTGCTAAAGTGTCACCAGGATCACCTGTGTCCCCGACTCATTTAAAGGCCAGTAACCCCAAACCCGCAGCTTCTATCACTGCTGTACTGTAATAAGAGACGATATATAATGTAATGAATGTCTCCAAAGGCAGAAGTATAACGTCGCTGGAGGTCTCTAGGGGGTATAAAAGAGAAAAGGTCCTGGCGCAACTCTAAGTGCAGTAATTAAATTTCAACATAGAGATGTTATACTTCGATATTGCTCACCTTTTAGGTGTCTTGGTTATATTGCATATAAGATCTCCTTTGGTATGCAGCTCTCCCACTCCGGATGGATCAGATCTAGGAAACCTGGTTCGTCACATATAGTAATAAGTATACCGGTCTATTGGTACAGCGCTTCCACAGGAGACCCGGAGTTCAAATAGATTTTCCTTTATTCTTAAAATGTATATCACAGTGGGCAGTACAATGCGTTTCGACCCTTTTAATGGGTCTTCCTCAGGTACAGTTATATAATTTCATAACACTTACATGTGTCTCCTTATATAGCTCATGCAGTGTCTGAGTTCAAGGGAGTGATGGCGGGTTTACACGTTGCGATATCGGCGTCCAATTTCAATGAAAAGTCACGTGGTTCGATCGTTGGAGCCGATATCGTTCCTGTGTTGTACGGTGTGAACGTCCAATACGATGCAGGAACGATGTCAATGCGATATCGGGGATTGAATGAGCGTGCTATTCAGTGCCCCGATATTGAAGGGAGATTGGAGCCGGATCGTGCTGTGTAAACGCCCAACTACGATGTGAAGTTCTACGTCACCCATTCACTCCCATGTTAAATGGTCGTTCCTGGGTTGGGGGGCGTAGACATCTCACGGACGTTGGATCCAGAAATCGCAACGTGTAAACCTCCGATGCGATGCGGGAGAAACGTGCACTAAATGCGCGCTCCCGCGCCATTGAATTGCGATATCGGAATGATATTGAAACGTGTAACCCCACCTTGAGGGTTATCTCATTAGCTGATTGCTTTCAAGTGTGTGCATATCATTAGCATAGAGGTGCTCTGCATTGTCCATCAATTAACACTGGTCTAAATAAGTTAAAAAAAAAAAAAAATAGTACTCATAAGGTCAAAAATGGCTAAAAACGTTGTTATACAATTTACTTATGAAATTATCTTGTTTGTATATATATAGTATATACATATATAAAAAGCCAGTCAGTCATATATATATACCGTATATATATATAAAAAAAAAAAAAGTAATAGGTTCTGACTCTTATTTCATATCTTACATTTTTGCATCATTTTCTAAGAACTTTCTGTAGGACTGTTGTCCTACTGTCTCCTCCTCCTCCTCCAGTAATGGCTGATAACAGGGAGTAATAGATTGTAGTCACCTGTCCTACAGTCTCCTCCTCTAGTAATGGCTGATAACAGGGAGTAATAGATTGTAGTCACCTGTCCTACTGTCTCCTCCTCCTCCTGCAGTAATGGCTGATAACAGGGAGTAATAGATTGTAGTCACCTGTCCACAGTCTCCTCCTCCAGTAATGGGCTGATAACAGGGAGTAATAGATTGTAGTCACCTGTCCTCCAGTCTCCTCCTCCAGTAATGGCTGATAACAGGGAGTAATAGATTGTAGTCACCTGTCCTACAGTCTCCTCCCCCAGTAATGGCTGATAACAGGAAGTAATAGAATGTAGTCACCTGTCCTACAGTCTCCTCCCCAGTAATGGCTGATAACAGAGAGTAATAGATTGCAGTCACCTGTCCTACAGTCTCCTCCTCCAGTAATGGCTGATAACAGGGAGTAATAGATTGTAGTCACCTGTCCTACAGTCTCCTCCCCCAGTAATGGCTGATAACAGGGAGTAATAGATTGTAGTCACCTGTCCTACAGTCTCCTCCTCCCCCAGTAATGGCTGATAACAGGGAGTAATAGATTGTAGTCACCTGTCCTACAGTCTCCTCCTCCCCCAGTAATGGCTGATAACAGGGAGTAATAGATTGTAGTCACCTTCCTACAGTCTCCTCCTCCCCAGTAATGGCTGATAACAGGGAGTAATAGATTGTAGTCACCTGTCCTACAGTCTCCTCCTCCCCAGTAATGGCTGATAACAGGGAGTAATAGATTGTAGTCACCTGTCCTACAGTCTCCTCCTCCCAGTAATGGCTGATAACAGGGAGTAATAGATTGTAGTCACCTGTCCTACAGTTCCTCCTCCTCCAGTAATGGCTGATAACAGGGAGTAATAGATTGTAGTCACCTGTCCTACAGTCTCCTCCCCAGTAATGGCTGATAACAGGGAGTAATAGATTGTAGTCACCTGTCCTACAGTCTCCTCCCCCAGTAATGGCTGATAACAGGGAGTAATAGATTGTAGTCACCTGTCCTACTGTCTCTCTCCTCCCAGTAAGGCTGATAACAGGGTATGATTGTAGTCACCTGTCCTCAGTCTCCTCCTCCTCCAGTAATGGCTGATAACAGGGAGTAATAGTTGTAGTCACCTGTCCTACAGTTCTCCTCCAGTAATGCCTGATAACAGGGAGTATAGATTGTATCACTGCCTCAGTCCCTCTCCAGTTGTCTGATAACGGGTATATTAGTCACCTGTCCTACATGTCCTCCTCCTCCATATGGCTGTAACAGGAAATGTAGTCACCTGTCCTACAGTCCTCCTCCTCCAGTAATGCTGATACAGGGTAATAGATTTAGTCACCTGTCCTACATCTCCTCCTCCAGTATGGCTATAACAGGAGTAATAGCTGTACTCACTCCTCCTACATCCTCCCTCCAGTAACTGCTGTACGGTATAGTAGCTCCCTTCCCTACCAGTCTCCTGTCCTCCTCTACTCATCATCTATTCGTAGTCCTGTCCTCCGTCTCCTCATCCTACTTCCAGATCTATCTGTCCTTCTCTCTAGTCCCCTCCTCTCCCTCAGACTATCCCTGTCCTTCTCCTCATCCTCCCTCCAGATCTCTGTCTTCTCCTCATCCATCTCCTTCCTGATCCTCAGTCTCCTCCTCTCATCCTCCCTCCAGTACTCCTTGTCCTCCTCCTCATCTCCTCCCTCCAGACTCCTGTCTTTGTCACCTCCTCCTTCTCTCCCTCATCCTCCAGACTCCTGCCTGCCTCCTCCTCATCCTCCCTCCAGACTCCTGTCCTCCTCCTCCTCATCCTCCCTCCAGACTCCTGTCCTCCTACCTCCTCCTCAATCCTCCCTCCAGACTCCTGTCTCCCTCCTCCTCATCCTCCCTCCAGACTCCTGTCCTCCCCTCCTCTCATCCTCCCTCCAGACTCCTGTCCTCCTCCTCCTCCTCATCCTCCCTCCAGTCTCCTGTCCTCCTCCTCTCCTCATCCTCCCTCCAGACTCTGTCCTCCCTTCCTCCTACTCATCCTCTCTCTCCAGACTCCTGTCCTCTCTGTCCTCCTCCTCATCCTCCCTCCAGACTCCTGTCCTCCTCCTCCTCCTCATCCTCCCTCCAGACTCCTGTCCTCCTCCCTCATCCTCCCTCCAGACTCCTGTCCTCCTCCTCATCCTCCCTCCAGACTCTGTCCTCTCCTCCTCATCCTCCCTCCAGACTCCTGTCCTCTCCCTCCTCATCCTCCCTCCAGACTCTCTGTCCTCCTCCTCTCTCATCCTCCAGTCTCCTGTCCTCCTCCTCCTCATCCCTCCAGTCTCCTGTCCTCCTCCTCCTCATCCCTCCAGTCTCCTGTCCTCCTCTCCTCATCCCTCCGTCTCCTGTCCTCCTCCTCCTCATCCCTCCAGTCTCCTGTCCTCACTCCTCCTCATCCCCTCCAGTCTCCTGTCCTCCTCCTCCTCATCCCTCCAGTCTCCTGTCCTCCTCCTCCTCATCCCTCCAGTCTCCTGTCCTCCTCCTCCTCATCCCTCCAGTCTCCTGTCCTCCTCCTCCTCATCCCTCCAGTCTCTCCGTCCTCCTCCTTCTCATCCCTCCAGTCTCCTGTCCTCCTCCTCCCTCATCCCTCCAGTCTCCTGTCCTCCTCCTCCTCCTCATCCCTCCAGTCTCCTGTCCTCCTCCTCCTCATCCCTCCAGTCTCCTGTCCTCCTCTCTCCTATCTCCTCCAGTCTCCTGTCCTCCTCCTCCTCATCCTCCCTCCAGACTCCTGTCCTCCTCCTCCTCCTCATCCTCCTCCAGATCTCTGTCCTCCTCCTCCTCCTCATCCTCCTCCAGACTCCTGTCCTCCCCTCCTCCTCATCCTCCCTCCAGATTCCTGTCCTCCTCCTCCTCCTCATCCTCCCTCCAGACTCCTGTCCTCCTCCTCTCATTCTCCTCCTCCCTCCAGACTCTGTCCTCCTCCTCCTCTCCTCATCCTCCCTCCAGACTCCTGTCCTCCTCCTCTCCTCCTCCTCCTCCTCATCCTCCCTCCAGACTCCTGTCCTCCTACCTCCTCCTCTCCTCTCCTCCTCCTCATCCTCCCTCCAGACTCCTGTCCTCCTCCTCCTCCTCCTCATCCTCCCTCCAGACTCCTGTCCTCCTCCTCCTCCTCCTCTCCTCCTCCCTCCAGACTCCTCTGTCGTCCTCCTCCTCCTCTCCTCCCTCCAGACTCCTCTGTCGTCTCCTCCTCCTCGTCCTCCTCCTCCTCGTCCTCCCTCCAGACTCCTCTGTCGTCCTCCCCTCCTCGTCCTCCTCCTCCTCGTCCTCCTCCTCCTCGTCCTCCCTCCAGACTCCTCTGTCGTCCTCCTCCTCCTCGTCCTCCTCCTCCTCGTCCTCCCTCCAGACTCCTCAGTCGTCCTCCTCCTCCTCGTCCTCCTCCTCCTCGTCCTCCCTCCAGACTCCTCAGTCGTCCTCCTCCTCCTCGTCTCCCTCCAGACTCCGTCCTCCTCCTCCTCATCTCCTCCTCCTCCCTCCAGACTTCTGTCCTCCTCCTCCTCCTCCTCATCCTCCCTCCAGACTCCCTGTCCTCCTCCTCCTCCTCCTCATCCTCCCTCCAGACTCCTGTCCTCCTCCTCCTCCTCCTCATCCTCCCTCCAGACTCCTGTCCTTCCTCCTCCTCCTCCTCCTCCTCCCTCCAGACTCTCTGTCCTCCTCCTCCTCCTCCTCCTCCTCCTCCTCCTCCAGACTCCTCTGTCGTCCTCCTCCTCCTCGTCCTCCTCCTCCTCGTCCTCCCTCCAGACTCCTCTGTCGTCCTCCTCCTCCTCGTCCTCCTCCTCCTCGTCCTCCTCCTCCTCGTCCTCCCTCCAGACTCCTCTGTCGTCCTCCTCCTCCTCGTCCTCCTCCTCCTCGTCCTCCCTCCAGACTCCTCTGTCGTCCTCCTCCTCCTCGTCCTCCTCCTCCTCGTCCTCCTCCTCCTCGTCCTCCCTCCAGACTCCTCTGTCGTCCTCCTCCTCCTCGTCCTCCTCCTCCTCGTCCTCCTCCTCCTCATCCTCCCTCCAGACTCCTGTCCTCCTCCTCCTCATCCTCCCTCCAGACTCCTGTCGCCCTCCTCCTCCTCCTCATCCTCCCTCCAGACTCCTGTCGCCCTCCTCCTCCTCCTCATCCTCCCTCCAGACTCCTGTCCCCTCCTCCTCCTCGTCCTCCCTCCAGACTCTCTGTAATCTAGAGTTTTGGGATATCCGTTGTCATTGTGTTGCTGCTCTTACATTTATGTGATTAGTGACGCCCCTGTGTCTCTCCCTCTCTCTTGCAGTCGCCCATTCTCAGGACCCGGTCAGTCTGCGGAGAAGCCCCTCATCCAGTGCCATAAATGTGGGGAGCCGTGCAAAGGCGAGGTGCTGCGTGTCCAGGCCAAGCATTTCCACATCAAGTGCTTCATCTGCAAAGGTAGGACAGACTTTCCTTCATGGACGACAGTCGCTATGTCTCATGTATTCCAGTAATACGGCATGTGCTGGATTATCAGTGTTTCCACTTTTGGGCCAGGAAAGGAAACTGAATGTGAAGAGCTGCTGGGCGGCAGTAGAGAGGGGCAACAGCATCATCTGCAGCACGGGCGTACCCTGGATCAAAACTGAGGGGGGATGGCAAGCCATGGTCATTCAGAACGTCATATCCGGCCCGTTGCATTGTGGGGGCTGATCACGTGTGTCGGTCGGGCTCTGGCGCATGCGCAGTGTGCATATGACAGCTGTGCTGAACACGTGATCAGCCCCCACGATGCACTGGGCCGGATATGACGTTCCGCCAGAGCACCACAGGAGGTGGGAATTTCACAAAGAGCATTTGGCTATTCTAACCCTGCCCACCACCTTATACATGATGTATTTGGGGTTCCTGTGACCCCCTTATATGCCCAGCGGGCCCCCTGCGTACCTTACATGTATATTATCTGAAAATGGTTCGGGAGGATCTGCTCAATCCGGTCCTCGCCGCCCCGCTGGTTGAAATGCCGCCTCGCTCCTGTGAAAAGGCCACCGCTCCTGAGTACGTCACACTGCTCTCGCGCCTGCGCAGTGGCACGTGTCTGCGTACTGAATGCAAGCGCAACTGTGACGAAAGTCTCACAAGACTTCACAAATCGCCCCTCGCTGGATACACCCATGATCTGCAGTACTGTGAGGGCTGGCAGCTGGTTAATGTCGCGGTCGGGTTCATTGACCAGTTCCAGTACTCCATAGTTTGAAAGTGGATCAGGAGCTTGGAAATGGTCCATAGTTTGCAATAAGTCAATAGTGGAGGCTGCTTCTAAGTGGATAAGAAATTTGGATTGGTGCAGAAGTAGGTTGGGTTAATTACTAAGAAGAATCATCTGTCCCACCACTGATCCTTCTGTGGACCCCTCATCTGTCCCACCACATGATCCTTTGTGGACCATCATCTGTCCCACCACTGATCCTTCTGTGGATTCCTCATCTGTCCCACCACTGATCCTTCTGTGGACCTATCATCTGTCCCACCGCTGATCCTTCTGTGGACCCCTCATCTGTCCCACCACTGATCCTTCTGTGGACCCTCATCTGTCCCACCACTGATCCTTCTGTGGACCCATCATCTGTCCACCACTGATCCTTCTGTGGATTCCTCATCTGTCCCACCACTGATCCTTCTGTGGACCCATCATCTGTCCCACCGCTGATCCTCTGTGGACCCTCATCTGTCCCACCACTGATCCTTCTGTGGACCCATCATCTGTCCCACCACTGATCCTTCTGTGGACCCATCATCTGTCCCACCACTGATCCTTCTGTGGACCCATCATCTGTCCCACCACTGATCCTTCTGTGGACCCATCATCTGTCCCACCACTGATCCTTCTGTGGACCCATCATCTGTCCCACCACTGATCCTTCTGTGGACCCATCATCTGTCCCACCACTGATTCCTTCTGTGGACCCATCATCTGTCCACCACTGATCCTTCTGTGGACCATCATCTGTCCCACCACTGATCCTTCTATGGATTCCTCCTCATCTGTCCCACCACTGATCCTTCTGTGGATTCCTCTCATCTGTCCCACCACTGATCCTTCTGTGGATTCCTCCTCATCTGTCCCACCACTGATCCTTCTGTGGACCCTCATCTGTCCCACCACTGATCCTTCTGTGGACCCTCATCTGTCCCACCACTGATCCTTCTGTGGACCCTCATCTGTCCCACCACTGATCCTTCTGTGGACCCATCATCTGTCCCACCACTGATTCCTTCTATGGATTCCTCCTCATCTGTCCCACCACTGATCCTTCTGTGGACCCATCATCTGTCCCACCACTGATCCTTCTGTGGACCCATCATCTGTCCCACACTGATCCTTCTGTGGACCCTTCATCTGTCCCACCACTGATCCTTCTGTGGATTCCCTCATCTATCCCACCACTGATCCTTCTGTGGACCCATCATCTGTCCCACCACTGATCCTTCTGTGGACCCTTCATCTGTCCCACCCTGATCCTTCTGTGGACCCTTCATCTGTCCCACCACTGATCCTTCTGTGGATTCCTCATCTGTCCCACCACTGATCCTTCTGTTGATTCCTCATCTGTCCCACCACTGATCCTTCTGTGGACCCATCATCTGTCCCACCACTGATCCTTCTGTGGACCCTCATCTGTCCCACCACTGATCCTCTGTGGACCCATCATCTGTCCCACCACTGATCCTTCTGTGGATTCCTCATCTGTCCCACCACTGATCCTTCTGTGGACCCATCATCTGTCCCACCACTGATCCTTCTGTGGACCCCTCATCTGTCCCACACATGATCCTTCTGTGGACCCATCATCTGTCCCACCATGATCCTCCTGTGGACCCATCATCTGTCCCACCACTGATCCTTCTGTGGACCCATCATCTGTCCCACCACTGATCCTTCTGTGGACCCATCATCTGTCCCACCACTGATCCTTCTGTGGACCCATCATCTGTCCCACCACTGATCCTTCTGTGGACCCATCATCTGTCCCACCACTGATCCTTCTGTGGACCCATCATCTGTCCCACCACTGATCCTTCTGTGGACCCATCATCTGTCCCACCACTGATCCTTCTGTGGACCCATCATCTGTCCCACCACTGATCCTTCTGTGGACCCATCATCTGTCCCACCACTGATCCTTCTGTGGACCCATCATCTGTCCCACCACTGATCCTTCTGTGGATCCATCATCTGTCCCACCACTGATCCTTCTGTGGATTCCTCATCTGTCCCACCACTGATCCTTCTGTGGACCCCTCATCTGTCCCACCGCTGATCCTTCTGTGGACCCATCATCTGTCCCACCACTGATCCTCCTGTGGACCCATCATCTGTCCCACCACTGATCCTTCTGTGGACCCATCATCTATCCCACCACTGATCCTCCTGTGGACCCATCATCTGTCCCACCACTGATCCTTCTGTGGACCCATCATCTGTCCCACCACTGATCCTTCTGTGGATTCCTCCTCATCTGTCCGACCACTGATCCTTCTGTGGACCCATCATCTGTCCCACCGCTGATCCTTCTGTGGATTCCTCATCTGTCCCACCGCTGATCCTTCTGTGGATTCCTCATCTGTCCCACCGCTGATCCTTCTGTGGATTCCTCATCTGTCCCACCACTGATCCTTCTGTGGATTCCTCATCTGTCCCACCGCTGATCCTTCTGTGGATTCCTCATCTGTCCCACCACTGATCCTTCTAAGGCGGCCGTCACACGGAACGATATCTTGCCCGATATCGTTTAAGTGATCTCCTTTTTGATCGCTTAAGCGATATCGGGCAAGAAATCGTTGCATGTAATCAAGCGATTTACGATGGTAAATCGCTTGATCGTGACATCGCTGATCTGAGCTCCGGTTCTCAGATCTAGCGATGATCGATGCAACGATCTGCATCATCGTGGTGTATGACACCACGATGATCCATCTCCCAGCGACCGCGCCTATGCTGGGAGATGGTAACTATGGTACACGTCGGGTAACTAAGCGACGCGCGGCGCCTAGTAACCCGATGTGTACCATAGTAACGAGCGAGATCGCGGCTCCCCATCGCTGGTGAGTCTGTCTGTGTGACATCTCACCAGCGATGTGAGCGATATTGTAAGCGATTGCGCGTGCACGTGATCGCTTACAATATCGCTAAAGATATCTCAGCGTGTGACGGCCGCCTATGGACCTATCATCTGTCCCACCACTGATCCTTCTGTGGACCCATCATCTGTCCCACCGCTGATCCTTCTGTGGACTCCTCATCTGTCCCACCACTGATCCTTCTGTGGACCATCATCTGTCCCACCACTGATCCTTCTGTGGACCCATCATCTGTCCCACCACTGATCCTTCTGTGGACCCATCATCTGTCCCACCACTGATCCTTCTGTGGACCCATCATCTGTCCCACCACTGATCCTCCTGTGGATTCCTCATCTGTCCCACCACTGATCCGTCTGTGGACCCCTCATCTGTCCCACCACTGATCCTTCTGTGGACCCCTCATCTGTCCCACCACTGATCCTTCTGTGGACCCCTCATCTGTCCCACCACTGATCCTTCTGTGGACCCATCATCTGTCCCACCACTGATCCTTCTGTGGACCCATCATCTGTCCCACCACTGATCCTCCTGTGGATTCCTCATCTGTCCCACCACTGATCCTTCTGTGGACCCCTCATCTGTCCCACCACTGATCCTTCTGTGGACCCATCATCTGTCCCACCGCTGATCCTTCTGTGGACCCATCATCTGTCCCACCACTGATCCTTCTGTGGACCCATCATCTGTCCCACCACTGATCCTTCTGTGGACCCATCATCTGTCCCACCACTGATCCTTCTGTGGACCCATCATCTGTCCCACCACTGATCCTCCTGTGGACCCATCATCTGTCCCACCACTGATCCTTCTGTGGACCCATCATCTGTCCCACCACTGATCCTTCTGTGGACCCATCATCTGTCCCACCACTGATCCTTCTGTGGATTCCTCATCTGTCCCACCACTGATCCTTCTGTGGACCCATCATCTGTCCCACCACTGATCCTCCTGTGGACCCATCATCTGTCCCACCGCTGATCCTTCTGTCGACCCATCATCTGTCCCACCGCTGATCCTTCTGTGGACCCCTCATCTATCCCACCGCTGATCCTTCTGTGGACCCCTCATCTGTCCCACCACTGATCCTTCTGTGGACCCATCATCTGTCCCACCACTGATCCTTCTGTGGATTCCTCATCTGTCCCACCCCTGATCCTTCTGTGGATTCCTTATCTGTCCCACCGCTGATCCTTCTGTGGATTCCTCATCTGTCCCACCGCTGATCCTTCTGTCGACCCATCATCTGTCCCACCGCTGATCCTTCTGTGGACCCATCATCTATCCCACCACTGATCCTCCTGTGGACCCATCATCTGTCCCACCACTGATCCTTCTGTGGATTCCTCATCTGTCCCACCACTGATCCTTCTGTGGATTCCTCATCTGTCCCACCACTGATCCTTCTGTGGATTCCTTATCTGTCCCACCGCTGATCCTTCTGTGGATTCCTCATCTGTCCCACCGCTGATCCTTCTGTGGACCCATCATCTGTCCCACGCTGATCCTTCTGTGGACCCATCATCTGTCCCTCCACTGATCCTTCTGTGGACCCATCATCTGTCCCACCACTGATCCTTCTGTGGACCCATCATCTGTCCCACCACTGATCCTCCTGTGGTACGGGGTGATGGTATATGTCACCACTGATCATCTTTCTGTCAGTTTGTCTGTATAGATAGACGTTGTCCTGTTCCCCGGTGGCGCCCCCTACTGCTGACCAGTCATGGGGGGGATCTGGGTTTGTCTTGCTCCTGGGGGCCCCTGTGTGGCTGATATAGGAGGGTCTCTGACATCTACAACCCCCATCATTTCCATAAGGCAGAATAAAGAATAATCGGCATTGTGGGTCCTGTGACGGCTCCTGATAACGTGACCCTGCAGCTGCTGATAACACAGAGCACTTGTAATGAGGAGAGTGCCCAGTACTGATCCAGGACAAGAACCAGGAGGGACAGGCCACACTGATGTAGCAGAGCTGAGATTGTCACAGCGCACTGGATTATCACCAACAGCATATTGTAACCTCAAAGGGGTAATTATTGGGGATGGGGCACAATGTGTGAGATGTAGCAGTGCTGTGTGAGATGTAGCAGTGCTGTGTGTGTGATGTAGCAGTGCTGTGTGTGTGTGTGATGTAGCAGTTGTCTGTGTGTGTGTGTGATGTAGCAGTTGTCTGTGTGTGTGATGTAGCAGTGCTGTGTGTGTGTGTGATGTAGTAGTGCTGTGTGTGTGATGTAGTAGTGCTGTGTGTGTGATGTAGTAGTGCTGTGTGTGTGATGTAGCAGTGCTGCGTGTGTGTGATGTAGCAGTGCTGTGTGTGTGATGTAGCAGTGCTGTGTGTGTGATGTAGCAGTTGTCTGTGTGTGTGATGTAGCAGTGCTGTGTGTGTGTGATGTAGTAGTGCTGTGTGTGTGATGTAGTAGTGCTGTGTGTGTGATGTAGCAGTGCTGCGTGTGTGTGATGTAGCAGTGCTGTGTGTGTGATGTAGCAGTGCTGCGTGTGTGTGATGTAGCAGTGCTGTGTGTGTGATGTAGCAGTGCTGTCTGTGTGTGATGTAGCAGTGCTGTGTGTGTGATGTAGCAGTGCTGTGTGTGTGATGTAGCAGTTGTCTGTGTGTGTGATGTAGCAGTTGTCTGTGTGTGTGATGTAGCAGTGCTGCGTGTGTGTGATGTAGCAGTGCTGTGTGTGTGATGTAGCAGTGCTGTCTGTGTGTGATGTAGCAGTGCTGTGTGTGTGATGTAGCAGTGCTTTCTGTGTGTGATGTAGCAGTTGTCTGTGTGTGTGATGTAGCAGTTGTCTGTGTGTGTGATGTAGCAGTGCTGTGTGTGTGTGATGTAGTAGTGCTGTGTGTGTGATGTAGCAGTGCTGCGTGTGTGTGATGTAGCAGTGCTGTGTGTGTGATGTAGCAGTTGTCTGTGTGTGTGTGTGTGTACATGAGATGTAGCAGTGGTGTGTGGTGTTGTACTGCCTTGTTGATGAGATATAACTCGTATAACTCGTTTTATATGTGATTTTTCCACAATGCGTCTTTGTCTATAGGAACTTAATGTAATCAGGACAAACGGCAATAATGTACCTGTATCTATCTACAAGTCTGATGAACCATGTATCTAATCCTCTCCTGTGTGATACTGTCTGCTGAGCTGTGTATCTAATCCTCTCCTGTGTGATACTGTCTGCTGAGCTGTGTATCTAATCCTATCCTGTATGATACTGTCTGCTGAGCTGTGTATCTAATCCTATCCTGTGTGATACTGTCTGCTGAGCTGTGTATCTATTCCTATCCTGTGTGATACTGTCTGCTGAGCTGTGTATCTAATCCTATCCTGTGTGATACTGTGCTCAGCGGTGTATCTAATCCTCTCCTGTGTGATACTGTCTGCTGAGCTGTGTATCTAATCCTCTCCTGTGTGATACTGTCTGCTGAGCTGTGTATCTAATCCTCTTCTGTGTGATACTGTCTGCTGAGCTGTGTATCTAATCCTATCCTGTGTGATACTGTCTGCTGAGCTGTGTATCTAATCCTATCCTGTGTGATACTGTCTGCTGAGCTGTGTACCTAATCATCTCCTGTGTGATACTGTCTGCTCAGCTGTGTATCTAATCCTATCCTGTGTGATACTGTCTGCTGAGCTGTGTATCTAATCCTATCCTGTGTGATACTGTCTGCTGAGCTGTGTATCTAATCCTATCCTGTGTGATACTGTCGCTGAGCTGTATCTAATCCTCTCCTGTGTGATACTGTCTGCTGAGCTGTATATCTAATCCTATACTGTGTGATACTTCCTGCTGAGCCATGTACCCAATCCTATCCTGTGTGATACAGAATCCAGCACAGGTCCAGTTGTTCTGTGGCCCTTGTGTCCGTCCTGAGGTGTTTGGGCCCCGGGGTCTTGCTGGAGCTGACTCTGCGCCTCTTGTTCGCCCTCTGGTCCTGTATGGTGTGTTGCCTTGTGATCCTTTGTGTCTCATTGGCCTCCATCTCCTGCTTTATTCCATCCACAGCAGCACAGAGGATTGTGAGAGCAGAGGGGCAGGATCTCATGAAGGTGATGGATGATGGATCACATCCTCACTCTCTGACTTCTTCTCTTTTACTTATTTCTTGATATTTTCTCTGTGATGTTCCGAAGCCCCAAAGTGAAACATTCATTACCCCCCCAGGACCGATAACCACTGGTGTCGTCCCATGTGGATATTGGGCCTCTCACCTGGCCGAACGGCAGTCACTCTCATCCTACTGGTCCCTTATTATAAGGACTTCGGGATAGGGGAGGTGGGGCGGTTGGGAGAGATTTCTTCTTCTGGATTAGAACTTATTGAATTTCCAGGACACACACGGACAGCGCAGATCTGTAGACAAACACTGACGTACAACGGATCTGTCATCAGTCACCATGTTTATATCACACTGACAGCTACAGATCCGCACTCCATAGACATCCATGTTATATCACACTGACACCTACAGATCCCACTCCATAGACATCCATGTTATATCACACTAACAGCTACAGATCCGCACTCCATAGACATCCATGTTATATGACACTGACAGCTACAGATCCACACTCCATAGACATCCATGTTATATCACCCTGACACTACAGAATCTCCAGCACACTCCAAGTGATGACATCCATGTTATATACACTGACAGCTACAGATCCACACTCCATAGACATCCATGTTATATCACACTGACAACTACAGATCCGCACTCCATAGACATCCATGTTATATCACACAACTGACAACTACAAGATCCCGACTACTCCAATAGACATCCATGTTATATCACCTGACAGCTACAGATCCACACTCCATAGACATCCATGTTATATGACACTGACAGCTACAGATCCACACTCCATAGACATCCATGTTATATCACACTGACAGCTACAGATCCGCACTCCATAGACATCCATGTTATATCACACTGACAGCTACAGATCCACACTCCATAGACATCCATGTTATATCAGACTGACACCTACAGATCCACACTCCATAGACATCCATGTTATATCACACTGACAGCTACAGATCCACACTCCATAGACATCCATGTTATATCACACTGACAGCTACAGATCCACACTCCATAGACATCCATGTTATATACACTGACAGCTACAGATCCACACTCCATAGACATCCATGTTATATCACACTGACAGCTACGATCCACACTCCATAGACATCCATTATAATTTCATACGGAGACACACGGAGGCATCTTTAGGACCGATCTGTGCCCATAGGATAACACAGGAGGCCATAACGGGTTTGTGGCTATGGTTTCAAAACAGATGGACATGAATTTGTAGCAGAACGTGCGGACAGATGAGTGACAGCCGAGATAATGGAGGAGAAATCGGGAGACAATACTGAAGGTCGTCACCAATATCCCTCCTCATCAATGGATAAATGTATCCGGAGATAACGAGACTGACGAGAAATCCAGAAATAAGAGCCACGATGAGAGCGGAGCTAAGAACCCGAGCACAGTGATGTCACCAAGAGACACATATAGCAGATGTATCTGTGGTGTTACATAGGACTGCAGGTGACATCTGCTACATTATCTGTACTCAGATATCACTGTTATCTGTGGTGTTACATAGGACTGCAGGTGACATCTGCTACATTATCTATACTCAGAGCTATCACTGTGTTATCTGTGGTGTTACATAGGACTGCAGGTGACATCTACTACATTATCTGTACTCAGAGATATCACTGTGTTATCTGTGGTGTTACATAGGACTGCAGGTGACATCTACTACATAATCTGTACTCAGAGATATCACTGTGTTATCTGTGGTGTTACATAGGACTGCAGGTGACATCTACTACATTATCTGTCCTTAGAGATATCACTGTGCTATCTGTGGTGTTACATAGGACTGCAGGTGACATCTACTACATTATCTGTACTCAGAGATATCACTGTGTTATCTGTGGTGTTACATAGGACTGCAGGTGACATCTACTACATTATCTGTACTCAGATATCACTGTGTTATCTGTGGTGTTACATAGGACTGCAGGTCACATAACTGTAGATGTGCGGTGTATTGTGGGATGTACTGGTACTTCCCGGTTACTGATATTATTTACAGTTGGATTTCTCGGCATTATCGGCATTGCACGGTCAGGTCTTGACGTGTCCTCCATTCTTTCTCTGTGACGCGTCGCTCTGGATGGTTTCCAGTTATATCTTCTGCCAGATCTGAGGAGTCTCTTGACACTTTGTTAATCATTGACCTCTTGGTGTGGTGTCATTTAAAGGGACATTGTCACAAAAATGAGTTCTTGTTGTGTGTAGAACTTCTATAATGGAGGATGAGATGTCGGGTTTCTTCCTCTTTCTTTAGAACTGACAGAAGACGCAAGAAATCCTGATACATTGATATCGTAGCGGTGACACGTTGTTGTTGTTCCGGTGATTGTTGTCGTCTCGGTGATACATTGTTAGTGATCCCGGTGACTGTTGTTGTCCCAGCGGTACATTGTTAGTGATCCCGGTGATTGCTGTCGTCCCGGTGATACATTGTTAGTGATCCCGGTGACTGTTGTCGTCTCGGTGATACATTATTAGTGATCCCGGTGACTGTTGTTGTCCCAGCGGTACATTGTTAGTGATCCCGGTGATTGCTGTCGTCCCGGTGATACATTGTTAGTGATCCCGGTGATTGTTGTCGCCCCAGCAGTACATTGTTAGTGATCCCGGTGATTGTTCGGTGATACATTGTTAGTGATCCCGGTGACTGTTGTCCCGGTGATACATTGTTAGTGATCCCGGTGATTGTTGTCGTCTCAGTAATACATTGTTAGTGATCCCGGTGATTGTTGTCCCGGTGATACATTGTTAGTGATGCCGGTGATTGTTCGGGGATACATTGTTAGTGATCCCGGTGACTGTTGTCCCGGTGATACATTGTTTAGTGATCCCGGTGATTGTTGTCCCGGTGATACATTGTTAGTGATGCCGGTGATTGTTCGGGGATACATTGTTAGTGATCCCGGTGACTGTTGTCCCGGTGATACATTGTTAGTGATCCCGGTGATTGTTGTCGTCTCAGTAATACATTGTTAGTGATCCCGGTGATTGTTGTCCCGGTGATACATTGTTAGTGATGCCGGTGATTGTTGTCGTCCTGGTGATACATTGTTAGTGATCCCAGTGATTGTTGTCGTCCCGGTGATACATTGTTAGTGATCCCGGTGATTGTTGTCGCCCCAGCAGTACATTGTTAGTGATCCCAGTGATTGTTGTCGTCTCGGTGATACATTGTTAGTGATCCCAGTGATTGTTCGGTGATACATTGTTAGTGATCCTGGTGATTGTTGTCGTCCCGGTGATACATTGTTAGTGATCCCAGTGATTGTTGCCGCCCCAGCAGTACATTGTTAGTGATCCTGGTGATTGTTGTCGTCCCGGTGATACATTGTTAGTGATCCCAGTGATTGTTGTCGCCCCAGCAGTACATTGTTAGTGATCCCAGTGATTGTTGTCGTCCCGGTGATACATTGTTAGTGATCCCAGTGATTGTTGTCGCCCCAGCAGTACATTGTTAGTGATCCTGGTGATTGTTGTCGTCCCGGTGATACATTGTTAGTGATCCCAGTGATTGTTGTCGTCCCGGTGATACATTGTTAGTGATCCCAGTGATTGTTGTCGCCCCAGCAGTACATTGTTAGTGATCCTGGTGATTGTTGTCGTCCCGGTGATACATTGTTAGTGATCCCGGGGATTGTTGTCGCCCCAGCAGTACATTGTTAGTGATCCCGGTGATTGTTGTCGTCTCGGTGATACATTGTTAGTGATCCCAGTGATTGTTCGGTGATACATTGTTAGTGATCCCAGTGATTGTTCGGTGATACATTGTTAGTGATCCCAGTGATTGTTCGGTGATACATTGTTAGTGATCCCAGTGATTGTTCGGTGATACATTGTTAGTGATCCCGGTGATTGTTGTCCCGGTGATACATTGTTAGTGATGCCGGTGATTGTTCGGGGATACATTGTTAGTGATCCCGGTGACTGTTGTCGTCCCGGTGATACATTGTTAGTGATCCCGGTGATTGTTGTCCCGGTGATACATTGTTAGTGATCCCAGTGATTGTTGTCGCCCCAGCAGTACATTGTTAGTGATCCCAGTGATTGTTGTCGTCCCGGTGATACATTGTTAGTGATCCCGGTGATTGTTGTCGCCCCAGCAGTACATTGTTAGTGATCCCGGTGATTGTTGTCGTCTCGGTGATACATTGTTAGTGATCCCAGTGATTGTTCGGTGATACATTGTTAGTGATCCTGGTGATTGTTCGGTGATACATTGTTAGTGATCCCGGTGATTGTTCGGTGATACATTGTTAGTGATCCTGGTGATTGTTCGGTGATACATTGTTAGTGATCCCGGTGACTGTTGTCGTCCCGGTGATACATTGTTAGTGATCCTGGTGATTGTTGTCGTCCCAGTGATACATTGTTAGTGATCCTGGTGACTGTTGTCGTCTCGGTGATACATTGTTGCGATCCCAGTTATACATTGCCGTCGTCTCCACTGATACTTGTGTTCTGTGAGGTTCTTCCATCGTTCCCTGCCATGTGACTGGTGGGATGATGGCGGCCCCTCCAGGGATGATTCTTCTGAGGAATGTGGAGTGATTGTCGGCAGGAGTCTCAGATCTTGGGAAGGATCCGGAGGGCGCTGACCTTGGACTTGTGTGGAAGCTCGTGCGGCTCCGGTTACTGCCTGTCATCCATTTTTAATAAAGGAGGTTGAGTTAAACGTGTGCGAGAAGGTAGACGCTGAGATTCATGTGTCTGGTTCAGACATGTGCAAATAGAGTCTGTGGAGCCTCATTTAGGAGTCTCAACACATGACTAGCCAGATCTCCCTCCAGGGAAGGACCCAGCCATGGGGTGGCTCCTTGAGGAGACCGCCATAATCACCATATTAAGTGGCCCTTTCTGTCATATCCAGATCTTTACGAGTTTAAAATATGACAAGGGAATACCAAGGCCAGGTATCCATCCACAGACAGCTGTTTCGGGGTGTTGCCCCTCATCAGTGTGGAGTAGGATTCTGGCTAGGTGGGAGCAAGGCCTGGTAGACCAACATTACAAAGCTCTCAATGATCTCAGGGAGACCAGTGCAAGGAAATGCTGCGGGCAGCCGGATAAAGAACTCAAACACAGTGAATTCCTAGGCGCATTGCCCCCTGGGAATTACAAATATCCGTGATCGCTACGTGTTGTTGGTCTACCAGGCATCGCTCCCACCTAGCCAGAATCTTATTCCACACTGATGAGGGGCAACACCCCGAAACAGCTGTCTGTGGATGGATACCTGGCCTTGGTATTCCCTTGTCATATCTTTAAGCTTGTAAAGAGCTGGATATTGACTGAAAGGGCCACTTAATATGGTGGTTATGGTGTTCTCTGCAAGGAGCCAATCCAGGGCTAGGTCCTTCCCTGGAGGGATATCTGGCTAGTCCTGTGTTGAGACTCCTAACCGAGGCACCATGGACCCAATTATATATTCATAATTCCCAGGGGCAATGCACCTAATATTTCACATTGTTGAGCGCTTTACCCGGCTGCCCGCAGTGTTTTCTTGGCCAGGTCTCCCTGAGATCAGTGATTGCTTCGTGTTGTCGGTTCAGATATGTGACATCTACAGAGTTATATGTGGCAGAACCAAGAGCGCCAAATCTGTGGAGCCGCGTGTTGTGTGATAGATCTGCGGAGTCTCATGAGAAGTCTCTGTGTTCTTCCACCATCTCTTACTTTGCACTGAAATATTGGCATTCACCAATGTACAGCTTGGCATGGATTATGACTGCTCATCTGTGCCCACTTTTGCACTAAAAGAAAAGTTTCGTGCACAATCTTTAATGATATCAGAAGGCGCACGAGGTCCCACAGATATCCTCCGCCACCACCAATCTGTCATGAACAGCGCACCACCGCCACCAATCTGTCATGAACAGCGCACCGCCACCACCAATCTGTCATGAACAGCGCACCGCCACCACCAATCTGTCATGAACAGCGCACCGCCGCCACCAGTCTGTCATGAACAGCGCACCGACGCCACCAATCTGTCATGAACAGCGCACCGCCGCCACCAATCTGTCATGAACAGCGCACCGCCGCCACCAATCTGTCATGAACAGCGCACCGCCGCCACCAATCTGTCATGAACAGCGCACCGCCGCCACCAATCTGTCATGAACAGCGCACCGCCGCCACCAATCTGTCATGAACAGGGCACCGCCGCCACCAATCTGTCATGCACAGCGCACCGCCGCCACCAATCTGTCATGAACAGCGCACCGCCGCCACCAATCTGTCATGAACAGCACACCGCCGCCACCAATCTGTCATGAACAGCGCACCGCCACCACCAATCTGTCATGAACAGCGCACCGCCACCACCAATCTGTCATGAACAGCGCACCGCCACCACCAATCCGTCATGAACAGCGCACCGCTGCCACCAATCTGTCATGAACAGTGCACCGCTACCACAAATCTGTCATGAACAGCGCACCGCTGCCACCGATCATCAGGACAGTGAACAATTGACTGACACTTGATGGATGAGGCGACGGCGACTTTCATTACTAGAATGATTATTGTACACTTTCACAGTGAACGTAAAGTATATACACCCGATTCCCACACATGGAAAAAATATACACCTCGATACGATAACTGCCAAGCTCCACAATAATCCAAGAAACACTACTATCTGACACCACCAGTCGTTTCTACAGGCTGATTGGACGTAATTACTGGTCACATTTGGCCTCACGAGGCTTCAGGGATGCAGATTATGGAGCTAAAGGAAAGATGTTACATTTTATATATTTAATCAAAAAGTAAGCAGTTTATCAAATATCCAAAAGATGTTACAATAGCAAAGTATATCCAATTACTCAAAATAAAAGGGAGAAACCAAAGACCTTTTGTCACAGAAATGGCGCAGATCAGGATTATAGCTTTCCAGTGATTGGAAATATGACATATGCAAACCTGTCTTGCTGGAGGACCCATGATCTTCCACTCAAACCAAGTTTTCTTACAGTGGGTCAGACATTTTGCTGTAAAATCTTTTGATAATTGATAATCAGCCCCACAGCTTTATGGATCCTCCACCATGCTTCACTGTTGGCAGGGTGTTCTTTTGCTTATAAGCTTCATTGCGCCATCTATAAACTGTTGCTTTCTGCCAAAAAAATCTATTTTTGTGTCATCTGTCCACAGAACCTTTACCTAGAAGGATTGTGGTTCGTCTTTGGCACAGATGAGTTGTTCCTTTTTATGTCTTTTCTTCAGCAATGGTTTGTTCCTTGGCCTTTGCTCATAAAGCTCTGCTTGGTTTAGTGTGCGGTGTATGGTACTTGTGGAAACCATGACCCCAGACTGTTCCAGGCCTTCAGGTCTTTGGATGTTTGACGTAGTGTTTTTTCCACCATTTGTACCAACATTCAGAGACCTCTCTTGTCAATGTTCTTCTTTCCCCCACATCCAGAAAGGTTCTTGATGGTTCCAGGCTTGGCAAATGTTTTAATATTGCACACTCTTTAAACTGGAATATCAAAATATTTGTAGATTGCCTTATACCCTTTGGAAGTTTTGTGTTTTCTAATAGCAGTTCTGATGTCCTCAGACAGTTCCTTTGTCTTCACTATTGTGGCAAAGGAACAGGGCCTAACATGTGGCAAAGGAACAGGGCCTAACATGTGGCAAAGGAACAGGGCCTAACATGTGGCAAAGGAACAGGGCCTAACATGTGGCAAAGGAACAGGGCCTAACATGTGGCAAAGGAACAGGTCCTAACATGTGGTAAAGGAACAGGGCCTAACATGTGACAAAGGAACAGGGCTTAACGTGGCAAAGGAACAGGGCTTAATGTGTGGCTTTGAAGTCTTCATTCATTGGCTAAATCATGTCACATGGGCACCAACAATTTATCACAGGTGATTCTCCTTTGTGATTTACCACAGGCGAACCACAATGTGTTTCCAGACTAATATAATGTAAAGGTGCCAATACCAGGGTCACAGCAGCTTTAGGTTTTTTCAATTTTTCCTCCCATTGTTTTTTGTTATATCATTTGCTCTTTTGTATTTAACACGAGTCTCTATACAGAAGAAGTGTTTCACTTAACTCATTTTTTCAAATTACCGTATGTATGTAAACTTCATGCTGCCAATAACGATGAGCAGGACTGTATGTGAGAATATATATGTTATCCTACTCGGGATCACGATGTTGAAAATGTGTCTCTTATAACTGTAGGATCTACACAAATATTCGTAGCTTGGCATTGGCTCCAGTCTATCCTCAGTCATAGCTGAACAGGGGCCAGATATAGAGTGCTAGCTCTTGTTTCACTTCCAAATTATGAGCCATGGTTTAATAGACTGATCCCCTAAAACCATTACATTATAACAAATTAGTTTAGAAACTTTGCACCAGAAAGTAAGTGCAACGTCCTTATTAAATGCGGGTCATAGTGGTCATCCAGCTGAGATACAGTAGTTATATACACCATCATCCGGCTGAGATACAGTAGTTATATATGCAACTATCCAGATGAAAGATAGTAGATCATACATACACAATCAATCATCCAGCTGAGATACAGTAGATATAGACCATCATCTGGCTAAGATACAGTACCGTAATTACATACACCATCTGGCTGAGATACAGTAGTTATAAACACCATCATCTGGCTGAGGTACAGTAGTTGCATACACCATGATCCAGATGAGATACAGTAGTTATATCATCATCTGGCTAAAATTCTGCAACTTTATACAGATTATCCTGCTTGGATACAGCAGTTTTGCACGTATCCACTACTGGCCCTTTATTTGAGCCTCTCAATGGGGTCACAAGTTCCTTGATTCCCTCTGGGGGTCTCTGATTTTATAGATTCTGTGATCCGCCGGGGGTCTGTGTAGTTGCTGGCGGCCGGGCCACACAGTAATGTAGGTTGATGGTCTCCGCAGGCGCCTGCCGATCCCTGGAGCTGCTGCCCCCAAGTGCCACAAGGTTATTTTTTACTGTGGACCTTGAAGATTCAGAATAAGAAACTTGCAGAATATCGACCCTTCTGCTCTCCATCTATTAATGGAAAGTCGGATGCCGAGCACCGCTCTGAGGTTCAGGAAATTAAGGGTTAATCAGTGTAAAATGAAGATAACGAGACCTGCGGCACAAAAAACCCAGAAAAAACTAAGATTTTAGTGAATGTAGAGCTGTCCAAAAATGTGTAACACTTTCCATTCTCGACACTTCAAGACGAGCTCAAAATCAACCAGCCCAATTGCTGCAATCACAGCGAGAATGTTCGTTACAGTGTATCAGTGCAGGTCGTCCTCTGTGAGCGCAACACCATCCTGCACTGAAACGTTCATGTTCACTGACAGCAAGCAGAGATCTTGAAGAAGGAAGCAAAATACAAAGTCTGAGAAAGTGTCTGAACTCTTCATAATGCAGGTTTATTTACATGGGACTGGCCCTTAATATTGATCGTCTCATGGATTGATCTCACTTGTCTTGACGTGGAATGCTGGGGTTAATAGTTCTCCTGGAGTTGGTGGCACTCTAGGAGTTGATAGTCCTCCAGGTTTTGGTAGCTCTCCCTGCAGTTGGTGGATCCCCCTGGAGTTGGTGGATCCCCCTGGAGTTGGTGGATCCCCCTGGAGTTGGTGGATCCCCCTGGAGTTTGCGGTTCCCCCTGGAGTTTGCGGTTCCCCCTGGAGTTTGCGGTTCCCCCTGGAGTTTGCGGTTCCCCCTGGAGTTTGCGGTTCCCCTGGAGTTTGCGGCTCTCCCTGGAGTTTGCGGCTCTCCCTGGAGTTGGCGGCTCTCCCTGGAGTTGGAATTGGTTGTCATCCTCAAGTTGGGGGCTCTCCTTGGAGTTTGGGTGCCTCTGCTTCAATCATTGGGGGGATAATGGGGCAGAAGGTAAGGTTTAGGGTGATTTGGCCTGATTTTGTTTCTGAGGCCAGGATGCCCAGCTTGTGGAGTGGAGGCAGTGCAGGGGTTAAATGGCATCAGAGATGGCGGCGGATATCCAGAATCTTTCTTCCTTGTCCTTCCATCGATCTCTGCATTTCTCGTCTGTGGTCGACGGCAGCCGCTCTGATGGAGGAAGGACGGATATGAGCATCGCCATGCACAATAATCTGACCTGTTGTTTCCCATTGTCCGGATATAGAACGTTTCACCCCTGAGCCCATCAGACGGCTGATATGTCCCTACACATGATCCTGTATGTAAGACCTCTTACAATCAATTCCAGCAGCCGCATGTAAGACCTCTGTAGGATAAATACAATGAAGTTACAACATACCAATTATTCCAATATTAAAAACTGTTAAGATACCGAAACCTCTCAAGTCCCAAACTTTTCAAGCTCTATTATCTCAGGACTTAGTCAGGAGCTTGAATCGCGTAGTCTTGGTGGCCTCTATGTCTTATTGTTTATTCCAATATTATAAAATGTTATGTTTTACCTCTACGTTTTCACGGTTCTTGGAATTCTTTCTATTTATTCTGCCATAAAGCCGGATTGAAGTCTCCATGTACTGCACCCTCTGGTAAGCTGAGTTTTTGCTACTTTGTTTCACATTTAAGACCTCTGCTCACTTCATCACATGCAATAACTGATCACCCATCCGGATCAAATGTGTAAAACAAACTACAGATTTTGAGGACATGTTGCAGGTCTCTATCATGGGTCTCTTGCCCCTGTTTTGGACACCAGTGATACATTGTAACGACTCAGCACCTGTTAGCAGTTATGAACATTATGAAAAAAAATGTGCAGCAATGTTTACCAAAGATGACCTCAAACTTCTCACAGCTGTGGGTTTGTCACAGTTGTATCAGTCCAGACAATCCTCTGTGAGCAAAACCCATCAGCAGCACCTGATACATTGTTACAATGTCCCCGGGGAACCATCACAACTAGTGATGGGCAAATGCTAAAATATTCGGGTTCGGATTATTTGGATCAAATATTTTTTAATATTCGTCATGAATAATGAACCTAACGTAAGTCAATGGGGAAAATGGAATTAATTTAATTATTTAGATGATTTTTAAAAAAAAAATGACGTGGGGGAACCTCTATTTTTGATATCCAGCTAAGATGACGCACAGAGCTGGAGGCTGCAGCCTGCAGCTGTATATTGTACCTGCGATGGTTATCACAAACAGCCGGGGACTGCATGTTCACTGCACCTGCCAGTGACAGGAATGACCATAGCAAAGATGACTACGGCATTACCATGATTGGCAGGCGCATGTTCAGTGGCGGAGGAGGGGACTTGAAACTCAAAACAAAGACCAAAATACTCAATGAGTAACAAATATCCCAAATTCCTTAATATTAGTGGGAGTAACTAATAGTGCTGAATATATTCGCTAATCACTAGTCACAACCCTCCTCAATCACCTACTGTAATGGGGGAAATGTAACAGAGGGAGGGGGGGATGCAGCTGCAGCTTGTGTCTATCAGATAGTTTCAGCTCCTTTCTCTGTACGATCATGGAGCTTTATGTACATCACACCGGACCGGGGGATTCGGGGCTGCTTCTGTTGGACTCCGGTGTGGCAGTTTGGTACAGGAGACTGGAGGTTTCTAGTTTTGCCATCTCTCTGTTCGGGCTCTTTCAGCCTCTTGTGTTTTTAATTGAGTTTAATTGATTGAGCTCTCTGAGGACGGAGGATATGGCGCGGCGCCAGGCGCTCTGTTTATATTTACATGTGGTTTAATGAGTCTCAGCATAACTTCGGTGGGAAATAAAGTTTGTGGTAGAAAAACAATAATAAGTGTCCACGACTGCCGCCTCCGTGCTGGGAATCATAGGGCAGGGACATGGGAGCACGAAGGAGAGAGACTGCAGATGAGATCCAGGTAAGAGAGGCATCAGGAATATAGAGGGGTGCATCACCTTGGAAGTGCACTGAGATACAGGCTGATTTTCTGCTAAGGGAAAAAAAACCTCTATATATCTGAGTGTCTAGCGAGTGTGACGAGCTTTGTGTGACAGAGCGCAAGTGCGACAGAAGTAAGTGTGTGACTTGTGATTCAGTGACTTTGGATTAAGGGAGTTTGGAAGGGAGGACTTACTGAATTGCTGGTTGTATTTTATTAATACTTTGCATTTCTTTTTACTTATCATTTCTGTCTGGTGCAATCCCCATTAGGAAATGAGCTCCATGATTGGCAATGCCATCCAGTGTACATCTTGCCACATGTATGCATTCCTTGACCAGCCGGCCGAGGGTGCATACTGCTGTGTGAGATGTGAGTACGTTGTGCATTTGGAAGCCCAGATACTGGATCTAAATGAACGACTGACAACGCTGAGATCCATAGACAATATGGAAAGGAGTCTGCTGCTCACTGAACAGCTGCTCAATGGGATAGATGTGGGGGAGGATGGTACTATGGAGCCTCAGGACCATGAGGTAGCTAGCTGGGTGACAGTTAGAAGGCGGGGTAGAGGGAAGGGTGCCAGGGAGGCTAGCCCTGATCTGGCACACCCCAATAAATTTGCTATGTTGGCAGATGAGGGGGGTGTGAGTTCAGGTACAGCACTGCTGCAGCAGGGCATGACCTCTGAAAGCCAGAGGAGTGTCTGCTCCAGTAAGGGGGAAAAACAGGAGAGTAGGGCAGGCCAGACAGGTGCTGGTAGTGGGGGACTCAATTATTAGGGGAATAGATAGGGCAATCTGTCACAAAGACAGGGATCGTCGAACAGTGTGCTGCCTACCTGGCGCTCGAGTCCGGCACATCGCTGATCGGGTTGACAGATTACTGGGAGGGGCTGGTGAGGACCCAGCGGTCATGGTGCACATTGGCACAAATGACAAAGTTAGAGGTAGGTGGAAGGTCCTTAAAGATGATTTCAGGGAATTAGGCTGCAAGCTTAAGGCAAGGACCTCCAAGGTAGTATTCTCTGAAATACTGCCTGTACCACGTGCCACACCAGAGAGGCAACGGGAGATTAGGGAGATAAATAAGTGGCTCAGGAATTGGTGTAGGAAGGAGGGGTTTGGGTTCCTGGAGAACTGGGCCGACTTCTCTGTTGGCTACAGGTTCTATGCTAGGGACGGGCTGCACCTCAATGGGGAGGGTGCAGCTGTGCTGGGGGAGAAAATGGTTAGAAGGTTGGAGGAGTGTTTAAACTAGGGATTGGGGGGGAGGGTATTCATTGTATAGGAGGGGAAGATAGTGTAAACAGTAACCTGGGCACAAGTAATAAAATTGGGGGTGGCATGGGGGGTGGGGTTAGAACAGTCAATCTAGTAGGAAGGAATAGAGGTAAAGAGAGATGCATAAAGTGCATGTTCACTAATGCCAGAAGCCTCACCAACAAAATGGAGGAATTAGAATTGATTTTGTTGGAAAATAATTATGACATGGTGGGGATTTCAGAGACTTGGCTGGATGAGAGTCATGACTGGGCTGTTAATTTACAGGGCTATTGTCTGTTCAGAAATGACCGTACAAATAGGCGAGGAGGAGGTGTATGTTTATACGTAAAATCATCCTTAAAACCCATCCTGCGTGATAATATAGGTGAATCTAATGGAAATGTAGAGTCTCTGTGGGTGGAGATAAGGGGAGGGGGAAAAAATAATAAATTACTGATAGGGGTTTGTTATAAGTCCCCAACAATAATGGAAGTGGAGGAGAATATCCTCATAAAGCAAATAGATGAAGCAGCGACTCAGGGAGAAGTCATTATTATGGGGGACTTCAACTACCCTGAAATACATTGGGGATCAGAAACCTGCAGTTCTAGCAAAGGTAATAAGTTTTTGAAAACTATAAGAGACAATTACCTTTCACAACTGGTTCAGGACCCAACAAGAAGGGGGGCACTGCTGGACCTAATATTAACCAACAGGCCAGACCGCATATCAAATATACGGGTTGGAGGTCACTTGGGTAATAGTGATCATAACTTAATAAGCTTTCAAGTATCCTTTACTAAGACGTGTAGTAGAGGGGCCACAAGGACACTAAACTTCAGGAAGGCAAATTTCCAACGGTTGAGAGATGATCTTAGTGCAATAAACTGGGACGATGTCCTGAGACATAAAAGTACACAACACAAATGGGAGATGTTTATTAGCATCCTGAATAGGACCTGTGCACAATATATACCCTATGGGAATAAGCATGCTAGAAATAGGAGGAAACCACTATGGCTAAATAAAGCGGTAAGAAGTGCAATATGTGACAAAAAGAAAGCATTTAGGGAATTAAAGCAAGTAGGTAGTGATGAAGCATTAAATAAATACAGAAAATTAAATAACATTTGTAAAAAGAAAATCAAGGCAGCAAAGATTGAGACAGAGAGACTCATTGCCAGAGAAAGTAAAAAGAATCCCAAAATATTTTTTAACTACATAAATAGTAAGAAACTAAAAAATGATGGTGTTGGCCCCTTTAAAAATAGTCTGGGTGAAATGGTGGATGAGGATGAGGAAAAAGCAAATATGCTAAATGACTTTTTTTCAACAGTATTTACACAAGAAAATCCCATGACAGACAATATGATCAGTGATAACAAAAATTCTCAATTAAACGTCACCTGCTTAACCCAAGAGGAAGTACGGTATCGTCTAAAAATCACTAAAATTGACAAATCCCCGGGCCCAGATGGGATACACCCCAGAGTGCTGCAGGAATTAAGTACTGTCATAGATAGACCATTATTTTTAATATTTAAAGATTCCATAATATCAGGGTCTGTACCACAGGACTGGCGTATAGCAAATGTGGTGCCAATATTCAAAAAGGGGACAAAAACTGAACTTGGAAATTATAGGCCAGTAAGCTTAACCTCTACTGTGGGTAAAATCCTAGAGGGTTTTCTAAGAGATGCTATACTGGAGTATCTGAACAAAAATAACCTCATGACCCATTATCAACATGGTTTTACGAGGGACCGTTCCTGTCAAACTAATCTAATAAGCTTCTATGAAGAAGTAAGTTCTGGACTGGACCAAGGAAATGCAGTGGATGTGGTGTATATGGACTTTTCAAAAGCTTTTGATACGGTGCCACACAAAAGGTTGATACATAAAATGAGGGCAATGGGGATAGGGGAAAATATGTGTAAGTGGGTTAAGAACTGGCTTAGTGATAGGAAACAAAGGGTGGTTATTAATGGAACACACTCAGAATGGGTCACAGTTAACAGTGGGGTACCACAGGGGTCAGTGTTGGGCCCGCTCCTATTTAATATATTTATTAATGACCTTGTAGGGGGCATACAGAGTAGAATCTCAATATTTGCAGATGACACTAAACTCTGCAGGGTAATCAATACAGAGGAGGACAATTTTATATTACAGGAGGATTTATGTAAACTAGAAGCTTGGGCTGCTAAATGGCAAATGCGCTTTAATGGGGATAAATGTAAAGTCATGCACTTGGGCAGAGGAAACAAAGGGTATAATTATGTGCTTAATTATAAAACACTGGGCAAAACTACCACTGAAAAAGACCTGGGTGTATGGGTAGATGACAAACTCACATTTAGTGGCCAGTGTCAGGCAGCTGCTGTAAAGGCAAATAAAATAATGGGATGTATTAAAAGAGGCATAGATGCTCATGAGGAGAACATAATTTTACCTCTATACAAGTCACTAGTGCGACCACACTTAGAATACTGTGTACAATTCTGGTCTCCGGTGTATAAGAAAGACATAGCTGAACTAGAGCGGGTCCAGAGAAGAGCGACAAAAGTTATTAGAGGACTAAGGGGTCTGCAATACCAAGACAGGTTATTAAACTTGGGGTTATTTAGCTTGGAAAAACGAAGGCTTAGGGGTGATCTTATAATAATGTACAAATATATGAGGGGGCAGTACAGAGACCTTTCTAATGATCTCTTTACTCTTAGGCCTGAGACTGGGACAAGGGGGCATCCTCTACGTCTGGAGGGAAGAAGGTTTAATCATAATCACAGACGTGGATTCTTTACTGTAAGAGCAGTGAGACTATGGAACTCTCTGCCACATGATGTTGTAATGAGTGAGTCACTACTAACATTTAAGAAGGGCCTGGATGCCTTTCTTGAAAACTATAATATTACCGGTTATATATACTAGATTCTTTGATAGGGCGTTGATCCAGGGAATTAGTCTGATTGCCGTATCTGGAGTCAGGAAGGAATTTTTTCCCCCAATGTGGAGCTTAGTGTTGCCACATGGGGTTTTTTTGCCTTCCTCTGGATCAACATGTTAGGCTATGGGTTGAACTAGATGGACTTAAAGTCTTCCTTCAACCTTAAAAACTATGTTACTATGTTACTATGTTACCTGAGACCCCAAAATACGCCATCACCGGAGACCCCGAAATACCCCATCACCGGAGACCCCGAAATACCCCATCACTGGAGACCCCGAAATACCCCATCACTGGAGACCCCGAAATACCCCATCACTGGAGACCCCGAAATACTGCATTACCAAACATCTCAATATACCCCATCACCGGAGACCCCGAAATACGCCATCACCGGAGACCCCGAAATACCCCATCACCTGAGACCCGAAATACGCCATCACTGGAGACCCCGAAATACGCCATCACTGGAGACCCCGAAATACGCCATCACCAGAGACCCCGAAATACCCCATCACCGGAGACCCGAAATACCCCATCACCGGAGACCCCGAAATACCCCATCACCGGAGACCCCGAAATACCCCATCACAGGAGACCCCGAAATACCCCATCACCGGAGACCCCAAAATACCGCATCACCAGACACCCCTTAATACCCCATCAACGAAAATCGCAAAACAGAGAGGTT
Organism: Allobates femoralis; assembly: GCA_033576535.1. Lineage (NCBI taxonomy): Eukaryota > Metazoa > Chordata > Amphibia > Anura > Aromobatidae > Allobates > Allobates femoralis. The sequence continues at coordinate 10,433,327 of JARQOC010000006.1, read as the reverse complement.
TATATAACAACTGTAGGATTTGCATGTAATGAAAAGGAAAGATTCATAGTAGCTTCCAGGAGATATATGTGAGTCTCAGTATCTGCTCGTGTGTATGTGTATATATACTCATATATCACAGTTTATACATATACACTGCACAGTACCACTTCTCCTGTCCTGTATACTGGGTGTAATCCTCAGTATCTGTATTATTCTGTATATATACTCTGCACAGTACCACTTCTCCTGTCCTGTATACTGGGTGTAATCCTCAGTATCTGTATTATTCTGTATATATACACTGCACAGTACCACTTCTCCTGTCCTGTATACTGGGTGTAATCCTCAGTATCTGTATTATTCTGTATATATACACTGCACAGTACCACTTCTCCTGTCTTGTATACTGGGTGTAATCCTCAGTATCTGTATTATTCTGTATATATACACTGCACAGTACCACTTCTCCTGTCCTGTATACTGGGTGTAATCCTCAGTATCTGTATTATTCTGTATATATACACTGCACAGTACCACTTCTCCTGTCCTGTATACTGGGTGTAATCCTCAGTATCTGTATTATTCTGTATATATACACTGCACAGTACCACTTCTCCTGTCCTGTATACTGGGTGTAATCCTCAGTATCTGCAGTGGCGTAACATTCACGGTCGCAGGGGTCGCCGCTGCGACGGGGCCCGGGCCTATAGGGGGCCCGCATCGCCAGCCGCCCCCTGCGCCCGCTGTGCCGAGCGCCCTGCGCCCATCAATGCCAGCGCCGGGCGCAGCACAGCCCGCACTGTCAAGCAGCCGAAAATCTGCCCTTTGCCCCTGGGAAGCTGTCACCCACCTCCTCCTCAGTCTCCCGCCCGGCATCAGGACCTGGCCGCTCATTATCCAGGAAGTGAGGACACGCCCCCCAGCTGCTGCCGAACAGAGAAGGGAAGAAGAGAGCGGAGAACAAGACACAGGTGAGAGGAGGAAAGCGGGGGAGAGCAGGGGACACAAGAGAATGAGAGCTGGTGGACAGAAGAGGATGAGAGCGGGGCACAGAGGAGGAGGATAAGAGCAGGGCACAGAGGAAGGGGAGAGCAGGGGACACAGGAAGAGGATGAGAGCTGGTGGATGGAGGAGGATAAGAGCGGGGCACAGAGGAGGGGGAGAGCAGGGGACACAGGAAGAGGATGAGAGCTGGTGGACAGAGGAGGAGGATGAGAGCGGGGCACAGAGGAGGATAAGAGCGGGGGACAGAGGAGCAGGAGGATAAGAGCGGGGGACAGAGGAGGGGAAGAGCAGGGGACACAGGAAGAGGATGAGAGCTGGTGGACAGAGGAGGAGGATGAGAGCGGGGCACAGAGGAGGAGGAGGATAAGAGCGGGGGACAGAGGAGCAGGAGGATAAGAGCGGGGGACAGAGGAGGGGAAGAGCAGGGGACACAGGAAGAGAATGAGAGCTGGTGGACAGAGGAGGAGGATGAGAGCTGGTGGACAGAGGAGGAGGATGAGAGCTGGTGGACAGAGGAGGAATATGAGAACTGGTGGACAGAGGAGGAGGATGAGAGCTGGTGGACAGAGGAGGAGGATAAGAGCGGGGCACAGAGGAGGAGGATAAGAGCTGGTGGACAGAGGAGGAGGATAAGAGCGGGGCACAGAGGAGGAGGATAAGAGCGGGGCACAGAGGAGGAGGATAAGAGCAGGGGACAGAGGAGGGGGAGAGCAGGGGACACAGGAGAGGATGAGAGCTGGTGGACAGAAGAGGAGGATGAGAGCTGGTGGACAGAAGAGGAGGATGAGAGCTGGTGGACAGAAGAGGAGGATGAGAGCGGGGCACAGAGGAGAGGACGGGCAGAGAGAGAAGGGGGGGACAGAAGAGTGGGAGAGCAGGGGATACAGGAAGAGGATGAGAGCTGGTGGACAGAGGATGAGAGCTGGGTACAGAGGAGGAGGATGAGAGCAGAGGAGGAGGATGAGAGTGGGGGACAGAGGAGGAGAAGAGCAGGGGACACAGGAAGAGGATGATAGCAGGGGACAGACAGAGGAGGAGGATGAGAGTGGGGGACAGAGGAGGAGGATTAGAGCGGGGGACAGAGGAAGAGGATGAGAGCAGGGGACAGAGGAAAAGGACAGCAGGGGACACAGGAACAGGAGCGGGTGGACAGAGGAGGAGGTTGAGAGCAGGGCTAGAGGAAGATGAAAGCGGGGGAGAGAGGAATAGGGGAGCAGGGGACACAGGAAGAGGATGAGAGCGGGGAACAGAGGAAGAGGATGAGAGCGAGTGGACAGAGGAGGAGGATGAGAGCGGGGCACAGGGGAGGAAGATGAGAGCGGGGGACAGAGGAGGATGAGATTGAGGGACGCAGGAAGAGGATGAGAGCAGGGGACAGAAGAGTAGGGGAGCAAGGGGCACAGGAGAAGGTGGAGAGTGGGGGGACAGAGGAGGAGGAGGAGAGCGAGGGGCACAGGAGAGCGGGGCAAAGAGGATGCTATGAGGGTGCATATATAAGGCTGCACTATATGGAGAGCTATGAGGCTGCATGTATAAGGCTGCACCATATAGAGAGGCTATGAGGCTGCATATTTGAGGCTGCACCATATAGAGAGGCTATGAGGCTGCATATTTGAGGCTGCACCATATAGAGAGGCTATGAGGCTGCATATTTGAGGCTGCACCATATAGAGAGGCTATGAGGCTGCATATATAATACACTATATAGAGAAATAAAGGCTGCACTACATGGAGAGATATGAGGCTGCATATATAATACTCCACTATATGATGCTGTACTATATGGAGAGCTATGAGGCTGCATATATAAGGCTGTACTATAGAGGCTGCACTACATGGACAACTGAGCCTGCATTATACTGTATAGAGGGCTGTGAGGCTACGTTATATTATATGGAGGGCTGTGAGGCTGTATTATACTATATGGAGGGGCAATGAGGCTATATTATACTATATGGAGGGCTGTGAGGCTGTATTATACTATACAGAGGACTATGATGCTACTATATGTAGGATAGTAGGGGTGCATTATAATAATTGGATGACTATTGGGGCTACCTTATGAATGGGGGACTATGGGATGCATTATAATACATGGAGGACTATGGGGGTCTATTGTAATATATGGAGGAATATGGGGATACATTATAATAATTAGAGGACTATCGTGGCGGGAGGAGGAAGACCGTATATACCAGGACGGGGGACATATATACCACGATAAGGGCCATATTCCCGGAGGGAGACCATATATAGCAGGATGGGAGACATATTTAAAAGGATTAGCTCCATATTCCAGTAGGATGACCATATATAGCAGGATGAGGGACATTAATACATAGACGGGTCAATTTGTGAGTCTTTATAGAACTTAAAACGTTACATGGGGCCCATACATCCGACCAACGTGTGCCCGTGGGTGGGGGGGGGGCCCCGGTCTGAATTTCGCACCGGGGCCCACCAGACTCTAGTTACGCCACTGAGTATCTGTATTATTCTGTATATATATACACTGCACAGTACCACTTCTCCTGTCCTGTATACTGGGTGTAATCCTCAGTATCTGTATTATTCTGTATATATACACTGCACAGTACCACTTCTCCTGTCCTGTATACTGGGTGTAATCCTCAGTATCTGTATTATTCTGTATATATACACTGCACAGTACCACTTCTCCTGTCCTGTATACTGGGTGTAATCCTCAGTATCTGTATTATTCTGTATATATACACTGCACAGTACCACTTCTCCTGTCCTGTATACTGGGTATAATGCTCAGTATCTGTATTATTCTGTATATATACACTGCGCAGTACCACTTCTCCTGTCCTGTATACTGGGTGTAATCCTCAGTATCTGTATTATTCTGTATATATATACACTGCACAGTACCACTTCTCCTGTCCTGTATACTGGGTGTAATCCTCAGTATCTGTATTATTCTGTATATATACACTGCACAGTACCACTTCTCCTGTCCTGTATACTAGGTGTAATCCTCAGTATCTGTATTATTCTGTATATATACACTGCACAGCACCACTTCTCCTGTCCTGTATACTGGGTGTAATCCTCAGTATCTGTATTATTCTGTATATATACACTGCACAGTACCACTTCTCCTGTCCTGTATACTGGGTATAATGCTCAGTATCTGTATTATTCTGTATATATACACTGCGCAGTACCACTTCTCCTGTCCTGTATACTGGGTGTAATCCTCAGTATCTGTATTATTCTGTATATATACACTGCACAGTACCACTTCTCCTGTCCTGTATACTGGGTGTAATCCTCAGTATCTGTATTATTCTGTATATATACACTGCACAGTACCACTTCTCCTGTCCTGTATACTGGGTGTAATCCTCAGTATCTGTATTATTCTGTATATATACACTGCACAGTACCACTTCTCCTGTCCTGTATACTGGGTGTAATCCTCAGTATCTGTATTATTCTGTATATATACACTGCACAGTACCACTTCTCCTGTCCTGTATACTGGGTATAATGCTCAGTATCTGTATTATTCTGTATATATACACTGCGCAGTACCCCGTCTGTGGTGTGTAGCGTCTTTCATCGGTGGCTCCGGTGTTCTGCGCTGTTGATGGTGCAGTGTCTGCTGGATGTCAGTAAACATACGGCGGCCGTGCAGTGAAGTGTAATTTTTTGGTTTGACACAAAGGAATCCTTCACTCCGGTATCGGCTGCCAAACCCCGTGGGCACGAGCTGACCCGCCCCATCTGTGACTACCTGACTGCTGCCACCAAGCACTTGGCTGCCTTCTGATGTCACCTGCTACCATTTAACCCCGTCCTGGCTGCTCAGACATTATATGGTTATATTATGTCTCCTTTTACTTGTAGGGTTTATCACAACCCAACGGGTAAAGGACGACTTATTCATTACTGAGGGTCCAGTGGATCCCCCTGTGATCCTGATCTTGGAGCGGGGACGATCATCTCTATCAGGCCTGTAGATATCAATGGAGTGGAGGATCGGTGTGTCCTTACAGCCTCCATTGAGGTCCACAAGAGCAGGTCTCTGCGGAGAACAGAGTTGGTGATTTTTAAGTTTTCCTCAATCTTATGAGGAAGGGCTGACTTGTGATGTTGGTTATAAACACTTTTAATTATTCTAATCTACAACAGATTTTGCCCAGAAACTAAAGATTACTGAGATCCCTCCTCCCCCCAAGGATACCCATAGGTCACTATACCTCTCCTTAATGACCCCAAAAGATCATTGTCCCCTCATTTACAGTCACCATAGATCACTCAATCTTTTTCTCCAGATCCCTATAGATCACTGTTCTCAACCCTACAATCCCTGTAGATCATATTGTCCCATTGATCTCCATAGATCGTTGCCCCCAACCCTAAGACCTTTATAGATTATTGCTTAGGATCTCCATAGATCACTGCCCCCTACCCTAGGATCCCCATAGATCATTCTCCCTTGGTATCTCCAAAGATCACTGTCGCCTTCCTCAGATTCCCATGGATTATTCCCATAGATCCTAATAGATGGCTGCCCCTCCTCTAGGAGCTGCTTAGATTACTATCCCTCACGATCCACATAGATCACTGGGTCATTCAGAATGTCTTTTTCTGGAGTAGCCATTCTTTTGGTGATTTATCCATATGAAGAATACGGGAGATTGTTGTCTGACACAATCAGGACTGGGCAAAAATTCCTGCAGCTCCTTTAATGTTGCTGTCAGCTTGCAGCTCCTTTAATGTTGCTGTTGGCCTCTTGTGGCCTCCAGGACCCATTTTCTTCTGATTTTTTTTTTCATCAATGTTTGATGGCCGTCCAGTTCTCAGTGATGTCAGTGTTGTGCCAAACTTCAGCCCCTTCTTAATGACGTCTTCGGTGTGGTAGATCTGATGCCTGAGAAATATTTTTGTCCTCTCCTGACTTATCATTTTCTACAACGAGATCCTTTGCTGTGTTGTCAGCTGTTTACAGACAAAAAAAAATTAGGATAAATCCTAGAACAGTGAATCTGGGGTTAACCAGAATTGCTGTATATGATGGCGGCCGAGCGTTATACTGTGTAACATGAGGGAAATGTGATTGGCTGATCCTGAACACAGCCACAGCCCTGATTACAGCACGGTGTTCACACATATGCAACCTCTATATTGTAGTTACGTATTTTCCCCTCAAAATGATCTCATTTTCAGATTTCAGTGTTTTTTAATCCCTTACTTGAACGTTGCTATAGTTAGTGAAGTATAATTATCAGCATTTCATATATTTTTACACTTATTTTGACATACATCAGTATATCCACTGTAAATCCCCCCCCCCCTCTCTAAAGTCCGATCCTTGTAGATTCTGAAAGGTGTTTGGCTGATGAAACCCCTCAGACTGTAGAAGACTGATTGCCAAGTATAAAGAATGATGGAGATCAGAAGGGCAAACTGAGAACTACCGTAAGTGTCTCTGTGAAAACCTGCGGAAAATCTTCAAAAAACGACAACCCCCAGAACTTGTCACCTCTAAGCCTGGATGAGACCAAATCAGGTGATCAGTCTGGATCTGCCAGAAGACGAGATCCGGCCGCCGGAGGAAAAGCAGAAGATGGAGGATCCCGGGTCAGCGCTGGAATATTCAGTCTATACAGAAACTTCATGTATTTATCAATACAATGTAGCAAGTGACGGAATGTTTATAATTGTCAGTAACCATAGAAACGGACGACTAAGGCTGCTTTCACCACATCAGATTTGCCCTTAATGGCATCCGATTTGTGTCGGATCCAATTGTGTCGATTTTTTATTTTACTTTTTTTATCCTGTACCCAAAATCGGAGACTGCTCCGATTTTGGGCACAGCGGACCGAATCGGATCCGACACGATCCGCGATCCGATTTTAGTGTACTGAGCATGCTCAGTACACTAAAACCGCTCTGTACCGTTTAATATCACTTCAGCAATGTATTTACATAAATTGTGTAAGTTAAATTAAGTAAAAAGGGTTAAAAATAAAAAAAAATCATGCTCACCTCTCCGGTCGTGTCCCCCGATGCCTCCATGTAGCTCCCGACAAGGACTTGGCGCAAGCTGATCGCTGATTGGTCACATGACCGGCATCAGCCAAGCAGATTAAACAGCTCAGCTGATGCGGTCATGTGACCCCCCGCTGATCGGTTTTGGCGGCGCGGAGTTTGAACCACTCGGCTGATGCCTGTCATGTGACCAATCAGCTGATCGGCTTGCTCCGCCCCGCCAGGTCCTTAAGCCCCAGGAGCTAGATGGAGGCATTGCGGGACACGCCAGGAGAGGGGAGCATGAATTTTTTTTTCTTTTCTTTTTTTTAATTTCACTTACCCAATGTATGTATATACATTATGGAAGAGAAGAGAGAAACCACGGACACAGAAATAGTATCTGGAGGCCCCTCCGATGCTTTCTGTTCCTGTTCGTGGGGTCCTGCAAAAAGTAGATCCCACAGACTGGGAAAAAACGCGATGTGAAAGCAGCCTTAGCAACGTAACAACTGACGGAATGTTTATAATTGTCAGTAACCATAGCAACATCTGATCAATACAGTGAATAAGGCCCACTTCACACTGCGTTTTTTTGTATATCCGTGTAGATCCTTGAATTTCCAGGACCATGTACAGGCGCTGATCTGTGCCAACGATGCCATTAATGCCCCTGGATCAGTGTTTTTCTTGGATCTATCATCAGTTAGCAGAGATCAGGGTGGAGGAGCTGGACCTCGCTTCAGAGCATGCTCAGTATAGCAAAACGGATCCATCTCCATAGACCCCCATGTTATTTGACGCAGACAGCTACGGATCCACTTCTTTTCAAGGCAGCTGAAAATGAGATCTGTCTCCGATTCTGGGTGCATTAAAAAAAACCTGACACAAATGGATCAGTGACAAAACTGACACACGGAGGCCACTGAGGACCAATCCGTGCCCATAGGGATACATGGGAGGTCAGAGCTGATCCGTGGCTACCAGTTGTGAAACAGAAAGACGTGGATCAGGAATTATGCAGTGTGAAGGCGGCCGAACACTGAAGAGGCAAAATGTGAAAACCAAAACTTGTCCCAGTCTCGCATCTTTTGGCCAGGACCATAGGTAGACCTATATCTGTTACCTTTGTCCTCCCTTCCGCTGATCGGCATGTGTGTCAGTCCTCACTGCAGTTCGCATTCTACTCTAAATGAACCCGGAGGCGCAGAATGAGCAGGGATGGAGGTCTTTCCAGAACAGGTGTCTGCAATTGTGGAAAGTATGCATGTAATATGTGCGGCAGCCGTCAGCTCTGTGTTGCACTGATACAGCAGCATCTCAATGAATTACAAGATCATCATAAAGTGACTTTATTCAGTAATTCAATACAAAAGAGACACACATCTATTATATGGAGTCATTACACACAGAGGGATCTATGTCCCTGTGTTTATTTCTGTTAATGTTGATGATTAATGAAACCCAAAGGTCATTATCTCAGAAAATTAAAGTAGGGAGGATGAAGGGTTAAACACCGCGCTGCCGTATTCCACCAGACATCAAAGGGTGAATATAATATTGGTTTATTAGTCATCGTGTTTCAGGGCTCCCGGCCTCTTCCTCAGGATAAATCAATATCATCTTGTCATCAGGGAGCCCGAAACACGATGACTAATAAATCAATATTTATTCCCCCTTTGACGTCTCGTATTGTTTTTCTTCCATTTCTCACCCTCTGTATTTTCTCTCTTCTGCAGTTTGCGGCTGTGATTTGGCGCAAGGCGGCTTCTTTATCAAAAACGGGGAGTATCTGTGCACATTGGATTACCAGCGCATGTACGGGACGCAGTGCAGCGGCTGCGGAGACTTCGTGGAGGGAGAAGTGGTGACGGCGCTGGGGAAAACCTACCACCCTGCCTGCTTCGCCTGCACGGCCTGCAAGTAAGTCACAACCACATCATAAAGGCAGAAATGACTGAACCTGCGCGAGTCGTATCTATTCATTTATACAGTTTTTACCCGCCATCAGGCATCTCACACACTCTGCCATTCTCAGACCTCACCATATACCCGGGTGTTTATGGGATTAGAGCGTCCATCTGATCTTGTGCTTATCTCTCCGGCAGACGTCCGTTCCCACCTGGAGATCGAGTAACGTTCAATGGGAGAGACTGCCTGTGCCAGGCGTGTGCGGCCCAACCGATGTCGCCCGGAGCAAAGGAGCTGTCTGCGCCCAGCAGTAAGTGTCACAATTGGTGGGGACCCCATGCTGTTTTTATTAATTATTTTTATATTTTATAACATTAGTCTTTGACAGCCTTTATGTCTGACTTTCCCAGACTCCTAGCGGTAGATCAGGCGGTCACTTATCAGTGATTATTTGGCTGATGACCCCCGCCATTAGTGGACGCCTCTGGGACTGATCTTTGCGGACACATGATGGCGGTCGCTGTGGCCGCTCGTCACAAATGTGATGTGACAGTCCAGAGCAGAGACAGAGGGACGGTGTCAGCGCAGATCTGCTCACTGCACCGCCATACACTGATATAACCACAGTGTGCCGTACACCTCCTGTGACGTCCCTTCACCCGAGTGTGGCTGCCATAGATTGGCAGCTCTTTGGATCAGGATCCTTTTGCTGCATTACTTGCGCTGGGAGCAGAAGAGTTAATAAGATAGGGGGGTAATACCAATATACGGGCCCTTAAGAAACATATTGAGTTGTCACCCAACTTTCCTTGACCCCTGAATGGTGAATCCTTAGAGAATCAGAGGAAAAGGGGACATTTTCAGAAATGTCTGAAACTATTTTACACGACACCTGCAGCGTTCAGACACACGAGCATGTGCAGCGTTCGCAGGCACAGGAGCATGTGCAGCGTTCGCAGGCACAGGAGCATGTGCAGCGTTCGCAGGCACAGGAGCATGTGCAGCGTTCGCAGGCACAGGAGCATGTGCAGCGTTCGCAGGCACAGGAGCATGTGCAGCGTTCGCAGGCACAGGAGCATGTGCAGCGTTCGCAGGCACAGGAGCTTGCGCAGCGTTCGCAGATACAGGAGCTTGCGCAGCGTTCGCAGGCACAGGAGCTTGCGCAGCGTTCGCAGGCACAGGAGCATGCGCAGCGTTCGCAGGCACAGGAGCATGCGCAGCGTTCGCAGGCACAGGAGCATGCGCAGCGTTCGCAGGCACAGGAGCATGCGCAGCGTTCGCAGGCACAGGAGCATGTGCAGCGGTCGCAGCCACGCGAGCATGTGCAGCGTTCGCAGACACGCGAGCATGTGCCACACAGCACAGGAACCAGTGCTCTGCAGTGCCACCAACATGTCCTGTCACCTCCATCTGCTCCTAGAGTACAGCGCTGCCCCCTGCTGGATGTGTCCTGTCACTACCACAGGCAGGATCTTTCGTCTGCTCCTGGAATGCAGTGCTGTTTCCTGCTGGACATGTGTTGTCATCACCAGAACTACCAACAGTACATTAATTAAACATCAGATCCACCATCAGTCCAGGAATACATAACCAGAATTACCATTGTTACATACATACAGCACAATAGAATCACCATCAGTGTAGAAATAAATCACCATAACTACCATCAGTACATGTGTGCAGCACTACAAGCATCATAAGTATAGAAATACATCACCAGAAACCTCATCAGTACACGAATACATAACTGAACATTCATCACTACATGAATACATCACCAGAACCATCAGTAGTATATAAATAAATCACCACAACCACTAGCAGTACAGAATTACATCATCAGAACCACCAACAGTACAGAAATATATCACCAGAATCATAATCAGTACAAGAATACGTCACCTGAACATTCATCAGTACATGAACACATCACCACAACCACTAGTAGTACAGCATTACGTCACAATCAGTACAAGAATACATCACCAGAACAGCAATCAGTACAGGGAAACACCACCAGAATCACCATCAGTACAAGAAACACATAACCAGAACATTTTATCAATATATGAGTACATCACTAGAATAACCAGCAGTACATGAATACATCCCCAGAACCATTATTCTCTTCACAATGTGTCCCACGTTTACTGTCCAGTCTATACTGTGTCCCCTCCTCCCTTCCCTACTCCTACATACTCTACAAACAGTCCCCGCATGCTTCCTCTTCTATAATGCCCCCACACTACCCAATCTCCATCCTGTGCCCTCACACCGCCCCTCTCTATACTACCCCATACTGTCTTCTCAAGCATTTCTGGAAGACGCCTAAAAGACGCGAGTACAATTGAGTGCAGATAGCCGGAACATCGGACGGCCTCATGGGCGGGGGGGGGCCACCTGGAAGACATCTAGAACTGCCGCATTAGGCAGCTGGATTGTGCCCTCGATATGCCCCGGCCATACGGGTATGGGGAAAACCGAACGTTCTGTCTCTGGGGAAAAGTGAATGGAAACCTAGAAATTGCAAAATCTTAAATTTGGCTTAGTCCTTATGACGGGGGAGGGGGTCACCTCTTAAAGGGGTTGTACGATGTAAGAATAACATGGAGGAGAGCGGCCGCTTGTTAATATTCTCATACAGTCACATGGATGCAGTTTGTGTCTTTCCTGAAATACTCTGCGCTGCTCTGATCTCGCCCTTCCTCGTTCCTGCAGTTGGGGGGATTCGTGTTTCGCTCTTCCTCGGCGGTTGTCACCTTTCTTCTTCTTCTCTTGTTTGCAGGCTGCTCGGGCTGCGGCAGAGACATCAAAAACGGACAAGCGTTACTGGCCCTGGACAAACAATGGCATCTGGGCTGCTTCAAGTGTAAATCCTGCGCAAAAGTGCTGACCGGGGAATATATCAGCAAGTAAGAAACAAAGGAGAACCCCGTCATCTACCCCTATGTATATAGCCCTGATCGTGAGACCACACCCCCCATACTGCTCACACCAGCCTGTATACAAGTGTGAGGAGTCAGCCCCGCCCCCTGGTGGTGACATCACACATGAGACCACCCCCCCATACTGCTCACACCAGCCTGTATACAAGTGTGAGGAGTCTGCCCCGCCCCCTGGTGATGACATCGCTCTGCCCCCTCCCCCGGTCACTGTGCCCCCGCCCCCTGGTGATGACATCACTCTGCCCTGCCCCTGGTGATGACATCACTCTGCCCTGCCCCCTGGTGATGACATCACTCTGCCCCCGCCCCCTGGTGATGACATCACTCTGCCCTGCCCCCTGGTGATGACATCACTCTGCCCTGCCCCCCTGGTGATGACATCACTGTGACCCGCCCCCTGGTGATGACATCACTCTGCCCCTTCCCCTGGTGATGACATCACTCTGCCCCTTCCCCTGGTGATGACCTCACTCTGCCCCTTCCCCTGGTGATGACCTCACTCTGCCCTTCCCCTGGTGATGACCTCACTCTGCCCCACCCCCTGGTGATGACATCACTCTGCCCGCCCCCTGGTGATGAGATCACTGTGCCCCCTTCCCCTGGTGATGACATCACTCTGCCCCGCCCCCAGTGATGACATCACTGATGACATCCTATGTGCTGATGGGTCTTGTGTTCTGCAGGGACGGGTCTCCGTACTGTGAGAAGGATTACCAGGTTTTGTTCGGGGTGAAGTGCGAGTCGTGTAACGAGTTCATCACGGGGAAGGTTCTGGAGGTAAGGTCCCATCCTCTCGTTCTGATTGGTCGGTGTGAGGGTGGGTGGATCCAGCAGACAATGGGATCCACTCTCAGGAGACAATGATCATTATTCTTCATTGAGATGAAAATATTAGCGACTTTCTAATGGATATTTCATTTTACATTTTGTATCTAATATTTATCATTAATGTCCATAGAGATACATCCCCGGAGCGCCCCTTATTGATGTCTATAGAGACAGGTCCCCGGAGCGCCCCTTATTGATGTCTATAGAGACAGGTCCCCGGAGCGCCCCTTATAGATGTCTATAGAGCAGGTCCCCGGAGCGCCCCTTATGATGTCTATAGAGGCAGGTCCCCGGAGCGCCCCTTATTGATGTCTATAGAGCAGGTCCCGGAGCGCCCCTTATAGATGTCTATAGAGACAGGTCCCCGGAGCGCCCCTTATTGATGTCTATAGAGAGGTCCCCGGAGCGCCCCTTATGATGTCTATAAGGCAGGTCCCCGGAGCGCCCTTATGATGTCTATAGAGGAGGTCCCCGGAGCGCCCCTTATTGATGTCTATAGAGACAGTCCCCGGAGCGCCCCTTATGATGTCTATAGAGACAGGTCCCGGAGCGCCCCTTATAGATGTCTATAGAGCAGTCCCCGGAGCGCCCCTTATTGTGTCATAGAGACAGGTCCCCGGAGCGCCCCTTATAGATGTCTATAGGCAGGTCCCCGGAGCCCCTTATGATGTCTATAGAGACAGGCCCCGGAGCGCCCCTTATTGATGTCTATAGAGCAGGTCCCCGGAGCGCCCCTTATGATGTCTATAGAGGCAGGTCCCCGGAGCGCCCCTTATTGATGTCTATAGAGCAGGTCCCCGGAGCGCCCCTTATTGATGTTATAGAGACAGGTCCCCGGAGCGCCCCTTATTGATGTCTATAGAGACAGGTCCCCGGAGCGCCCCTTATTGATGTCTATAGAGCAGTCCCCGGAGCGCCCCTTATTGATGTCTATAGAGCAGGTCCCCGGAGCGCCCCTTATTGATGTCTATAGAGACAGGTCCCCGGAGCGCCCCTTATTGATGTCTATAAGCAGGTCCCCGGAGCGCCCCTTATGATGTCTATAGAGCAGGTCCCCGAGCGCCCCTTATAATGTCTATAGAGACAGGCCCCGGAGCGCCCCTTATTGATGTCTATAGAGCAGGTCCCCGGAGCGCCCTTATTGATGTCATAGAGACAGGTCCCCGGAGCGCCCCTTATTGATGTCTATAGAGCAGGTCCCCGGAGCGCCCCTTATTGATGTCTATAGAGGCAGTCCCCGGAGCGCCCTTATAGATGTCTATAGAGACAGGCCCGGAGCGCCCCTTATTGATGTCTATAGAGACAGGCCCCCGGAGCGCCCTTATTGATGTCTATAGAGCAGGTCCCCGGGCCCCCTTATTGATGTCTATAGAGCAGGTCCCCGGAGCGCCCCTTATTGATGTCTATAGAGACAGTCCCCGGAGCGCCCCTTATGATGTCTATAGGCAGGTCCCCGGAGCGCCCCTTATTGATGTCTATAGAGACAGTCCCCGGAGCCCCCTTATTGATGTCTATAGAGACAGGCCCCGGAGCGCCCCTTATGATGTCTATAGAGGCAGGTCCCCGGAGCCCCCTTATGATGTCTATAGAGCAGGCCCCGAGGCCCCTTATTGATGTCATAGAGACAGGCCCCCGAGCGCCCCTTATAGATGTCTATAGAGCAGGTCCCGAGCGCCCCTTATTGATGTCTATAGAGACAGGTCCCCGGAGCGCCCCTTATAGATGTCTATAGAGAGCAGGTCCCCGGAGCGCCCCTTATTAGATGTCTATAGAGACAGGTCCCCGGAGCGCCCCTTATTGATGTCTATAGAGACAGTGTCCCCGGACGCCCCTATGATTCATAGAGCAGGTCCCGAGCGCCCCTTATGATGTCTATAGAGAAGGTCAGGCCCCGAGGAGCCGCCCCTTATGATGTCTATAGAGAGCAGGTCCCCGGAGCGCCCCTTATAGATGTCTATAGAGACAGGTCCCCGGAGCGCCCCTTATTGATGTCTATAGAGACAGGTCCCCGGAGCGCCCCTTATTGATGTCTATAGAGACAGTGTCCCCGGAGCGCCCCTTATTGATGTCTATAGAGACAGGTCCCCGGAGCGCCCCTTATTGATGTCTATAGAGACAGGTCCCCGGAGCGCCCCTTATATGATGTCTATAGAGACAGGTCCCCGGAGCGCCCCTTATGATGTCTATAGAGACAGGTCCCCGGAGCGCCCCTTATTGATGTCTATAGAGACAGGTCCCCGGAGCGCCCCTTATGATGTCTATAGAGACAGGTCCCCGGAGCGCCCCTTATTGATGTCTATAGAGACAGGTCCCCGGAGCGCCCCTTATTGATGTCTATAGAGACAGGTCCCCGGAGCGCCCCTTATTGATGTCTATAGAGACAGGTCCCCGGAGCGCCCCTTATTGATGTCTATAGAGACAGGTCCCCGGAGCGCCCCTTATTGATGTCTATAGAGACAGGTCCCCGGAGCGCCCCTTATTGATGTCTATAGAGACAGGTCCCCGAGCGCCCCTTATTGATGTCTATAGAGCAGGTCCCCGGAGCGCCCCTTATTGATGTCTATAGAGGCAGGTCCCCGGAGCGCCCCTTATTGATGTCTATAGAGGCAGGTCCCCGGAGCGCCCTTATTGATGTCTATAGAGACAGGCCCCCGGAGCGCCCTTATTGATGTCTATAGAGACAGGTCCCCGGAGCGCCCCTTATTGATGTCTATAGAGGCAGGTCCCCGGAGCGCCCCTTATTGATGTCATAGAGACAGGCCCCGAGCGCCCCTTATTGATGTCTATAGAGGCAGGTCCCCGGAGCGCCCCTTATTGATGTCTATAGAGACAGGTCCCCGGAGCGCCCCTTATTGATGTGTCTATAGAGACAGGTCCCCGGAGCGCCCCTTATTGATGTATTATAGAGACAGGTCCCCGGAGCGCCCCTTATTGATGTCTATAGAGACAGGTCCCCCGGAGCGCCCTTATTGATGTCTATAGAGGACAGGTCCCCGGAGCGCCCCTTATTGATGTCTATAGAGACAGGCCCCCGGAGCGCCCCTTATTGATGTCTATAAGAGACAGGTCCCCCGGAGCGCCCCTTATTGATGTCTATAGAGACAGGCCCCCGGAGCGCCCCTTATAGATGTCTATAGAGACAGGTCCCCGGAGCGCCCCTTATGATGTCTATAGAGACAGGTCCCCGGAGCGCCCCTTATTGATGTCTATAGAGACAGGTCCCCGGAGCGCCCCTTATTGATGTCTATAGAGACAGGTCCCCGGAGCGCCCCTTATGATGTCTATAGAGACAGGCTCCCGGAGCGCCCCTTATAGATAGAGGTCTATAGCAGAGCAGGTCCCCGGAGCGCCCCTTATTGATGTCTATAGAGACAGGTCCCCGGAGCGCCCCTTATAGATGTCTATAGAGACAGGTCCCCGGAGCGCCCCTTATAGATGTCTATAGAGACAGGTCCCCGGAGCGCCCCTTATTGATGTCTATAGAGGCAGGCCCCGAGAGCGCCCCTTATTGATGTCTATAGAGACAGGTCCCCGGAGCGCCCCTTATTGATGTCTATAGAGACAGGCCCCCGGAGCGCCCCTTATTGATGTCTATAGAGGCAGGTCCCCCGGAGCGCCCCTTATTAGATGTCTATAGAGACAGGTCCCCCGGAGCGCCCCTTATTGATGTCTATAGAGGCAGGCCCCGGAGCGCCCCTTATTGATGTCTATAGAGACAGGTCCCCGGAGCGCCCCTTATTGATGTCTATAGAGGCAGGCCCCCGGAGCGCCCCTTATTGATGTCTATAGAGAGCAGGTCCCCGGAGCGCCCCTTATTGATGTCTATAGAGACAGGCTCCCCGGAGCGCCCCTTATTGATGTCTATAGAGCAGGTCCCCGGAGCGCCCCTTATAGATGTCTATAGAGACAGGTCCCACCCCTTGAGAGCCGGCCCCTTATTGATGTCTATAGAGGCAGGCCCCCGGAGCGCCCTTATTGATGTCTATAGAGACAGGCCCCCGGAGGGCCAGCGCCCTTATTGAATGTCTATAGAGGCAGGCCCCCGGAGCGCCCTTATTGATGTCTATAGAGGCAGGTCCCCGGAGCGCCCCTTATTGATGTCTATAGAGACAGGTCCCCGGAGCGCCCCTTATTGATGTCTATAGAGGCACGGACCCCTTGGTTAGGCAGCCCGCCCTTATTGATGTCTATAGAGACAGGTCCCCGGAGCGCCCCTTATTGATGTCTATAGAGACAGGTCCCCGGAGCGCCCCTTATTGATGTCTATAGAGGCAGGTCCCCGGAGCGCCCCTTATTGATGTCTATAGAGGCAGGCCCCGGAGCGCCCCTTATTGATGTCTATAGAGACAGGTCCCCGGAGCGCCCCTTATTGATGTCTATAGAGACAGGTCCCCGGAGCGCCCCTTATTGATGTCTATAGAGAGCAGGTCCCCGGAGCGCCCCTTATTGATGTCTATAGAGACAGGCTCCCCGGAGCGCCCCTTATTGATGTCTATAGAGACAGGTCCCCCGGAGCGCCCCTTATAGATGTCTATAGAGACAGGTCCCCGGAGCGCCCCTTATATGATGTCTATAGAGACAGGTCCCCGGAGCGCCCCTTATAGATGTCTATAGAGCAGGTCCCCGAGAGCGCCCCTTATAGATGTCTATAGAGGCAGGTCCCCGGAGCGCCCCTTATAGATGTCTATAGAGGCAGGTCCCCCGGAGGCCCCTTATAGATGTCTATAGAGGCAGGTCCCCGGAGCGCCCCTTATTGATGTCTATAGAGGACAGGCCCCCGGAGCGCCCCTTATTGATGTCTATAGAGACAGGTCCCCGGAGCGCCCCTTATTGATGTCTATAGAGGCAGGTCCCCGGAGCGCCCCTTATTGATGTCTATAGAGACAGGTCCCCGGAGCGCCCCATGTTTAAGCAGTGAGCCCTTATGATGTCTATAGAGGACAGGTCCCCGGAGCGCCCCTTATTGATGTCTATAGAGCAGGTCCCCGGAGCGCCCCTTATTGATGTCTATAGAGACAGGTCCCCGGAGCGCCCCTTAATTGATGTCTATAGAGACAGGTCCCCGGAGCGCCCCTTATTGATGTCTATAGAGACAGGTCCCCGGAGGCCCCTTATAGATGTCTATAGAGACAGGTCCCCTGGAGCGCCCTTATTGATGTCTATAGAGACAGGTCCCCCGGAGCGCCCCTTATTGATGTCTATAGAGACAGCGAGCCCCCTAGTGTAAGAGCGGCCCCGAGCGCCCCTTATTGATGTCTATAGAGACAGGCCCCCGGAGCGCCCCTTATTGATGTCTATAGAGACAGGCCCCCGGAGCGCCCCTTATTGATGTCTATAGAGACAGGTCCCCGGAGCGCCCCTTATTGATGTCTATAGAGACAGGTCCCCGGAGCGCCCCTTATTGATGTGTATAGAGACAGGCCCCCGGAGCGCCCCTTATTGATGTCTATAGAGGCAGGTCCCCGGAGCGCCCCTTATTGATGTCTATAGAGACAGGCCCCCGGAGCGCCCCTATTACATGTCTATAGAGACAGGCCCCCGGAGCGCCCCTTATTAGATGTCTATAGAGACAGGTCCCCGGAGCGCCCCTTATAGATGTCTATAGAGACAGGTCCCCCGGAGCGCCCCTTATAGATGTCTATAGAGACAGGTCCCCGGAGCGCCCCTTATTGATGTCTATAGAGACAGGCCCCCGGAGCGCCCCTTATTGATGTCTATAGAGACAGGTCCCCGGAGCGCCCCTTATGATGTCTATAGAGACAGGCCCCCGGAGCGCCCCTTAGTGATGCCCATTCATTAGTCCCGGTTCTGAGTTATTAGCCGCTGTGTATATTTATCTGTATGATGCCATTATCGTCCGCTAACACATGATGAGCCGCTTCCGGTCTGGGACTCCTCTTCTCTTTTGTCGGTGACATTACAGTCCCCCCCCCCCCTCCCCCACATCTCCCCGACTTCTGATCTTCGTATGGAGGTTCGGTCGGGGTTGTTTTGTTGCTGTTGGTATTTGAGCTGTTTCTGGACTTTACAGCAGAGCGACAGCCGATATCTGAGATGGGAATAGTTAGATTCTGTATCGTGAAATGCTTAATGTGGAGGGGGGGGGGATTGTGGAAAATTCATATCAGACTACACTTGTAATGCAAGGTGCACTACACCGATGTCACCAGCAGGAGGCAGCAGAGTCCAGATTGTTTCTACAATGAAGAGTTTCCCTGGTAGTTTAATTAGATAATGAATTTTAATTCTATAGACTTCTATGATTATTATCAGCTATAGAGTATCGCCCCTCCATTATTACTCCTCACATCATTCTGCTCGTGAATTATTGCTGCATTTAATGAAGCCTTTTATTGTACTGTAGAAAGCACAGTCCACCGTGTGTCGTATAGAAATGTATACAGTGTATAAAGATTAATTCTTGGTGTTTTTAGAATTGTAATAAGTTGGGAGACATTTATAACATCTTTGTGTGCAGCTGCAATGTCTGTGATTTATACACTCGTGTGAGCAAAGCCTGTATTATCTCAGATTGTATTTACAGTATCTGACCACCAGGTGGCAGCATTTACTGTAGATTTTATTAATGTACTTTTAGCATTTGATCACCAGGTGGCTAGCAGCTACTGTAGGTTTTTATTGTATTTTCAACATGTGACCACCAGATGTTTTCTCTTGCACTTTCAGTATCTGACCAGCAGGTGGCAGCATCTACTGTAGATTTTATTCTATTGTATTTTCAGTATCTGACCACCAGGAGGCAGCATCTACTGTAGATATTATTCTTGTATTTTCAGCATGTCACCACCAGGTGGCAGCATTTATATAGATTTTATTCTTGTATTTTCAGCATGTCACCACCAGTGGCAGCATTTACCATAGATTTATTCATGTACTTTCAGCATGTCACCACTAGGTGGCAACATTTACCTTATATTTTATTCATGTATTTTCAGCATGTCACCACCAGGTGGCAGCATTTACCATAGATTTTATTCTTGTATTTTCAGCATGTCACCACCAGGTGGCAGCATTTACATTATATTTTATTCATGTACTTTCAGCATGTCACCACCAGGTGGCAGCATTTACCATAGATTTTATTCTTGTATTTTCAGCATGTCACCACCAGGTGGCAGCATTTACTATAGGTTTTATTCATGTACTTTCAGCATGTCACCACCAGGTGGCAGCATTTACCATAGATTTTAATAAGGTAAAGAATATACCGTGTTAGCCAGTAGATAGGAAAATATATTGCAATCTGAGAGTCCTCGGTGGTTGATACCTTTTTAATGGCTAACTAAAAAGATGGTAAACATAGCAAGCTTTCGGAACGCTGGTTTACTAGCCTGAAGAAGGGGCCGCAGCGTCCCGAAGCTTGCTATGTTTACCATCTTATCAGTTAGCCATTAAAAGTTATCAACCCCTGAGGACTGGAAGATTGTAATATATTTTTCCATAGATTTTATTCATGTACTTTCAGCATGTCACCACTAGGTGGCAGCATTTACCATAGATTTTATTCTTGTATTTTCAGCATGTCAACACCAGGTGGCAGCATTTACCATAGATTTTATTCATGTACTTTCAGCATGTCACCACTAGGTGGCAGCATTTACCATAGATTTTATTCTTGTATTTTCAGCATGTCACCACAGGTGGCAGCATTTACCATAGATTTTATTCATGTAGTTTCAGCATGTCACCACCAGTGGCAGCATTTGCTGTAGATTTTATTGTTGTATTTTCATCATGTCACCACCGGTGGCAGCATGCACTTACCATATTCCTCTTTTTGTTCAACCACTGAGGACTCAGATGTGATGTTTTCCTCTTTTTGTGGCATTTGTTTGGCAGAACAGATTGTCAGGAGATGTGATAATTATCAGTGGGATCCTCCACAATGGTGCAATCTTTTATTTAAGGGGACGGCCGGGCTGAACCATTTTCCTAGTGTTGGACTAGTTGGCTTTTAACCCCTTTAATGCTGCAGTCGTGCAGATTTTGATGCTTTCCTTGAGATGAATATAGAGTTAAGCCTAGAGAAAGGTGAAATCTCAAATAAATCCCTGCACTCCCCGTGAGCTGCGTCCTGTGATCCGACCTCTTCTGGATATTGTCACCCTATGGTTCATGTTCGGTGGGAGGGGCGTCCTGTGATCCGGACCTTCTTCTTTTGGATATTGTCACCCCTATGGTTCATGTTCGGTGGGGGGGGGGGGGGGGCCGCGTCCTGTGATCTGGTCTTCTTCTGGATATGTCACCCCTGTTCATGTTCAGGGGGGGGCGCGTCCTGTGATCCAGACCCCTTCTTCTGGATATTGTCACCCCCCATGGTTCATGTATGGGGGGAGGGCGGTCCTGTGATCCAGACCCCTTCTTCTGGATATTGTCACCCCCATGGTTCATGTGCGGGGCGCGTCTGTGTTCTGGACCTTCTTCTTCTGGATATTGTCACCCCCATGGTTCATGTTTGGGAAGGGAGGGGGGGCGTGTCCTGTGATCCGACCTTCTAATTCTGGATATTGTCACCCCATGGTTCATGTTCGGGGGGGAGGGGCGCGTCCTGTGATCCGGACTTCTTCTGGATATTGTCACCCCATGGTTCATGTGCGGGGCGCGTCCCTGATCCGGACCTTCTTATTCTGGATATTGTCACCCCATGGTTCATGTGCGGGGGGGGTGCAACACTCGATCGGTCTTTCATTGTCTCTCGTTGTCCAAACTATAAAGAATCTAATAATAAATTATAGAATGTGAAGCTTCGTCCTTCGTTAGAGGAGACTGTTGTTTGCTTTTGCAGGATTTTAGTGCAGTTTCAGACTGGTCTCCAGATCCACAGTGATCATCGTGATCTCTGATCTATATGTGGTCTTATCCCCCCTGGCCCCCGTTTCCATGGAGACGTCGGTCCGGGCCCCTTCCCTGGGCCCCCTGTAGGACACAGACCAGAAATAGCTGAGACCGGGCCATTTCCTGCTTGTTCTCGGGGGTGGGGCGGGCGATCGCAGTATTTATATATTTATATTGGGATGTTACATTGTATCCCAGAGTCTGAGCGGGGGAGGGGCAGGAGACCTCATCTATATGGTGTATGCTTCCAATAATCCATCACCTGATAATCCGGCACTGCGCACAATGAGTCTTCCAGCATCGGTGGCTGTCGGATGGCGGTGGACAGCGGCGGCCATGGCGGGAGGATGAGAACAAAGATGGAAACTTGTCCCGACCGAACGTTGTGTTCTGCCTCCACAATAGTCCAGACTGATACATTGTAACAAACTGTCAGGAGACGCTGCCGTGCGCAGATCACTGAGGACGGACGACACAGTGACAAACCCTCAGCTGTGGAAGGATCAGGTCTGTGCAGATGGCAGATGGGATAATGGGAAAGATACAAAATAGAAAAGTCAAAGATTGTAAGTTCCTTGGTTCCGTTTCATCCCCTCCCGCGGCCGTGACCTCAGCCTGATGATTGCTGCTCTGGAGTCGTCCGGCCTCTGAAGGGTTAAACGTTACATCACAGCGACCTGAATTCCACAATGAGACGGCAGCAATTATTTCAGGCGTTTTTCTTTAATTGTCTTATTTGCGTTTTCCTCATTAAACTAAAGACAAATGTGAGATGAAATGTTTACAGTGACCCGACTGTACTGATCACATCATAGAGCCGGGTGTAATACACAGTGCTGAGCATGCTGGGAGATTCCAGCTGTGGAGGGGCAGAATTGTGAATGCAGCTTTGCAGCTTAGTGTCCTGCTGTTATCTTATCTGTAGTCACCACTAGGGGGAGCTCCTTGTATATTGTGATACATGATAAGATCCTGTCTGCAGTCACCACTAGGGGGAGCTCCCTGTATACAGAGATACATGATAAGATCCTGTCTGCAGTCATCACTAGGGGGAGCTCCCTGTATTCAGAGATACATAAGATCCTGTCTGCAGTCATCACTAGGGGAGCTCCCTGTATATAGAGATACATGATAAGATCCTGTCTACAGTCACCACTAGGGGGAGCTCTCTGTATACAGAGATACATGATAAGATCCTGTCTGCAGTCATCACTAGGGGGAGCTCCCTGTATACAGAGATACATGATAAGATCCTGTCTGCAGTCACCAATAGGGGGAGCTCCCTGTATACAGAGATAAATGATAAGATCCTGTCTGCAGTCACCACTAGGGGGAGCTCCCTGTATACAGAGATACATGATAAGATCCTGTCTGCAGTCATCACTAGGGGGAGCTCCCTGTATATAGAGATACATGATAAGATCCTGTCTGCAGTCACCACTAGGGGGAGCTCTCTGTATACAGAGATACATGATAAGATCCTGTCTGCAGCCACCACTAGGGAGAGCTGCCTGTATACAGAGATACATGATAAGATTCTGTCTGCAGCCACCACTACAGGGAGCTCCCTGTATACAGAGATACATGATAAGATCCTGCCTGCAGCCACCACTAGGGGGAGCTCCCTGTATACAGAGATACATGATAAGATCCTGTCTGCAGTCACCACTAGGGGAGCTCCCTGTATACAGAGATACATGATAAGATCCTGTCTGCAGCCACCACTAGGGGGAGCTCCCTGTATACAGAGATATATGATAAGATCCTGTCTGCAGCCACCACTAGGGGGAGCTCCCTGTATACAGACATACATGATAAGATCCTGTCTGCAGTCACCACTAGGGGGAGCTCTCTGTATTCAGAGATACATGATCAGATCCTGTCTGCAGTCACCACTAGGGGGAGCTCCCTGTATACAGATATACATAAGATCCTGTCTGCAGCCACCACTAGGGGGAGCTCCCTGTATACAGAGATACATAAGATCCTGTCTGTAGTCACCACTAGGGAGAGCTCCCTGTATACAGAGATACATAATATAATCCTGTCTGCAGCCACCACTAGGGGGAGCCCCCTGTATACAGAGATACATGATAAGATCCTGTCTGCAGTCACCACTAGGGGGAGCTCCCTGTATACAGAGATACATGATAAGATCCTGTCTGCAGCCACCACTAGGGGGAGTGCCCTGTATACAGAGATACATGATAAGATCCTGTCTGCAGTCACCACTAGGGGAAGCTCCCTGTATACAGAGATACATGATAAGATCCTGTCTGCAGTCACCACTAGGGGGAGCTCCCTGTATACAGAGATACATGATAAGATCCTGTCTGCAGCCTCCACTAGGGGGAGCTCCCTGTATAGAGATACATGATAAGATCCTGTCTGC
This sequence comes from Allobates femoralis, assembly GCA_033576535.1. NCBI lineage: Eukaryota > Metazoa > Chordata > Amphibia > Anura > Aromobatidae > Allobates > Allobates femoralis. The sequence continues at coordinate 10,409,402 of JARQOC010000006.1, read as the reverse complement.
AGTCACCACTAGGGGAGCTCCCTGTATACAGAGATACATGATAAGATCCTGTCTGCAGTCACCACTAGGGAAGCTCCCTGTATACAGAGATACATGATAAGATCCTGTCTGCAGTCACCACTAGGGGGAGCTCCCTGTATACAGAGATACATGATAAGATCCTGTCTGCAGTCACCACTAGGGGGAGCTCCTGTATACAGAGATACATGATAAGATCCTGTCTGCAGTCACCACTAGGGGGAGCTCCTGTATACAGAGATACATGATAAGATCCTGTCTGCAGTCACCACTAGGGGAGCTCCCTGTATACAGAGATACATGATAAGATCCTGTCTGCAGTCACCACTAGGGGAGCTCCTGTATACAGAGATACATGATAAGATCCTGTCTGCAGCCACCACTAGGGGGAGCTCCTGTATACAGAGATACATGATAAGATCCTGTCTGCAGCACCACTAGGGGGAGCTCCCTGTATACAGAGATACATGATAAGATCCTGTCTGCAGTCACCACTAGGGGGAGCTCCCTGTATACAGAGATACATGATAAGATCCTGTCTGCAGTCACCACTAGGGGAGCTCCCTGTATAAGAGATACATGATAAGATCCTGTCTGCAGTCACCACTAGGGGGAGCTCCCTGTATACAGAGATACATGATAAGATCCTGTCTGCAGTCACCACTAGGGGAGCTCCCTGTATACAGAGATACATGATAAGATCCTGTCTGCAGTCACCACTAGGGGGAGCTCCCTGTATACAGAGATACATGATAAGATCCTGTCTGCAGCCACCACTAGGGGAGCTCCCTGTATACAGAGATACATGATAAGATCCTGTCTGCAGTCACCACTAGGGGGAGCTCCCTGTATACAGAGATACATGAAGATCCTGTCTGCAGTCACCACTAGGGGGAGCTCCCTGTATACAGAGATACATGATAAGATCCTGTCTGCAGTCACCACTAGGGGGAGCTCCCTGTATACAGAGATACATGATAAGATCCTGTCTGCAGTCACCACTAGGGGAGCTCACTGTATATACATTAACACATCTCCTTGTGGTGACTGAAGGAAATCCTCTTATACGATATATGACCTCTGTGACTCTCAGGGAGCTGTCAGAATAGCATGATAGCTGGTTGCAGTATAGGAAATCATGTATACATTGGTTCTGATGCATTGTTGCGAGTCACCAGAATCTGTAACAATATGACTAGATTTCCTGCAACCAGCAATGGGCTGTGTACATTGCCCTGCCGGGATAGATCTTCCGTTGTTGTCGGGTACCGTCAGGGGGTTTGGTGCTGTGTGTCAGTGAAGGAGGTTGCTGTATAAGGTATCATTATCTTGGGTTCTGCGAGTTGCTTCATAATTGGTGATTTCAGGGTGCGGATCCTCTGGAATCTTGTAATATAACAATGACCTGAACTGGTTCCAATGTTGCAGGTTCTGGAGTAATTGCTCGGGGCGGGTGATGACTCCTCGCTCCGTGTTGTGGGTGCGGCGCTCGTACAGAACTGAACCCATAATAAATGATCTTTACTGAATTCTGTCACATTGACCCGACGAGCGGCGATTTACAATGAATAATCCAGAAATAAGTGAGATGGAGGCAGGCGACTGTCACTGACATGAAGGCGACGGTCAGAGCGCAACGTGCAGGCATGAATCCATTCAAGAAGAAGGTAAGATGGAGATGATTCACCCGACCATCATTGGGATCAGGGAAAGTGGATCCATCATATACGATAGATCTCCCACAAGTAACAGCGTCTCCTAGTGATCAATAATCAAAGATACAAAAACGTAGGTATACCTACTGCTGATCCTCACCTCCATGTGATAAGACTGACCTACCCCCTGTACTATACCCCAGAGCTGCACTCACTATTCTGCTGGTGCAGTCACTGTGTAATACATTACATTACTGATCCTGAGTTACCTCCTGTATTATACTCCAGAGCTGCACTCGCTATTCTGCTGGTGCAGTCACTGTGTACATACATTACTGATCCTGAGTTACCTCCTGTATTCTACTCCAGAGCTGCACTCACTATTCTGCTGGTGCAGTCACTGTGTACATACATTACATTACTGATCCTGAGTTTCCTCCTGTATTATACTCCAGAGCTGCACTCACTATTCTGCTGGTGCAGTCACTGTGTACATACATTACATTACTGATCCTGAGTTACCTCCTGTATTATACTCCAGAGCTGCACTCACTATTCTGCTGGTGCAGTCACTGTGTAATACATTACATTACTGATCTGAGTTACCTCCTGTATTATACTCCAGAGCTGCACTCACTATTCTGCTGCGTGCAGTCACTGTGTACATACATTACATTACTGATCCTGAGTTACCTCCTGTATTATACTCCAGAGCTGCACTCACTATTCTGCTGGTGCCAGTCACTGTGTACATACATTACATTACTGATCCTGAGTTACCTCCTGTATTATACTCCAGAGCAGCACTCACTTTTCTGCTGGTGCAGTCACTGTGTACATACATTACATTACTGATCCTGAGTTACCTCCTGTATTATACCCCAGAGCTGCACTCACTATTCTGCATGGTGCAGTCACTGATGTACATACATTACATTACTGATCCTGAGTTACCTCCTGTATTATACTGCAGAGCTGCACTCACTATTCTGCTGGTGCAGTCACTGTGTACATACATTACATTACTGATCCTGAGTTACCTCTGTATTATACTCCAGAGCTGCACTCACTATTCTGCTGGTGCTGTCACTGTGTACATACATTACATTACTGATCCTGAGTGTACCTCCTGTATTACACTCCAGAGCTGCACTCACTATTCTGCTGGTGCAGTCACTGTGTACAACATTACATTACTGATCCTGAGTACCTCCTGTATTACTACTCCAGAGCTGCACTCACTATTCTGCTGGTGCAGTCACTGTGTACATACATTACATTACTGATCCTGAGTTACCTCCTGTATTATACTCCAGAGCTGCACTCACTATTCTGCTGGTGCAGTCACTGTGTACATACAATTACATTACTGATCCTGAGTTACCTCCTGTTTATACTCCAGAGCTGCACTCACTATTCTGCTGGTGCAGTCACTGTGTACATACATTACATTACTGATCCTGAGTTACCTCCTGTATTATACTCCAGAGCTGCACTCATTATTCTGCTGGTGCAGTCACTGTGTACATACATTACATTACTGATCCTGAGTTACCTCCTGTATTATACTCCAGAGCTGCACTCACTATTCTGCTGGTGCAGTCACTGTGTACATACATTACATTACTGATCCTGAGTTACCTCCTGTATTATACCTCCAGAGCTGCACTCACTATTCTGCTGGTGCAGTCACTGTGTACATACATTACATTACTGATCCTGAGTTACTCCTGTATTATACTCCAGAGCTGCACTCACTATTCTGCTGGTGCAGTCACTGTGTACATACATTACATTACTGATCCTGAGTTACCTCCTGTATTATACTCCAGAGCTGCACTCACTATTCTGCTGGTGCAGTCACTGTGTCATACTACATTACTGATCCTGAGTTGATCCTGTATTATCTGGTCTTGGGTCCGGGCTGAGTCTGTGTGGGTCGGCTGGTCTGTGGGGGTCCGGGCTGGTCTGGGGGGTTCTGGGCTGGTCTGGGGGGTCCGGGTTGTCTGCGCGGACTGGGCTGGTTGCGGGATCCGGGTGGTCTGCGGGAATCCGGCTGGTCTGCGGGATCCGGCTGGTCTGCTGGGGATCCGGCTGGTCTGCGGGGTCCGGGCTCGGTCCTGTAGGGGGTCCGGGCTCGTCTGTGGGGGTCCGGGCTGGTCTGCGAGGGTCCGGCTGGTCTGCGGGGTCCGGGCTGGTCTGTGGGGGTCCGTGCTGGTCTTGTGGGGTCCGTGCTGGTCTGTGGGGGTCCGGGCTGGTCTGCGGGGGTCTGGGCTGGTCTGCGGGGGTCTGGGTTGGTCTGAGTGGGTCCGGGCTGGTCTGTGGGGATCTGGGCTGGTCTGTGGGGGTGCGGGCTGGTCTGGGGGGGTCTGGGCTGGTCTGTGGAGGTCTGGGCTGGTCTGTGGGGGTCCGGGCTGGTCTGTGGGGGTCCGGGCTGGTCTGTGGGGGTCCGGGCTGGTCTGCGGGGGTCCGGGCTGGTCTGTGGGGGTCCGGGCTGGTCTGCAGGGGTCTGGGCTGGTCTGTGGGGTCCGGGCTGGTCTGCAGGGGTCTGGGCTGGTCTGTGGGGTCCGGGCTGGTCTGCAGGGGTCCGGGCTGGTCTGCGGGGGTCTGGGCTGGTCTGTGGGGTCCGGGCTGGTCTGTGGGGTCTGGGCTGGTCTGTGGGGGTCGGGCTGGTCTGCGGGGGTCTGGGCTGGTCTGCGGGGTCCGGGCTGGTCTGCAGGGGTCTGGGCTGGTCTGTGGGGGTCGGGCTGGTCTGCGGGGGTCTGGGCTGGTCTGTGGGGTCCGGGCTGGTCTGCAGGGGTCCGGGCTGGTCTGTGGGGGTCCGGGCTGGTCTGCAGGGGTCTGGGCTGGTCTGTGGGGTCCGGGCTGGTCTGCAGGGGGTCCGGGCTGGTCTGTGGGGTCCGGGCTGGTCTGCGGGGGTCTGGGCTGGTCTGTGGGGTCCGGGCTGGTCTGCGGGGTCCGGGCTGGTCTGGGGGTCCGGGCTGGTCTGCAGGGGTCTGGGCTGGTCTGTGGGGGTCCGGGCTGGTCTGCAGGGGTCTGGGCTGGTCTGTGGGGTCCGGGCTGGTCTGCAGGGGTCCGGGCTGGTCTGTGGGGGTCCGGGCTGGTCTGCAGGGGTCTGGGCTGGTCTGTGGGGTCCGGGCTGGTCTGCAGGGGTCGGGCTGGTCTGTGGGGGTCCGGGCTGGTCTGTGGCGTCCACAGATCTGAAGTCTCGGAGCCAGGCATATTCACACCCTATTCCACCAGTTGAGGATTAACATTGGGGTCTCGTCACTGGTGACTCCCGGCCTGAGGGAGCGGTTGACGTTGTCAGGATTTACCTGGGGCTGCTCCCCATCCTCCGCTCCTCCTCCTCTGTCCCGGACATTATGGGATGCGTTTTGGAGAACATTGTGGCGCCCCTCCCTGTGCTCCGCGCTGGATTGTGTGTGGTGACAGATCTGCAGCTCTCTGTCATTTCCCTGTAACTGAGAGGAACAGAATTATGTAATAACCGGAGGACGGAGATCAGAGCGGCCCCCCGGACCCCCACACCCACCACAGCGGGACCCCGAGAGGGAGCAAAGAGTCCGATACACCCAAAAGAAGAGACACAGGTAACCCGACATCTGGACTGTGTGCAGAGCTGTACAAAGCATGTACCAGATGTCTCCTGCAGTCCTATGTAACACCACAGATAACACAGTGATATCTCTGAGTACAGATAATGTGTAGATGTCACCTGCAGTCCTATGTAACACCACAGATAACACAGTGATATCTCTGAGTACAGATAATGTAGTAGATGTCACCTGCAGTCCTATGTAACACCACAGGTAACACAGTGCTATCTCTGAGTACAGATAATGTAGTAGATGTCACCTGCAGTCCTATGTAACACCACAGATAACACAGCGATATCTCTGAGTACAGATAATGTAGTAGATGTCACCTGCAGTCCTATGTAACACCACAGATGACATAGTGATATCTGTGTACAGATAATGTAGATGTCACCTGCAGTCCTATGTAACACCACATATAACACAGTGATATCTCTGAGTACAGATAATGTAGTAGATGTCACCTGCAGTCCTATGTAACACCACAGATAACACAGTGATATCTCTGAGTACAGATAATGTAGTAGATGTCACCTGCAGTCCTATGTAACACCACAGGTAACACAGTGCTATCTCCGAGTACAGATAATGTAGTAGATGTCACCTGCAGTCCTATGTAACACTACAGATAACACAGTGATAGCTCTGAGTACAGATAATGTAGTAGATGTCACCTGCAGTCCTATGTAACACCACAGGTAACACAGTGCTATCTCCGAGTACAGATAATGTAGTAGATGTCACCTGCAGTCCTATGTAACACCACAGATAACACAGTGATATCTCTGAGTACAGATAATGTAGTAGATGTCACCTGCAGTCCTATGTAACACCACAGGTAACACAGTGCTATCTCCGAGTACAGATAATGTAGTAGATGTCACCTGCAGTCCTATGTAACACCACAGATAACACAGTGATATCTCTGAGTACAGATAATGTAGTAGATGTCACCTGCAGTCCTATGTAACACCACAGGTAACACAGTGATATCTCTGAGTTCAGATAATGTAGTAGATATCACCTGCAGTCCTATGTAACACCACAGATAACACAGTGATATCTCTATGTACAGATAATGTAGTAGATGTCACCTGCAGTCCTATGTAACACCACAGATAACAGTGATATCTCTGAGTACAGATAATGTAGATGTCCCCTGCAGTCCTATGTAACACCACAGATAACACAGTGATATCTCTGAGTACAGATAATGTAGTAGATGTCACCTGCAGTCCTATGTAACACCACAGATAACACAGCGATATCTCTGAGTACAGATAATGTAGTAGATGTCACCTGCAGTCCTATGTAACACCACAGATAACACAGTGATATCTCTGAGTACAGATAATGTAGTAGATGTCACCTGCAGTCCTATGTAACACCACAGATGACATAGTGATATCTGTGTACAGATAATGTAGATGTCACCTGCAGTCCTATGTAACACCACATATAACACAGTGATATCTCTGAGTACAGATAATGTAGTAGATGTCACCTGCAGTCCTATGTAACACCACAGATAACACAGTGATATCTCTGAGTACAGATAATGTAGTAGATGTCACCTGCAGTCCTATGTAACACCACAGGTAACACAGTGCTATCTCCGAGTACAGATAATGTAGTAGATGTCACCTGCAGTCCTATGTAAACACTACAGATAACACAGTGATAGCTCTGAGTACAGATAATGTAGTAGATGTCACCTGCAGTCCTATGTAACACCACAGGTAACACAGTGCTATCTCCGAGTACAGATAATGTAGTAGATGTCACCTGCAGTCCTATGTAACACCACAGATAACACAGTGATATCTCTGAGTACAGATAATGTAGTAGATGTCACCTGCAGTCCTATGTAACACCACAGGTAACACAGTGATATCTCTGAGTTCAGATAATGTAGTAGATATCACCTGCAGTCCTATGTAACACCACAGATAACACAGTGATATCTCTATGTACAGATAATGTAGTAGATGTCACCTGCAGTCCTATGTAACACCACAGATGACATAGTGATAGCTGTGTACAGATAATGTAGATGTCACCTGCAGTCCTATGTAACACCACAGAACACATTATGTGGCTTTGATTCGATCACTTTTGTGTTCCCTTGTAACACTGTAACAGTGATGTCATCGCTGTCGCTCATGATGACATCACTCAGAAACACGACTTGTTTCCTCTTATTCTGATCTTATCTGAGGTTTTACATCTTCCCCCTCCGGCGTTTCTACAGTGAAAACATCAGCAGAGTCTCACTATAAAGATGGAGGACTGTATATAGGAGCAGTATTACTGGTACAGCCCTTGAAGAACTACAACTCCCAGCACAAACAATAGTTCTATTCTTGTATATAGCAGCAGTATTATAGTAGTTATATTCTTGTATATAGGGGCAGTATTATATAGTAGTTATATTCTTGTATATAGGGGCAGTATTATAGTAGTTATATTCTTGTATATAGGAGCAGTATTATAGTAGTTATATTCTTGTATATAGGAGCAGTATTATAGTAGTTATATTCTTGTATATAGTGAGCAGTATTATAGTAGTTATATTCTTGTATATAGGAGCAGTATTATAGTAGTTATATTCTTGTATATAGGAGCAGTATTATAGTAGTTATATTCTTGTATATAGGAGCAGTATTATAGTAGTTATATTCTTGTATATAGGGGCAGTATTATAGTAGTTATATTCTTGTATATATGGGCAGTATTATAGTAGTTATATTCTTGTATATAGGAGCAGTATTATAGTAGTTATAATTTTGTTATATAGGGGCAGTATTATAATAGTTATATTATTGTATATAGAAGCAGTATTAGAGTAGTTATATTCTTGTACATAGGAGCAGTATTATAGTAGTTATATTCTTGTACATAGGGGCAGTATTATAGTAGTTATATTCTTGTATATAGGAGCAGTATTATGTAGTTATATTCTTGTACATAGGGGCAGTATTATAGTAGTTATATTCTTGTATATAGGAGCAGTATTATAGTAGTTATATTCTTGTACATAGGGCAGTATTATAGTAGTTATATTCTTGTATATAGGAGTAGTATTATAGTAGTTATATTCTTGTATATAGGAGCAGTTATTATAGTAGTTATATTCTTGTATATAGGAGCAGTATTATAGTAGTTATATTCTTGTATATAGGAGTAGTATTATAGTAGTTATATTCTTGTATATAGGAGTAGTATTATAGTAGTTATATTCTTGTATATAGGAGCAGTATTATAGTAGTTATATTCTTGTATATAGGAGCATGTATTATTATAGTAGTTATATTCTTGTATGTAGGAGCAGTATTATAGTAGTTATATTCTTGTATATAGGAGCAGTATTATAGTAGTTATATTCTTGTATATAGGAGCAGTATTATAGTAGTTATATTCTTGTATATAGGGGCAGTATTATAGTAGTTATATTCTTGTATATAGGAGCAGTATTATAGTAGTTATATTCTTGTATATAGGAGCAGTATTATAGTAGTTATATTCTTGTATATAGGAGCAGTATTATAGTAGTTATATTCTTGTATATAGGGGCAGTATTATAGTAGTTATATTCTTGTATATAGGAGCAGTATTATAGTAGTTATATTCTTGTATATAGGGCAGTATTATAGTAGTTATATTCTTGTATATAGGGCAGTATTATAGTAGTTATATTCTTGTATATAGGGCAGTATTATAGTAGTTATATTCTTGTATATAGGGCAGTATTATAGTAGTTATATTCTTGTATATAGGAGCAGTATTATAGTAGTTATATTCTTGTACTAGGGGCAGTATTATAGTAGTTATATTCTTGTATATAGGAGTAGTATTATAGTAGTTATATTCTTGTATATAGGAGCAGTATTATAGTAGTTATATTCTTGTATATAGGAAGTATTATAGTAGTTATATTCTTGTATATAGGGAGTAGTATTATAGTAGTTATATTCTTGTATATAGGAGCAGTATTATAGTATTATATTCTTGTATATAGGAGCAGTATTATATGTAGTTATATTCTTGTATATAGGAGCAGTATTATAGTAGTTATATTCTTGTATATGGGCAGTATTATAGTAGTTATATTCTTGTATATAGGAGCAGTATTATAGTAGTTATATTCTTGTATATAGGAGCAGTATTATAGTAGTTATATTCTTGTATTAGGAGCAGTATTATAGTAGTTATATTCTTGTATATAGGCAGTATATAGAGTTATATTCTTGTAATAGGGCAGTATTATAGTAGTTATATTCTTGTAATAGGGCAGTATATTATTATAGTAAAGTTAGTATTTCTTGTATATAGGGGCAGTATTATAGTAGTTATATTCTTGTAATAGAGGCAGTATTAAGTAGTTATATTCTTGTACATAGGAGCAGTATTATAGTAGTTATATTCTTGTATATAGGGGCAGTATTATAGTAGTTATATTCTTGTACATAGGGCAGTATTATAGTAGTTATATTCTTGTATATAGGAGCAGTATTATAGTAGTTATATTCTTGTAATAGGAGCAGTATTATAGTAGTTATATTCTTGTATATAGGAGAGTATTATAGTAGTTATATTCTTGTATATAGGAGTCAGTATTATAGTAGTTATATTCTTGTATATAGGAGCAGTATTATAGTAGTTATATTCTTGTATATAGAGTAGTATTATAGTAGTTATATTCTTGTATATAGGAGAGTATATATAGTAGTTATATTCTTGTATTATGGAGCAGTATTATAGTAGTTTATTCTTGTATATAGGAGCAGTATTTATAGTAGTTATATTCTTGTATTAGGAGCAGTATTATAGTAGTTATATTCTTGTATATAGGGCAGTATTATAGTAGTTATATTCTTGTATATAGGAGCAGTATTATAGTAGTTATATTCTTGTATATAGGGCAGTATTATAGTAGTTATATTCTTGTATATAGGAGCAGTATTATAGTAGTTATATTCTTGTATATAGGGCAGTATTATAGTAGTTATATTCTTGTATATAGGGCAGTATTATAGTAGTTATATTCTTGTATATAGTATGAAGAGTATATTTGTATAGGATTTTAGTTATATTCTTGTATATAGGAGCAGTATTATAGTAGTTATATTCTTGTACTAGGGCAGTATTATAGTGTTATATTCTTGTATATAGGAGCAGTATTATAGTAGTTATATTCTTGTATATAGAGCAGTATTATAGTAGTTATATTCTTGTATATAGGAGTAGTATTATAGTAGTTATATTCTTGTATATAGGAGTATATATAGTAGTTATATTCTTGTATATAGGAGCAGTATTATAGTAGTTATATTCTTGTATATAGGAGCAGTATTATTAGTAGTTATATTTGATTAGACTTAAGTAGTTAATTCTTATATAGGGGCAGTATTATAGTAGTTATATTCTTGTATATAGGAGCAGTATTATAGTAGTTATATTCTTGTATATAGGAGCAGTATTATAGTAGTTATATTCTTGTATATAGGAGCAGTATTATAGTAGTTATATTCTTGTATATAGGAGCAGTATTATAGTAGTTATATTCTTGTATATAGGAGCAGTATTATAGTAGTTATATTCTTGTATATAGGGAGCAGTATTATAGTAGTTATATTCTTGTATATAGGAGCAGTATTATAGTAGTTATATTCTTGTATATAGGAGCAGTATTATAGTAGTTATATTCTTGTATATAGGGCAGTATTATAGTAGTTATATTCTTGTATATATGGGCAGTATTATAGTAGTTATATTCTTGTATATAGGAGCAGTATTATAGTAGTTATATTCTTGTATATAGGGGCAGTATTATAATAGTTATATTATTGTATATAGAAGCAGTATTAGAGTAGTTATATTCTTGTACATAGGAGCAGTATTATAGTAGTTATATTCTTGTACATAGGGGCAGTATTATAGTAGTTATATTCTTGTACATAGGGGCAGTATATTAGTAGTTATATTCTTGTATATAGGAGCAGTATTATAGTAGTTATATTCTTGTACATAGGGCAGTATTATAGTAGTTATATTCTTGTATATAGGTAGTATTATAGTAGTTTATATTCTTGTATATAGGAGCAGTATTATAGTAGTTATATTCTTGTATATAGGAGCAGTATTATAGTAGTTATATTCTTGTATATAGGAGTAGTATTATAGTAGTTATTATTTCTTGTATATAGGAGTAGTATTATAGTAGTTTATATTCTTGTATATAGGAGCAGTATATAGTAGTTATATTCTTGTATATAGGAGCAGTATTATTATAGTAGTTATATTCTTGTATATAGGGGCAGTATTATAGTAGTTATATTCTTGTATATAGGGGCAGTATTATAGTAGTTATATTCTTGTATATAGGAGCAGTATTATAGTAGTTATATTCTTGTATATAGGGGCAGTATTATAGTAATTATATTCTTGTATATAGGGGCAGTATTATAGTAATTATATTCTTGTATATAGGAGCAGTATTATAGTAGTTATATTCTTGTATATAGGGGGCAGTATTACAGTAGTTATATTCTTGTATATAGGGACAGTATTATAGTAGTTATATTCTTGTATATAGGGGCAGTATTATAGTAGTTATATTCTTGTATATAGGAGCAGTATTATAGTAGTTATATTCTTGTATATAGGGGCAGTATTATAGTAGTTATATTCTTGTATATAGGGGCAGTATTATAGTAGTTATATTCTTGTATATAGGGGGCAGTATTATAGTAGTTATATTCTTGTATATAGGGGGCAGTATTATAGTAGTTATATTCTTGTACATAGGAGCAGTATTATAGTAGTTATATTCTTGTATATAGGGGCAGTATTATAGTAGTTATATTCTTGTATATAGGAGCAGTATTATAGTAGTTATATTCTTGTATATAGGGGCAGTATTATAGTAGTTATATTCTTGTACATAGGGCAGTATTATAGTAGTTATATTCTTGTATATAGGGGGCAGTATTATAGTAGTTATATTCTTGTATATAGGGGGCAGTATTATAGTAGTTATATTCTTGTATATAGGGGCAGTATTATAGTAGTTATATTCTTGTATATAGGAGCAGTATTATAGTGGGTATATTCTTGTATATAGGGGCAGTATTATAGTAGTTATATTCTTGTATATAGGGGCAGTATTATAGTAGTTATATTCTTGTATATAGGAGCAGTATTATAGTAGTTATATTCTTGTATATAGGAGCAGTATTATAGTAGTTATATTCCTGTATATAGGAGCAGTATTATAGTAGTTATATTCTTGTACATAGGAGCAGTATTATAGTAGATATATTCTTGTATATAGGGGCAGTATTATAGTAGTTATATTCTTGTACACAGGGGCAGTATTATAGTAGTTTTATTCTTGTATATAGGAGCAGTATTATAGTAGTTATATTCTTGTACATAGGAGCAGTATTATAGTAGTTATATTCTTGTATATAGGAGCAGTATTATAGTAGTTCTATTCTTGTACATAGGGGCAGTATTATAGTAGTTATATTCTTGTATATAGGAGCAGTATTATAGTAGTTATATTCTTGTATATAGGGGCTTTCTGCAGTCTTTAGTGGTCTCTTTGGTCTCTTTGGTCTCTGTGGTCTCTTCTGTCTCTGTGGTCTCTTCTGTCTCTGTGGTCTCTTCTGTCTCTGTGGTCTCTTCTGTCTCTGTGGTCTCTTCTGTCTCTGTGGTCTCTTCTGTCTCTGTGGTCTCTTCTGTCTCTGTGGTCTCTTCTGTCTCTGTGGTCTCTTCTGTCTCTGTGGTCTCTTCTGTCTCTGTGGTCTCTCTTTGGTCTCTTTGGTCTCTTTGGTCTCTGTGGTCTCTTTGGTCTCTGTGGTCTCTTCGGTCTCTGTGGTCTCTTCGGTCTCTGTGGTCTCTTCGGTCTCTGTGGTCTCTTCTGTCTCTGTGGTCTCTTCTGTCTCTGTGGTCTCTGCGGTCTCTTTGGTCTCTGCGGTCTCTTTGGTCTCTGCGGTCTTGGAGATGTCTCGCAGGATTTGTTGTGATTGTGAAGTCTCTTTAAGGTTCATTACGGGGGTGTAACTACAATATGGCTGCAATCGCACCCGGGCCCTGGAGTCTAGGGGGACACAAGTCCCTTTCACCTATAGTAAAACACTAATGCTATTAAATGTTTGCAATGGTCGTGGCCTGGTTGGAGCTTTCACATCGGGGCCCGTGAGCCTCAGGTGACTGCACTGATCCGATCACTTGTGTCTCTGTGCTGTTTTCTTCTATTCGTTCTTACACCGATTCTTTCCTTCCCTCTTTCTTCTTCTCTTCACCTAATGAATGTGTGATTGTGACTTCACGTCTTTCTCCAGTTTCTACATTTTGACCCTTTTGCTCTTTTCTTCTGGAGTTTTGGTGACTTCACATTTTTACAGATTTCTTTAGTATAATCACAATCCTGCCTTGTGCGGTGTACACTGATAATCCGGCACACACTGATAATCCGGCACTCTGTGTCTGATTGTACAATCATCAGTCCTCTGAACGTTGCACTCTGCGCTGCGAGGTTTCACCGTATTGTAAGACGGGAGCAGCCTGCAATTAGGTGATCTATATTCCCGGCAAAACAAGACTAGTGGGTGCAGCCTCGCTCCATACAAGTCTATGGAGCTGCCGTGGCCAAACTAGACTAGTGGGCGTGGCCTTTCTTCATATAGGTGTATTGAATGGGTGTGTCCAACTAGTGGGTGTGGCCTCACTCAATTTACGGCAAGTGTAAGGAGTGGGCGTGGCTTTGTTCTATATAAGTGTATCGAGATGTATCCAACTAGTGGGCGTGGCCTTACTCCATATAAGTGTATTGAGTAGTAGGTGTGTCTGACTAATGGGCGTGGCCTAGCTCAATATAATTTTGTTGATTGGGTGTGGCCGACTAGTGGGTGCAGCCTTGCTCCATTGACTTGTATTGAGTGAGTTTGGGGTCACAATTCGGGGGCTCCGGCTGGGAACCAGCTCACCCCATAACTGAAGTCCGTTCCCGGTATAGAGAAGTGAATCCTTGCTGTGTTCGCTGCTTGCACCGGGAGGATTGATGAGTCTGCAGTCACACAGAGACACAGACTGCAGGATTATCAGTTTACATTGGACGACCCCTTTAAATCCTTTAAATCCTTGAGTCTCCCAATCAGTCTATCAGCCAGTGGATGTGACACTGTATATTGTCTGTACACGTCTCCTCTGAATTGTAAAGCGCTGCAGAATATGTTGGCGCTATAGAAATAAAAATGATTATAATATAACTATGATAGGTGGATGTGCCGTGTGAGAGCTGAGGACGCCCCATCACCAGCAGGGGGCACCGGTCTTCGGTGGTTTCCAGGTGGAGCAGATGTGTTTTCGGGCGTGTTACACTGTGATCTGTGATATAGCGGGGTGCACACGTGTTTGTGTCAGGCTGTCACACCTTACGATGTGATCGGCCGCGGTTTTGCTGCTTCTGTCATGTGGCAACATTGTATTTAGTGATTGTCACCGGGTGCAACCAATATACAGGGGAGCATCATCCACATCTTCTCACTGCAGCCCACATGCAGCTCTACGGGATCGACAGTTCTGGAGGGAGGAGGACTTCCAGTTCTGGAGGGAGGAGGACTTCCAGTTCTGGAGGGAGGAGGCCCTACAGTTCTGGAGGGAGGAGGCCCTACAGTTCTGGAGGGAGGAGGCCCTACAGTTCTGGAGGGAGGAGGCCCTACAGTTCTGGAGGGAGGAGGCCCTACAGTTCTGGAGGGAGGAGGCCCTACAGTTCTGGAGGGAGGAGGCCCTACAGTTCTGGAGGGAGGAGGCCCTACAGTTCTGGAGGGAGGAGGCCCTACAGTTCTGGAGGGAGGAGGCCCTACAGTTCTGGAGGGAGGAGGCCCTACAGTTCTGGAGGGAGGAGGCCCTACAGTTCTGGAGGGAGGAGGCCCTACAGTTCTGGAGGGAGGAGGCCCTACAGTTCTGGAGGGAGGAGGCCCTACAGTTCTGGAGGGAGGAGGCCCTACAGTTCTGGAGGGAGGAGGACCTCCATTTCTGGAGGGAGGAGGACCTCCATTTCTGGAGGGAGGAGGACCTCCATTTCTGGAGGAAGAAGGACCTCCATTTCTGGAGGGAGAAGGACCTCCATTTCTGGAGGGAGAAGGACCTCCATTTCTGGAGGAAGAAGGACCTCCATTTCTGGAGGGAGAAGGACCTCTGTGTCCTCTGGAGGCCTTCTGTGGCCTCTGTGTCCTCTGGAGGCTTTCTGTGGCCTCTGTGTCCTCTGGAGGCCTTCTGTGGCCTCTGTGTCCTCTGGAGGCTTTCTGTGGCCTCCCTATTGTTGGCGTCTTTACTTTGGGGTCCTCTGCAGGGTTTCGCAGTTTCTGCAATTCCTTCACTGTCTTTCTTTTGTTTGTTTTTTCTTGGGATGAGAATAAACAGTTTAATGGGAAACAAAAAGCTTCATCCTCTCATTGGCCACAAAGAGATTAATTAGAGGAAATAAAGCTCGTTACCGCTGACCTGTGAAATGTTTCCCAGATGCACTTGGTTTATCTCTCTACATTATAATGACTTCACCTGCAGAATGTCCTGAGCCAAAGAGCTCACACTCTATAATTGTTCAGTCATTTACAACCAGTACATTCACCCTTTAGTGTTATCCTTTACATCAGGCCTCAACTTTACATTTTCATACAGCCACCTCTAGGGGGAGCTCACTACATACAGATTTATGCAGTCACCACTAGAGGAAGCTCACTACATACAGATTTATACAGCCACCACTAGAGGGAGCTCACTACATACAGATTTATACAGTCACCACTAGAGGGAGCTCACTACATACAGATTTATACTGTCACCACTAGAGGGAGCTCACTACATACAGATTTATACTGTCACCACTAGGAGGAGCTCACTACATACAGATTTATACAGTCACCACTACAGGGAGCTCACTACATACAGATTTATACAGTCATCACTAGAGGGAGCTCACTACATACAGATTTATACAGCCACCACTAGAGGGAGCTCACTACATACAGATTTATACAGCCACCACTAGAGGGAGCTCACTACATACATATTTATACAGTCAAGTCACTACTATAGGGAGCTCACTACATTCAGATTTATACAATCACCACTAGGGGGAGCTCACTACATACAGATCTATACAGTCACCACTAGTGGGAGCTCCCTACATACAGATCTATACAGTCACCACTAGAGGGAGCTCACTACATACAGATCTATACAGTCACCACTAGAGGGAGCTCCCTACATACAGATCTATACAGTCGCTACTAGGGGGAGCTCACTACGTACAGATCTATACAGTCACCACTAGAGGGAGCTCACTACATTCAGATTTATACAGCCACCACTAGAGGGAGCTCACTACATACAGATTTATACAGTCACCACTAGAGGGAGCTCACTACATACAGATTTATACAGCCACCACTAGAGGGAGCTCACTACATACAGATTTATACAGTCACCACTAGAGGGAGCTCCCTACAGACAGATCTATACAGTCACTACTAGGGGGAGCTCACTACATACAGATCTATACAGTCACCTCTAGAGGGAGATCACTACATACAGATTTATACAGCCACCACTAGAGGGAGCTCACTACATACAGATTTATATAGCCACCACTAGAGAGAGCTCACTACATACAGATTTATACAGTCTCCACTAGAGGGAGCTCACTACATACAGATTTATACAGTCACCACTAGAGGGAGTTCACTACATACAGATTTATACAGTCTCCACTAGAGGGAGCTCACTACATACAGATTTATACAGTCTCCACTAGAGGGAGTTCACTAAATACAGATTTATACAGTCTCCACTAGATGGAGGTCACTACATACAGATTTATACAGTCTCCACTAGAGGGAGTTCACTACATACAGATTTATACAGCCACCACTAGAGGGAGCTCACTACATACAGATTTATACAGTCACCACTAGAGGGAGTTCATACATAAAGATTTATACAGTCACCACTAGAGGGAGCTCACTACATACAGATTTATACAGTCTCCACTAGAGGGAGTTCACTACATACAGATTTATACAGTCACCACTAGAGGGAGTTCACTACATACAGATTTATACAGTCACCACTAGAGGGAGCTCACTACATACAGATTTATACAGTCACCACTAGAGGGAGTTCACTACATACAGATTTATACAGTCTCCACTAGAGGGAGCTCACTACATACAGATTTATACAGTCTCCACTAGAGGGAGTTCACTACATACAGATTTATACAGTCTCCACTAGATGGAGCTCACTACATACAGATTTATACAGTCTCCACTAGAGGGAGTTCACTACATACAGATTTATACAGCCACCACTAGAGGGAGCTCACTACATACAGATTTATACAGTCACCACTAGAGGGAGTTCACTACATACAGATTTATACAGTCACCACTAGAGGGAGCTCACTACATACAGATTTATACAGTCTCCACTAGAGGGAGTTCACTACATACAGATTTATACAGTCACCACTAGAGGGAGCTCACTACATACAGATTTATACAGTCTCCACTAGAGGGAGTTCACTACATACAGATTTATACAGTCTCCACTAGATGGAGCTCACTACATACAGATTTATACAGTCTCCACTAGAGGGAGTTCACTACATACAGATTTATACAGCCACCACTAGAGGGAGCTCACTACATACAGATTTATACAGTCACCACTAGAGGGAGTTCACTACATACAGATTTATACAGTCACCACTAGAGGGAGCTCACTACATACAGATTTATACAGTCTCCACTAGAGGGAGTTCACTACATACAGATT
This sequence comes from Allobates femoralis, assembly GCA_033576535.1. NCBI lineage: Eukaryota > Metazoa > Chordata > Amphibia > Anura > Aromobatidae > Allobates > Allobates femoralis. The sequence goes on along the minus strand of JARQOC010000006.1, from coordinate 10,391,284 downwards.
TATACAGTCACCACTAGAGGGAGCTCACTACATACAGATTTATACAGTCTCCACTAGAGGGAGTTCACTACATACAGATTTATACAGTCACCACTAGGGGGAGATCACTACATACAGATTTATACAGTCACCACTAGAGGGAGCTCACTACATACAGATTTATACAGTCACCACTAGGGGGAGATCACTACATACAGATTTATACAGTCACCACTAGAGGGAGGTTGTTGTTTTTTTTTCCATGGCAATAATGTTTGGATACAGCATAACATGTAAACAAGGCTTTAGGATACATTTCTATCTATTTTTGTCAGAAATTGATGGTGTCCGATTATAACGCTGGCGCCTCTGCGTTGCTCATTGTCCGCTGGCAGCACAATGATTTTGTCTCTCACAGGAGTTACCTCCTCTATAACCTTATAGTAATGGCTGGCTCACAGGTTCTCGTGTTACTCTTCTTATTAAGGGGCTCTGAGTGCACTTTGTCATTTTTCTTGTTAATGTGATCCCCAGGGGGCGCTGTGGTATTGAAGTCAGGGAAATCTGGTTGCATTGTCTGGATCTGATCGGTGACCTCTGACCTCTCGTTACAATGTATCCTTTCCGCTTTCTTGTAGTCATGCTCCGGTGCTTGGTGGTGACAGCCGGCTGGACTCCTTGGTTATGTCTTCTCTGCATTGTAGTCATTGTATGATGGTGTTGTGGTATTGGGGTCCCTGCCTGGGGCTCATTATTGGGGATCCTCATGTGTCAGATGTTGTATTATCCGGTTCATGGTGGTCACCATACTGTGCTGATTGTGATCGCCATACTGTGCTCGTTGTGGCCATACTGTGCTAATTGTAGCCATGCTGTGCTGATTGTGGCCATACTGTGCTCGTTGTGGTCATACTGTGCTTGTGGTGGCCATACTGTGCTCGTGGTGGTCATACTGTGCTTGTGGTGGCCATACTGTGCTTGTGGTGGCCATACTGTGCTCGCGGTGGCCATACTGTGCTCGTGGTGGCCATGCTGTGCTCGTGGTGGCCATACTGTGCTCGTGGTGGCCATACTGTGCTTGTGGTGGCCATACTGTGCTTGTGGTGGCCATACTGTGCTTGTGGTGGCCATACTGTGCTTGTGGTGGCCATACTGTGCTTGTGGTGGCCGTACTGTGCTCGTGGTGGTCGTACTGTGCTTGTGGTGGCCGTGCTGTGCTCGTGGTGGCCGTGCTGTGCTCGTGGTGGCCGTGCTGTGCTCGTGGTGGCCGTACTGTGCTCGTGGTGGCCATGCTGTGCTCGTGGTGGCCGTGCTGTGCTCGTGGTGGCCATACTGTGCTCGTGGTGGCCGTGCTGTGCTCGTGGTGGCCATACTGTGCTCGTGGTGGCCGTGCTGTGCTCGTGGTGGCCGTGCTGTGCTCGTGGTGGCCATGCTGTGCTCGTGGTGGCCGTGCTGTGCTCGTGGTGGCCATACTGTGCTCGCGGTGGCCGTGCTGTGCTCGTGGTGGCCATACGGCTCCACATCTGGTGATTTCTGCAGATCCTCCATCATCACAGACCTCGGCCGTCTTATTCCCGGTGATGAAGCCTCATTGATGGCGTCTGACAGTTAATTGTTGGTAGAGAATTGATTTGTCAGCGAAATCACAGCCACAAACTACAATGTAGAAACATCCGGAATGTATCACCGTCACTGGGGACAAAGGGGCGAGGATGAGGGGGTGATTGTCTGCGGCCGGGGGGAGACAAAGTCCTGGGAGCTCCGGGGCCGAACGTGCCCCCCTGGACCGAGGCTCCGGAGATCAGCAGGTCACAAGGGGTAATTGGGAATATAATGAGAAACTGTGGTGTATCTAATCCTGTCTGCTGAGCTGCATCTAATTCTATGTGTCATGAGCTGTGTATCTAATCCTATCATATGTGGTACTGTCCTCTAAGCATCTGTATCTAATCTTACCATGTGTGATAATGTCTCCTGAGCTCCGGTATCTAATCATGTTGTGATATGTAATATTGTGTGTGATGGCGGCCTGTATTCTATTGCATCTAAATTAACAATTTCATACTTAGATACTGCTAAGCCTCTGTATCTAAGCCAATGATTTCCAATTATTTTTTCTGCTGAGCTCCTATGTATCTAATCCTGTCCTGTGTGATACTGTCTGCTGAGCTGTGTATCTAATCCTATCCTGTGTGATACTGTCTGCTGAGCTGTGTATCTAATCCTCTCCTGTGTGATACTGTCTGCTGAGCTGTGTATCTAATCCAATCCTGTGTGATACTGTCTGCTGAGCTGTGTATCTAATCCTGTGTGATACTGTCTGCTGAGCTGTGTATCTAATCCTATCCTGTGTGATACTGTCTGCTGAGCTGTGTATCTAATCCTGTCCTGTGTGATACTGTCTGCTGAGCTGTGTATCTAATACTATCCTGTGTGATACTGTCTGCTGAGTTGTGTATCTACGGTAATCCTATCCTGTGTGATACTGTCTGCTGAGTTGTGTATCTAATCCTATCCTGTGTGATACTATCTGCTGTGCTGTGTATCTAATCCTCTCCTGTGTGATACTGTCTGCTGAGCTGTGTATCTAATCCTATCCTGTGTGATACTGTCTGCTGAGCTGTGTATCTAATCCTCTCCTGTGTGATACTGTTTGCTGAGCTGTGTATCTAATCCTATCCTGTGTGATACCATCTCCTGAGATTCTGTATCTAATCCTATTAATGATTCTGCTGGCTGAGGCCTCCTGGGTAATCTATGACCATTGTGATCAGTTGCTGCGCTCTGCAGGGTTGGGGGGTGATTTCGGGGTGTCCGGATGCTGCGCTCTGCAGGGTTGGGGGGTGATTTCGGGGTGTCCGGATGCTGCGCTCTGCAGGGTTGGGGGGTGATTTCGGGGTATCCGGATGCTGCGCTCTGCAGGGTTGGGGGGTGATTTCAGGGTGTCCGGATGCTGCGCTCTGCAGGGTTGGGGGATGATTTCGGGGTGTCCGGTTGCTGCGCTCTGCAGGGTTGGGGGGTGATTTCGGGGTGTCCGGTTGCTGCGCTCTGCAGGGTTGGGGGGTGATTTCGGGGTGTCCGGTTGCTGCGCTCTGCAGGGTTGGGGGGTGATTTCGGGGTGTCCGGTTGCTGCGCTCTGCAGGGTTGGGGGGTGATTTCGGGGTGTCCGGATGCTGCGCTCTGCAGGGTTGGGGGGTGATTTCGGGGTGTCCGGTTGCTGCGCTCTGCAGGGTTGGGGGGTGATTTCGGGGTGTCCGGTTGCTGTGCTCTGCAGGGTTGGGGGGTGATTTCGGGGTGTCCGGTTGCTGCGCTCTGCAGGGTTTGGGGGTGATTTCGGGGTGTCCGGATGCTGCGCTCTGCAGGGTTGGGGGGTGATTTCGGGGTGTCCGGATGCTGAGCTTTGTGTCTCTGTTTGCTCCGCAGGCCGGGGACAAGCACTATCACCCGAGCTGTGCACGATGCAGCAGATGTCACCAGATGTTCACAGAAGGAGAGGAAATGTATCTGCAAGGTAAGAACAAGGTGTGGAGCGCCCCCTCCTGACCGCTGACAGTACGGAGTCACTGGGGCTCAGCCTACCATATGATCAGTGCTCGGGGTCTGGAGGGTCTTTAATTGATCATTGTGATTTTGGTAAATCCACCTGTGAGAGACATTGGAGGAGGTTTTCCTTCTGGGGTCTAATTCTTTACCTGCTGCAGACGGACACTGTGCAGAGAGATGCAGCCACAAACATCAACCGGGCAGCCCGGAATAATGCAAGATACAAAGAGTGTCAGCTCATAAGATCAGGCGCCCAAGTAAAGAGAGATCCCCCATAACAGAGCGTCACCCACAGATCCCCCATAACAGAGCGTCATCCACAGATCCCCCATAACAGAGCGTCATCCACAGATCCCCCATAACAGAGCGTCACCCACAAATCCCCCATAACAGAGCGTCACCCACAGATCCCCCATAACAGAGCGTCATCCACAGATCCTCCATAACAGAGCGTCATCCACAGATCCCCCATAACAGAGCGTCACCCACAGATCCCCCATAACAGAGCGTCATCCACAGATCCCCCATAACAGAGCGTCACCCACAGATCCCCCATAACAGAGCGTCACCCACAGATCCCCCATAACAGAGCGTCACCCACAGATCCCTTTAACAGAGCGTCACCCACAGATCCCTTTAACAGAGCGTCACCCACAGATCCCTTTAACAGAGCGTCACCCGCAGATCCCCCATAACAGAGCGTCACCCGCAGATCCCCCATAACAGAGCGTCACCCGCAGATCCCCCATAACAGAGCGTCACCCACAGATCCCCCATAACAGAGCGTCACCCACAGATCCCCCATAACAGAGCGTCACCCACAGATCCCCCATAACAGAGCGTCACCCACAGATCCCCCATAACAGAGCGTCACCCACAGATCCCCATAACAGAGCGTCATCCACAGATCCCCATAACAGAGCGTCACCCACAGATCCCCCATAACAGAGCGTCACCCACAGATCCCCCATAACAGAGCGTCATCACCAGATCCCCCATAACAGAGCGTCACCCACAGATCCTCCATAACAGAGCGTCATCCACAGATCCCCCATAACAGAGCGTCACCCACAGATCCCCCATAACAGAGCGTCACCCACAGATCCCCCATAACAGAGCGTCATCCACAGATCCTCCATAACAGAGGGTCATCCACAGATCCTCCATAACAGAGCGTCATCCACAGATCCCCCATAACAGAGCGTCATCCACAGATCCCCCATAACAGAGCGTCACCCACAGATCCCCCATAACAGAGCGTCACCCACAGATCCCCCATAACAGAGCGTCACCCACAGATCCCCCATAACAGAGCGTGAAAAAGAGAAATTGTTTGGAGTGGCACTAAGACACGGGATCCACCAGTCACACGTTTAATAGAGCAGATGCATTAAGGGGAGAGGGAAGAAACGTGTATGTAAGACCGGGATCAGGGAAGAAATGTATACAACACTCAATCAGAGTGAAAAAATAAATTTTATTACAAATCCATGTGAGTAAGGTAAAAAAGCACAAACATTAAAACCATCTAAAAAATGTGCAACACCGCACGAGATATATCACAGATACATGCCTCCTATGATTTATAGCAAATGCTAAACCTGCAGAATTCACCTGGTAACAGGAAGCAAAAATAAATAAATGATAACACAAATTCCCATAATAAGGAAACCAGATACGCAGTAAGGTCACCTAACTGTTAGGGCAAAGAATAGACAAGGTAGTAACTACATCTGAGGCTCAATGCAAATAATACAAGGCAAAAAATGCAATTGAGAAGCAAATAAGAACCTCTGATATTGCCCTATTCAAAGTGGGACAAGAATAGACCATGCAAGAGAAAAAAAATTGCAATGGGAAAACTGCATATCTGAAATTAGAAATGAAAATTGCAAGTTAGTCACCAGTCATCATACACCTGCAGGCAGGGAGGCATAAAAGCGTGGCTCTGGACCTACGCGTGTCGCTGCCTAAATGACAGCTTCCTCAGGGTAGAGCACCACTGGAAAGTGTGCTTCATTACCTTAAATAACAACAATAATGCATAACACCTGTAAGGAAAGAAAATGCCATTGGCTGTTATTGAGACCTGCAAGGAGGAATGTGGGGCTCTGCGTCCTATTAACCATAGTCTACAAACTAATATCTCTTTTTCAGAATCACTCCCTGTCATTTAGGCAGCGACACGCGTAGGTCCAGAGCCACGCTTTTATGCCTCCCTGCCTGCAGGTGTATGATGACTGGTGACTAACTTGCAATTTTCATTTCTAATTTCAGATATGCAGTTTTCCCATTGCAATTTTTTTTCTCTTGCATGGTCTATTCTTGTCCCACTTTGAATAGGGCAATATCAGAGGTTCTTATTTGCTTCTCAATTGCATTTTTTGCCTTGTATTATTTGCATTGAGCCTCAGATGTAGTTACTACCTTGTCTATTCTTTGCCCTAACAGTTAGGTGACCTTACTGCGTATCTGGTTTCCTTATTATGGGAATTTGTGTTATCATTTATTTATTTTTGCTTCCTGTTACCAGGTGAATTCTGCAGGTTTAGCATTTGCTATAAATCATAGGAGGCATGTATCTGTGATATATCTCGTGCGGTGTTGCACATTTTTTAGATGGTTTTAATGTTTGTGCTTTTTTACCTTACTCACATGGATTTGTAATAAAATTTATTTTTTCACTCTGAGTGTTGTATACATTTCTTCCCTGATCCCGGTCTTACATACACGTTTCTTCCCTCTCCCCTTAATGCACCATAACAGAGCGTCATCCACAGATCCTCCATAACAGAGCGTCATCCACAGATCCTCCATAACAGAGCGTCACCCACAGATCCCCCATAACAGAGCGTCATCCACAGATCCCACATAACAGAGCGTCACCCACAGATCCCCCATAACAGAGCGTCACCCACAGATCCCCCATAACAGAGCGTCCTCCACAGATCCCCCATAACAGAGCGTCACCCACAGATCCCCCATAACAGAGCGTCATCCACAGATCCCACATAACAGAGCGTCATCCACAGATCCCCATAACAGAGCGTCATCCCCAGATCCCCCATAACAGAGCGTCATCCGCAGATCCCCCATAACAGAACGTCATCCACAGATCCCCCAAAACAGAGCGTCACCCACAGATCCCCCATAACAGAGCGTCACCCACAGATCCCCCATAACAGAGCGTCACCCACAGATCCCCCATAACAGAGCGTCATCCACAGATCCCCCATAACAGAGCGTCACCCACAGATCCTCCATAACAGAGCGTCATCCACAGATCCCCCATAACAGAGCGTCATCCACAGATCCTCCATAACAGAGCGTCATCCACAGATCCTCCATAACAGAGCGTCACCCACAGATCCCCCATAACAGAGCGTCATCCACAGATCCCACATAACAGAGCGTCACCCACAGATCCCCCATAACAGAGCGTCACCCACAGATCCCCCATAACAGAGCGTCCTCCACAGATCCCCCATAACAGAGCGTCACCCACAGATCCCCCATAACAGAGCGTCATCCACAGATCCCACATAACAGAGCGTCATCCACAGATCCCCCATAACAGAGCGTCATCCCCAGATCCCCCATAACAGAGCGTCATCCGCAGATCCCCCATAACAGAACGTCATCCACAGATCCCCCAAAACAGAGCGTCACCCACAGATCCCCCATAACAGAGCGTCACCCACAGATCCCCCATAACAGAGCGTCATCCACAGATCCCCCATAACAGAGCGTCATCCACAGATCCCCCATAACAGAGCGTCATCCACAGATCCCACATAACAGAGCGTCACCCACAGATCCTCCATAACAGAGCGTCACCCACAGATCCCCCATAACAGAGCGTCATCCACAGATCCTCCATAACAGAGCGTCATCCACAGATCCCCCATAACAGAGCGTCATCCACAGATCCCCCATAACAGAGCGTCACCCACAGATCCCCCATAACAGAGCGTCATCCACAGATCCCCCATAACAGAGCGTCATCCACAGATCCTCCATAACAGAGCGTCATCCACAGATCCCCCATAACAGAGCGTCATCCACAGATCCCCCATAACAGCAGCGTACATTTATTGTCTTCTTTTTTCCTCTCATTGTTTTCTCTCTTCTCTTTCGCTGTCACTTTAGATATTTACTTTGGTTCATTCCTCGTTATCGTCCTGGTGATAAAATGGGCGAATTCCCAGATATTATCCAGAACATTTCATCATCTCCGCTCATGAAGTTGTCTTCATGTTTCAAGTTATCATTGTGATAGCAAAACCACCAGAATGGCAGAATAGTGAGTGCAGCTCTGGAGTATAATACAGGAGGTAACTCAGGTTCAGTACTGTAATGTATGTACACAGTGACTGCACCAGCAGAATAGTGAGTGCAGCTCTGGAGTATAATACAGGAGGTAACTCAGGATCACTAATGTAATGTATGTACACAGTGACTGCACCAGCAGAATAGTGAGTGCAGCTCTGGGGTATAATACAGGAGGTAACTCAGGATCAGTAATGTAATGTATGTACACAGTGACTGCACCAGCAGAATAGTGAGTGCAGCTCTGGAGGATAATACAGGAGGTAACTCAGGATCAGTAATGTAATGTATGTACACAGTGACTGCACCAGCAGAATAGTGAGTGCAGCTCTGGAGTATAATACAGGAGGTAACTCAGGTTCAGTACTGTAATGTATGTACACAGTGACTCACCAGCAGAATAGTGAGTGCAGCTCTGGAGTATAATACAGGAGGTAACTCAGGATCAGTAATGTAATGTATGTACACAGTGACTGCACCAGCAGAATAGTGAGTGCAGCTCTGGAGGATAATACAGGAGGTAACTCAGGATCAGTAATGTAATGTATGTACACAGTGACTGCACCAGGAGAATAGTGAGTGCAGCTCTGGATATAATACAGGAGGGAACTCAGGATCAGTAATGTATGTACACAGTGACTGCACCAGCAGAATAGTGAGTGCAGCTCTGGAGGATAATACAGGAGGTAACTCAGGATCAGTAATGTATGTACACAGTGACTGCACCAGCAGAATAGTGAGTGCAGCTCTGGAGTATAATACAGGAGGTAACTCCAGATCAGTAATGTAATGTATGTACACAGTGACTGCACCAGCAGAATAGTGAGTGCAGCTCTGGAGTATAATACAGGAGGGAACTCAGGATCAGTAATGTAATGTATGTACACAGTGACTGCACCAGCAGAATAGTGAGTGCAGCTCTGGAGTATAATACAGGAGGTAACTCAGGATCAGTAATGTAATGTATGTACACAGTGACTGCACCAGCAGAATAGTGAGTGCAGCTCTGGAGTATAATACAGGAGGTAACTCAGGATCAGTAATGTAATGTATGTACACAGTGACTGCTCCAGCAGAATAGTGAGTGCAGCTCTGGAGGATAATACAGGAGGTAACTCAGGATCAGTAATGTAATGTATGTACACAGTGACTGCTCCAGCAGAATAGTGAGTGCAGCTCTGGAGTATAATACAGGAGGTAACTCAGGATCAGTAATGTAATGTATGTACACAGTGACTGCACCAGCAGAATAGTGAGTGCAGCTCTGGAGTATAATACAGGAGGTAACTCAGGATCAGTAATGTAATATATGTACACAGTGACTGCACCAGCAGAATAGTGAGTGCAGCTCTGGAGTATAATACAGGGGGTAACTCAGGATCAGTAATGTAATGTATGTACACAGTGACTGCACCAGCAGAATAGTGAGTGCAGCTCTGGAGTATAATACAGGAGGTAACTCAGGATCAGTAATGTAATGTATGTACACAGTGACTGCTCCAGCAGAAGAGTGAGTGCAGCTCTGGAGTATAATACAGGAGGTAACTCAGGATCAGTAATGTAATGTATGTACGCAGTGACTGCACCAGCAGAATAGTGAGTGCAGCTCTGGAGTATAATACAGGAGGTAACTCAGGATCAGTAATGTAATGTATGTACACAGTGACTGCACCAGCAGAATAGTGAGTGCAGCTCTGGAGTATAATACAGGAGGTAACTCAGGATCAGTAATGTAATGTATGTACACAGTGACTGCACCAGCAGAATAGTGAGTGCAGCTCTGGAGTATAATACAGAAGGTAACTCAGGATCAGTAATGTAATGTATGTACACAGTGACTGCACCAGCAGAATAGTGAGTGCAGCTCTGGAGGATAATACAGGAGGTAACTCAGGATCAGTAATGTAATGTATGTACACAGTGACTGCACCAGCAGAATAGTGAGTGCAGCTCTGGAGTATAATACAGGAGGTAACTCAGGATCAGTAATGTAATGTATGTACACAGTGACTGCACCAGCAGAATAGTGAGTGCAGCTCTGGAGTATAATACAGGAGGTAACTCAGGATCAGTAATGTAATGTATGTACACAGTGACTGCACCAGCAGAATAGTGAGTGCAGCTCTGGAGTATAATACAGGAGGTAACTCAGGATCAGTAAAGTAATGTATGTACACAGTGACTGCACCAGCAGAATAGTGAGTGCAGCTCTGGAGTATAATACAGGAGGTAACTCAGGATCAGTAATGTAATGTATGTACACAGTGACTGCACCAGCAGAATAATGAGTGCAGGTCTGGAGTATAACACAGGAGGTAACTCAGGATCCGTAATGTAATGTATGAGCCCTACTAATCGTCCGGACTCTATCTGTTGATCGCGGTGACTGAATTCGCCTCTTTTCTGACCTTCTTTGACGTCACTTGGTGTCTGGTTTTCATTATCATATTTGCAGCCATTATTTGGTGTCTATAATTAATAACAGCCGCTGATTACATAACCCGTCACTCCCTGAACCATCGAGCTTCATCCTTAAAGTGGAAACATTTCAGCTCTTTGATCTTTGCTGGGTTTCATCATCCTCACGTGTGATGGTCAGTTGTGGAGGACGGTGTCCCAAGGTGTCCATATGTCTGGGAAAACTGCAATAATAGCAATTCCTTGATCATTGGAATCACTGGATATTGGGGGAGCCCCAGAGCAGAATGAGGGCCCCACCTGCCGCCTCCTCTACAGGACACAGACTGACATAAAACAGCTCAGTAGCAGGTAGAGAGGGGTGTGTGTCACCCGGAGCAGGGAGAGAGGGGGTGTGTCATCCGGAGCAGGTAGAGAGGGTGTGTGTCACCCGGAGCAGGTAGAGAGGGGTGTGTGTCACCCGGAGCAGGTAGAGAGGGTGTGTGTCACCCGGAGCAGGTAGAGAGGGTGTGTGTCACCCGGAGCAGGTAGAGAAGGGTGTGTGTCACCCGGAGCAGGTAGAGAAGGGTGTGTGTCACCCGGAGCAGGTAGAGAGGGTGTGTGTCACCCGGAGCAGGTAGAGAGGGTGTGTGTCACCCGGAGCAGGGAGAGGAGGGTGTGCGTCACCCGGAGCAGGTAGAGAGGGTGTGTGTCACCCGGAGCGGGTAGAGAAGGATTTGTGTCACCCGGAGCAGGTAGAGAGGGTGTGTGTCACCCGGAGCAGGGAGAGAGGGGGTGTGTCACCCGGAGCAGGTAGAGAGGGTGTGTGTCACCCGGAGCAGGTAGAGAGGGTGTGTGTCACCCGGAGCAGGTAGAGAGGGTGTGTGTCACCCAGAGCAGGTAGAGAGGGTGTGTGTCACCCGGAGCAGGTAGAGAAGGGTGTGTGTCACCCGGAGCAGGTAGAGAAGGGTGTGTGTCACCCGGAGCAGGTAGAGAAGGGTGTGTGTCACCCGGAGCAGGTAGAGAGGGTGTGTGTCACCCGGAGCAGGTAGAGAGGGTGTGTGTCACCCGGAGCAGGGAGAGGAGGGTGTGCGTCACCCGGAGCAGGTAGAGAGGGTGTGTGTCACCCGAGGGAGAGAGGTGTGTAAGAGAAGGATTTGTGTCACCCGGAGCAGGTAGAGAGGGTGTGTGTCACCCGGAGCAGGTAGAGAAGGGTGTGTGTCACCCGGCAGTAGAGGGTCAGGAGGAGGGTGTGTGTCACCCGGAGCAGGTAGAGAGGGTGTGTGTCACCCGGAGCAGGTAGAGAGGGTGTGTGTCACCCGGAGCAGGTAGAGAGGGTGTGTGTCACCCGGAGCAGGTAGAGAGGGTGTGTGTCACCCGGAGCAGGTAGAGAGGGTGTGTGTCACCCGGAGCAGGTAGAGAGGGTGTGTGTCACCCGGAGCAGGTGAGAGAGAGGGGTGTGTGTCACCCGGAGCAGTAAGAGGGTGTGTCACCCGACAGGAGAGGAGGGTGTGTGTCGCCCGGAGCCGGTAGAGAGGGTGTGTGTCGCCCGGAGCGGGTTAGAGAGGGTGTGTGTCGCCCGGAGCAGGGAGAGAGGGTGTGTGTCGCCCGGAGCCGGTAGAGAGGGTGCGTGTCGCCCGGAGCCGGTAGAGAGGGGTGCGTGTCGCCCGGAGCCGGTAAGAGGGTGTGTGTGTCGCCCGGAGCCGGTAGAGAGGGTGTGTGTCGCCCGGAGCCGGTAGAGAGGGTGTGTGTCGCCCGGAGCCGGTAGAGAGGGTGTGTGTCACCTGGAGCTGAGAACCGCAGAGTCAGATGGAGCCAAACCCAAGAAAAGCAGAATAGCAGATGTGATCCTGTGTAAGCACTCACCCATCCTCTGTCCTCCATCCACAGGATCCACCGTCTGGCATCCCGACTGTAAGCAGACGAGCAAGTCCGAGGAGAAGCTGCGGGTGAGAGAGAAATGTATTATCTAATCTATGTATGATCTATCCATCATCTATCTATTAATCTATGTATGAACTATCCATCATCTATCTATTAATCTATATAATACTCTGTGATTCTCCTATAGAACAATAGTTGGGTTTGTGTGTTCTGGGGTTTTGGCCCTCGCTCCTGCCCTCGGGTTCAGGGTGTGGAAAGTTTGAGCCGTTCTCTGTGGGTCATAGAACAATCCATGTTCTGCTCCTCACATTTTGGCCGCTGTACAGAGCTGGAGATAATAAAGCACATTATTATTATTATTATAAAGCTCGCTTGACCGTAGATGTGAGAATACCAGCGCCCCTGACCCACAGAGCTGACACTCACAGGTCACTGCCCGTCCCCGCTGTATGGGACTATGTGCCCAGTATTGTGAGCTCCAGTAATGTTTAATTTCTAGATGACATGTTTGTCAATTCTCTAAATATTTCTGCCAATGGTAAAGCTGGAGGATCACGTGGATCTAGTGACCCGATCACAGCCATCGCTCTGCCAAACTTGATATTTAGAATCTCAAGAAAACTAGGGATAAAGATTTACAGGCAGTTTTTCTTCTGCTCAATCTTATGTTTCCATAATTAAATTCAGTGCAAAAGTCTAGAAATAAATACCTCGTTATAGGGGTCAGAGGTCACATTCTTTTATAATTGCTTCAATTCTGCCTACTTCCAGCCACCACTAGGGGGAGCTCCCTGTATACGGAGATACATGATAAGATTCTGTCTGCTGTCACCACTAGGGGGAGCTCCCTGTATACAGAAATACATGATAAGATCCTGTTTGCAGTCACCACTAGGGGGAGCTCCCTGTATACAGAGATACATGATAAGATCCTGTCTGCTGTCACCACTAGGTGGAGCTCCCTGTATACAGAGATACATGATAAGATCCTGTCTGCAGTCACCACTAGGGGGAGCTCCCTGTATACAGAGATGCATGATAAGATTCTGTCTGCTGTCACCACTAGGTGGAGCTCTCTGTATACAGAGATACATGATAAGATCCTGTCTGCAGTCACCACTAGGGGGAGCTCCCTGTATACAAAGATACATGATAAGATTCTGTCTGCAGTCACCACTAGGGGGAGCTCCCTGTATACAGAGATACATGATAAGATCCTGTCTGTAGTCACCACTAGGTGGAGCTCCCTGTATACAGACATACATGATAAGATACTGTCTGCAGCCACCACTAGGGGGAGCTCCCTGTATACAGAGGTACATGATAAGATCTTGTGTGCAGTCAACACTAATGGGAGCTCACTGTATACAGAAATACAGGATAAGATACTGTCTACAGTCACCACTAGGGGGAGCTCCCTGTATACAGAGATACATGATATGATCCTGTCTGTATGCAGAGAGCTCCCCCTAGTGGTGACTGCAGACAGGATCATATCATGTATGTCTGTATATAGGGAGCTCCCCCTAGTAGTGGCTGCAGACAAGATCTTATCATGTATCTCTGTGGCTGCAGAGATACATGATAAGATCCTGTCTGTACACAGGGAGCTCCCCCTAGAGGTGGCTGCAAGAGATACCTTGAATAGAATAATCCTGTCTGTATACAGGGAGCTCCCCCTAAGGGTGGCTGCAGAGATACATGATAAGATCCTGTCTGATACAGGGAGCTCCCCTAGGGTGTCAGAGATGCATGATAACATCCTGTCTGCAGTCACCACTAGGGGGAGCTCCCTGTATACAGAGATACATGATAAGATTCTGTCTGCAGTCACCACTAGGGGGAGTTCTCTGTATACAGAGATACATGATAAGATCCTGTCTGCAGCCACCACTAGGGGGAGCTCCCTGTATACAGAGATACATGATAAGATCCTGTCTGCAGTCACCACTAGGGGGAGCTCCCTGTATACAGATACATGATAAGATCCTGTCTGCAGTCACCACTAGGGGAGCTCCCTGTATACAGAGATACATGATAAGATCCTGTCTGTATACAGGGAGCTCCCCCTAGAGGTGGCTGCAGAGATACATAAGATCCTGTCTGCAGTCACCACTAGGGGGAGCTCCCTGTATACAGAGATACATGATAAGATCCTGTCTGCAGTCACCACTAGGGGGAGCTCCCTGTATACAGAGATACATGATAAGATCCTCTCTGCAGTCACCACTAGGGGGAGCTCCCTGTATACAGAGATACATGATAAGATCCTGTCTGCAGACACCACTAGGGGGAGCTCCCTGTATACAGATACATAAGATCCTGTCTGCAGTCACCACTAGGGGGAGCTCCCTGTATACAGAGATACATGATAAGATCCTGTCTGCAGTCACCACTAGGGGGTAGCACTCACCCAAGGGTCACACGATTCCTCTATTTCTCCCTGGTTTCACCTTCCTCCCGTTTCTCCTCTTCCTCCGCAGCGATTTCCGTTCTTTTTTCCTCGGTTTGTAAAGACAAAGGTAACGCTCCGCCGCACAGATCTGATCTCAGCGCTCAGCACTGCTTCCTGCACCATGATTAACACTATATACTGCTACATTGTGACATCACTTGGGGGCGGGGTGATTGTGGGGTGCTGCACTCTGATTGGCCGCTGATTCACACGTGGCTTTTTTTCACTGATGACTTCTAACTCACAATTGACAAATCTCATAACGACAGCGTGAAAGGTAAAGCTGGCGCTCAGCAGGACGGGGACGTGCTCACGGCGCAGGGGTGGACTGTCCCCCACTCTAGATTAGGCTCTGGGGGTGCTGTGATTTCCATGTAACATTCTGCCACCTACAGGCTGGAACAGGAACTGCCATAGACAGAAAGTGCAAGTCTATAGATCTCCAGTTGGATGATTGATACAATGAGCAAATCTCAATACTTTATCATTGTAAATGGTCAGAATGTATGGAGAGACGTCCCATAATGCTCCTCACTGTACAGACTCTATAGGAGCAGGGAATGCTGGGAGATCTCAGCTCTGATGATCAGTGATTGACAGCTGGGTATCTGGTGATTGTGGCCCCATCGGGCCCCTGAATATCTGGGTCGCTCCCCGGGTGTTCGCTCCGTTCCTTACGTCACTTCTTGTATAATTATCTTCTCAGATTTCTTTTGGCCTAAACTGAGTGCAAATGTGCAGGGCGTGTGCCCGAAATGTGTGACCTCAGCCTGGAGACGACCCTCGCTGTGATCAACAACTAAACACACTCATACCCGGAGGGGAAGGCTGCACCCCTCATCCCGGATCACCCACATATCTGTCAGGGGCCCCAGAGCTGCAATCACAAGGGCCCCTCCCCAGGTCCTGCTGCATTATGTCCGATTACATTCCCCAACACCTCTTGTACACTACACCCCCCTGTAATGGGCCCCTCTTGTTAGTGTACACTACACCCCCTGTATTGGGCCCCTCTTGTTGGTGTACACTACACCCCCCTGTATTGGGCCCCTCTTGTTGGTGTACACTACACCCCCCTGTATTGGGCCCCTCTTGTTGATGTACACTACACCCCCTGTAATGGGCCCATCTTGGTGTACTCTACACCCCCTGTATTGGGCCCCTCTTGTTGGTGTACACTACACCCTCTGTAATGGGCCCTTCTTGTTAGTGTACACTACACCCCCTGTAATGGGCCCCTCTTGTTAGTGTACACTACACCCCCCTGTAATGGGCCCCTCTTGTTGGTGTACACTACACCCCCCTGTAATGGGCCCCTCTTGTTGTGTACACTACACCCCCCTGTAATGGGCCCCTCTTGTTGGTGTACACTACACCCCCCTGTATTGGGCCCTCTTGTTGGTGTACACTACACCCCCCTGTATTGGGCCCCTCTTGTTGATGTACACTACACCCCCCTGTAATGGGCCCTCTTGGTGTACTCTACACCCCCTGTATTGGGCCCCTCTTGTTGGTGTACACTACACCCTCTGTAATGGGCCCTTCTTGTAGTGTACACTACACCCCCCTGTAATGGGCCCCTCTTGTTAGTGTACACTACACCCCCCTGTAATGGGCCCTCTTGTTGTGTACACTACACCCCCTGTAATGGGCCCCTCTTGTTGGTGTACACTACACCCCCCTGTAATGGGCCCCTCTTGTTGGTGTACACTACACCCCCTGTAATGGGCCCCTCTTGTTGGTGTACACTACACCCCCCTGTAATGGACCCTCTTGTTAGTGTACACTACACCCCCCTGTAATGGGCCCCTCTTGTTAGTGTACACTACACTCCCCTGTAATGGCCCCTCTTGTTAGTGTACACTACACCCCCCTGTAATGGGCCCCTCTTGTTAGTGTACACTACACCCCCTTGTAATGGGCCCCTCTTGTTAGTGTACACTACACCCCCCTGTAATGGGCCCCTCTTGTTAGTGTACACTACACCCCCCTGTAATGGGCCCTTTTTGTTGGTGTACACTACACCCCCCTGTAATGGGCCCCTCTTGTTGGTGTACACTACACCCCCCTGTAATGGGCCCCTCTTGTTAGTGTACACTATACCCCTTGTAATGGGCCCCTCTTGTTAGTGTACACTACACCCCCCTGTAATGGGCCCCTCTTGTTAGTGTACACTATACCCCCCTGTAATGGGCCTCTCTTGTTGGTGTACACTACACCCCCCTGTAATGGGCCTCTCTTGTTGGTGTACACTACACCCCCCTGTAATGGGCCTCTCTTGTTGGTGTACACTACACCCTCCTGTATTGGGCCCCTTGTTCTCCTGTTCTTTGCCCCTTCCCATGCCTGGGTGGTCTTACCCCTTCATCCTCTGGGTACTGATATTGGGGGCTTGTAGAAGTCCCTTCTCTCTTGCAGGTCGGCGTGTACCCCCCTGTAATGGGCCCATCTTGGTGTACTCTACACCCCCTGTATTGGGCCCCTCTTGTTGGTGTACACTACACCCTCTGTAATGGGCCCTTCTTGTTAGTGTACACTACACCCCCCTGTAATGGGCCCCTCTTGTTAGTGTACACTACACCCCCCTGTATTGGGCCCCTCTTGTTGGTGTACACTACACCCCCCTGTAATGGGCCTCTCTTGTTGGTGTACACTAAACCCTCCTGTATTGGGCCCCTTGTTCTCCTGTTCTTTGCCCCTTCCCATGCCTGGGTGGTCTTACCCCTTCATCCTCTGGGTACTGATATTGGGGGCTTGTAGAAGTCCCTTCTCTCTTGCAGGTCGGCGTTTTCCTTCCTTTTATTATCCTGACTGGTTATTTTGTGTTTCAGCCCACGAGGTCCTCGTCTGAGAGCGTCTACTCCCGCACCGGATCCAGTATCGCGGGCTCGCCGGCCCACATCATCTGTGTGAGTACAGCACGTCCGGACTGTATGGGGTTCTGTATTCTGTGTAGACTGATATAATTGTAACAACCTCCCAGCTGTGAGCACTTCATCATAACAGTCCATTGAAGGAGGCCGTTCATTGAAGGGTCTGATCACAGCACATAGGAGGACAGACATGGCCATGACCCCGTCCTCCTGTCCAGGGTGGGGGATGAGGTCACCGGTCAGGAGCTCACTGGTTGTCCCCTAATAGAGGTCAATAATTGTTACAATGTATCAATAACTTGTCTTTCATTATATTATCATCTATTCTACACCGAGCCTCTGTCTCCCTGATGGTGGTCATTAATTGTTACATTGTATCAGTATCTCGTACCTCGTTATATTATATCTCCTCTATACTGACCCTCTGTCTCCCTGATGGAGGTCATTAATTGTTACATTGTATCAGTATCTCGTACCTCGTTATATTATATCTCCTCTATACTGACCCTCTGTCTCCCTGATGGAGGTCATTAATTGTTACATTGTATCAGTATCTCGTACCTCGTTATATTATATCTCCTCTATACTGACCCTCTGTCTCCCTGATGGAGGTCATTAATTGTTACATTGTATCAGTATCTTGTACCTCGTTATATTATATCTCCTCTATACTGACCCTCTGTCTCCCTGATGGAGGTCAATAATTGTTACATTGTATCAGTATCTCGTGCCTCGTTATATTATATCTCCTCTATACTGACCCTCTGTCTCCCTGATGGAGGTCATTAATTGTTACATTGTATCAGTATCTCGTACCTCGTTATATTATATCTCCTCTATACTGACCCTCTGTCTCCCTGATGGAGGTCAGTAATTGTTACATTGTATCAGTATCTCGTACCTTGTTACATTGTATCTCCTCTATACTGACCCTCTGTCTCCCTGATGGAGGTCATTAATTGTTACATTGTATCAGTATCTCGTGCCTCGTTATATTATATCTCCTCTATATTGATCCTCTGTGACCTCAGGCAAAAGTGGACGACGAGATCCTGGACTACAAGGACCTGGCGGCCATCCCCAAGGTGAAAGCCATCTACGACATCGAGCGGCCGGACCTCATCACCTACGAGTCCTTCCACACCTCCACGTATGAGGAGCGGCAGGGCCTGGGCGAGGTGAGGACGCAGCGTTATCCTCTGTAACCGTACCGGAGTGTGCTGGGACTTGTGGTTCCACCAGTCAGTAATTATGGGATGTATTCACTACACGACTGTTTATTAATGACCTCACTGACTCTTGTCCGCAGTCGCAGAGCCCCGGAGTGACCGCTCCTCAGTCCTGAACGAGAGAGTAAGTCAGGTGTGTGATTGCACAGCTCTGTGTATGGGCGCCGCTGATCTCCGGAGCCCTGTGTGTGATTGCTGGGCTTTGTATATGGTGGGGCCGCTGATCTCCGGAGCCCTGTGTGTGATTGCTGAAATTTGTATATGGGGGGCCGCTGATCTCCGGAGCCCTGTGTGTGATTGCTGAGCTTTGTATATGGGGGGCCGCTGATTTCAGGAACCCTGTGTGTGATTGCTGAGCTTCGTATATGGGGGGGGGGAGGGCGCTGATGTCAGGAGACCAGTGTGTGATTGCTGAGCTTTGTATATGGGGAGCCACTGATCTCAGGAGCCCTGTGTGTGATTGCTGAGCTTTGTATATGGGGGGGGGCGCTGATCTCAGGAGCCCTGTGTGTGATTGCTGGGCTTCGTATATGGGGGGGGGGCGCTGATCTCAGGAGCCCTGTGTGTGATTGCTGGGCTTTGTATATGGGGGGGGGCTGATCTCTGGAGCCCTGTGTGTGATTGCTGGGCTTTGTATATGGGGGCGCTGCTGATATCCGGAGACCTGTGTGTGTGATTGCTGACTTTGTATTGGGGATATGGGGGCCGCTGATCTCCGGAGCCCTGTGTGTGATTGCTGAGCTTTGTATATGGGGGGGCCGCTGATCTCCGGAGCCCTGTGTGTGATTGCTGAGCTTTGTATATGGGGGCGCTGCTGTATCCGGAGACCTGTGTGTGTGATTGCTGAGCTGTGTATATGGGGGGGCCTGATCTCAGGAGCCCTGTGTGTGATTGCTGAGCTTTGTATATGGGGGGGGCGCTGATCTCAGGAGCCCTGTGTGTGATTGCTGGGCTTTGTATATGGGGGGGCCGCTGATCTCAGGAGCCCTGTGTGATTGCTGGCTTTGTATATGGGGGCCACTGATCTCAGGAGCCCTGTGTGTGATTGCTGGCTTTGTATATGGGGGGGCCTGATCTCAGGAGCCCTGTGTGTGATTGCTGAGCTTTGTATATGGGGGGGCCTGATCTCAGGAGCCTGTGTGTGATTGCTGAGCTTGTATATGGGGGGCCACTGATCTCAGGAGTCCTGTGTGTGATTGCTGAGCTTTGTATATGGGGGGCCACTGATCTCAGGAGTCCTGTGTGTGATTGCTGAGCTTTGTATATGGGGGGCCACTGATCTCAGAGCCCTGTGTGTGATTGCTGGGCTTTGTATATGGGGGGCCACTGATCTCAGGAGCCCTGTGTGTGATTGCTGAGCTTGTATATGGGGGGCGCTGATCTCAGGAGCCCTGTGTGTGATTGCTGGCTTGTATATGGGGGGGCGCTGATCTCAGGAGCCCTGTGTGTGATTGCTGAGCTTTGTATATGGGGGGGGCGACCTGATCTCAGGAGCCCTGTGTGTGATTGCTGGCTTTGTATATGGGGGGGGGGCGCTGATCTCAGGAGCCCTGTGTGTGATTGCTGGCTTTGTATATGGGGGGGGGGCGCTGATCTCAGGAGCCCTGTGTGTGATTGCTGGGCTTTGTATATGGGGGGCCGCTGATCTCAGGAGCCCGTGTGTGATTGCTGGGCTTTGTATATGGGGGGGCCGCTGATCTCAGAGCCCTGTGTGTGATTGCTGGGCTTTGTATATGGGGGGGCCGCTGATCTCAGGAGCCCTGTGTGTGGATTGCTGAGCTTTGTATATGGGGGGGGCGCTGATCTCAGGAGCCCTGTGTGTGATTGCTGAGCTTTGTATATGGGGGGGGGGCGCTGATCTCAGGAGCCCTGTGTGTGGTTGCTGGCTTTGTATATGGGGGCGCTGATCTCAGTAGCCCTGTGTGTGATTGCTGAGCTTTGTATATGGGGGGGGGGCGACTGATCTCAGTAGCCCTGTGTGTGTTTGCTGAGCTTCATATATGGGGGGGGCACTGATCTCAGTAGCCCTGTGTGTGTTTGCTGACTCATATATGGGGGGGGCACTGATCTCAGGAGACCTGTGTGTGATTGCTGGGCTTTGTATATGGGGGGCTGCTGATCTCAGGAGCCCAGTGTGTGATTGCTGGGCTTTTTATATGGGGGGGCCACTGATCTCAGTAGCCCTGTGTGTGATTGCTGGGCTTCATATACGGGGGGGGGCACTGATCTCAGGAGCCCGGTGTGTGATTGCTGGGCTTTTTATATGGGGGGGCCACTGATCTCAGTAGCCCTGTGTGTGTTTGCTGAGCTTCATATATGGGGGGGGGCACTGATCTCAGGAGCCCTGTGTGTGATTGCTGGGCTTTGTATATGGGGGCGCCCCTGATCTCAGGAGACCTGTGTGTGATTGCTGGGCTTTGTATATGGGGGGTGCTACTGATCTCAGGAGCTCGGTGTGTGATTGCTGGGCTTTGTATATGGGGAACTTTACTATTCTTGGTGGGATTTTTCTGTGTGGCTTTTTCTCCTTTCCTGGTGGTGCAGTCTGCACTCTGTATACCACCCTCCTCTGTATACCACCCTCCTCTGTATACCGCCCCCCTCCTCTGTATACCGCCCCCCCTCCTCTGTATACCGCCCCCCTCCTCTGTATACCGCCCCCCCTCCTCTGTATACCTCCCCCCTCCTCTGTATACCGCCTTCCTCTGTATACCGCACATAGATGCACAGATACAGCCGCAGTCACGCCAGTCGACATTAGGCTTCGTTCACACTTTGAAACAACTTTGGAATATTCCTGGCCTCTGCGGAATGTGAACCCGGCTCAATGTGCGAGATACTGTCCACAGCATCTGTGACCATAGATGACTGTATACACATAGATGAGGGTATAGACATAGATGAGGGTATAGACATAGATGAGGATATACACATAGATGAGGGTATAGACACGGATGACGGTATACACATAGATGAGGGTATACACATAGGTGAGGGTACAGACACGGATGAGGGTACAGACACGGATGACGACTGTACACACATAGATCTGCATGGTTGCTGTATACACATAGATCTGCATGGTTGCTGTATACACATAGATCTGCATGGTTGCTGTATACACATAGATCTGCATGGTTGCTGTATACACAGAACGGTGCAAGATTTCATTAATGAAGTGATTTTATGTTTTCTGCAAATTGTCACTTCAGGGAGGAAGTTAATGAACTTTAGCGCCACCTATTGGAAGTAGCAATCCTACAAGTCCTAATTGACTCTTTAACAAGCCTTTACATATGATTTAGGATTTGTGCCAGATCAGAGCCCCGATCTTCATACACCGCGTTTCGGGGGGGGGGGATCGCCCCTCATCAGTGCAGTGTGTGGGATCTGATCTCACCCTCATTCCCCCCCCCCCTCGGACTGTTTATTAAGTGGTGACAGATCAGACAATGGCGCCATCTGGTGCTCGTGTCCAGTATTTGTTATTAACCTGTGCTGTGCCGCCTCTCACTGTGTGTATATATATATATATATACTCTGCTCTTGTCTGTAATCTGTGGATTAACCCTTTCCCTGTGATTTTTAGTCTTTCTCTCTTTGTGTTCCAGTCTCCCCGGACTCTGTCCCCCACGCCCTCCGCAGAGGTGAGTGATACTTTACTGACACATTGTAACGACTCTATGGCGGGATCTGGGCTCGTCCTCGTCTTCACATTTCTCTTTGGGACATTTTGTAAATCTGAACCTTCATCCACAGCAACAAGAGCAGGAAGAGTTATCATAGGGACATAGGAATAGATGCCTGCAGGGACTGGAGCTGCTCACACAGGCGGGGGGGAAGAAGGAGTCCTGGCCAGAGGGGTGGGGCGCCATTCAGGGGTCTGGGGCAGCTGGGTGACCCCCTGGATGATGGCACTGATTCGCCCCTGTGTTCTGCTATTTTAGGGTTATCAGGATGGACGTGAACGGATCATTCAGAGATCGACGAGTCAAGGATCCATCAACTCCCCGGTCTACAGCCGCCATAACTACACCCCCACCACCGCCCGATCCCCGCAGCACTTCCACAGACCCGGTAAGGATCCGCTCAGTATGGGGCGTCCCTGGTGTCCGGGGGGGGGATCGTCCCTGGTGTCCGGAGGGGGGATCGTCCCTGGTGTTCGGGGTGTGGGTGTGGGTGGGGGGGGCATCGTCCCTGGTGTCTGGGGGGAATCGTCCCTGGTGTCCGGGGGGGGGGATCGTCCCTGGTGTCTGGGGGGGATCGTCCCTGGTGTCTGGGGGGGATCGTCCCTGGTGTCTGGGGGGGATCGTCCCTGGTGTCTGGGGGGGGATCGTCCCTGGTGTCTGGGGGGATCGTCCCTGGTGTCTGGGGGGGATCGTCCCTGGTGTCTGGGGGGGATCATATATTGAGGTCCCCAGGTGCCGCCATGTAACGTCCTGCGCACTCTATATTTTGCTTAGGGAAAATCTTCCAGACTGGACAGGAGGCAGATATAGCGGACAGGTGTAATATACAGCTCCCCCTACAGGACAGGTGTAATATACAGCGCCCCCCTACAGGGTAGGTGTAATATACAGCGCCCCCCTACAGAGTAGGTGTAATATACAGCTCCCCCTACAGGACAGGTGTAATATACAGCGCCCCTCTACAGGACAGGTGTAATATACAGCGCCCCCCTACAGGACAGGTGTAATATACAGCACCCTGTACAGGACAGCTGTGATAGAGTGCCCTCTACAAGACAGGTGTGGTATCCAACGCCCCCTACAGGACAGGTGTGGTATCCAACGCCCCCTACAGGACAGGTGTGGTATCCAACGCCCCCTACAGGACAGGTGTGGTATCCAACGCCCCCTACAGGACAGGTGTGGTATCCAACGCCCCCTACAGGACAGGTGTGGTATCCAACGCCCCCTACAGGACAGGTGGCATAATGACAGGTGTAATATATGATACATGCATGGAATTCCAAAACATCTCTAGTGAGCTGTGGATTCCCTCGCTCCAGGGTGTAGGAGGGGCCCTGGCCCCAGTCTGGTGACGCTTCTGGTCCCCAGGCCCCTCTGGTGGTGGTTCTTGCCCCTGGGCCCCTCTGGTGACACTTCTGGGCCCCTCTGGTGACGCTTCTGGACCCGGGCCCCTCTGGTGATGCTTCTGGGCCCCTCTGGTGACACTTCTGGGCCCCTCTGGTGACACTTCTGGGCCCCGAGCTCTGCAGTTTTGCTCTTCTGTGTCTAATTTTGCAGCATTAACCCTTTTGTGCCTGTAATGTTTTCTTTTGATTCCTGCTTTGTTCTGTTAATTGTGGTTTAATTTCTCCAGATTTTTGGACCCCTCCATTATTTCCCTTCTCTTATGTTGTGCTTTTTTCTGTTCTTTCCTCCCTCGCTCTCTTTTTCTTGTTCTGTCGCTCCCCGCGGCCTCCCTCGCTCTCGGGCAGAGTTGCTGTGTAGCGGCGTGCAGCGCTGGCCGTACGTGCGCACCGGCAGCTTCAGCTCCGCCCACAGCGACTCCCGTCCACACTCCCCATTCAGACATCATACGGTCCTACACGTGAAAGGTAAGCGAGCGCCCGGCCGCTACACACGCTCATGTCAGGCCGGCGCTCCCCCTCCCCCCACGCACTTCATGGTTTTTGCACCGTGTGTGTTTTTGCTTTGTGTCCATGGAATGGCCGATACGACCCATCTACACCACAGGACAATAATCAGGGAGGTACAAGCCACAGCTGCTGATCACCTCATTGCTAAAGATGGACGGAGCAGGAAGAAAAGCGGAAGAGGGGGAAAAGAGGAAGAGAGAGGGGGAAGACAAGAGGGAAAGAGGGGGGACGCCTCTGCAGAGAATGTATAGGATATTACTGGTGTGAGATGAGTAATCTGGATATATGATCATCATACAATATGTTCTGAGTGACCGTATATTCACATATTATTAAAACATGACAAAATTCGCTAATATCCACCAATAACTAAAAGCAGTAAGGGCCCCTTTACACGCGGCTACACTTCTAGGGTGGCTACAGGTAACTTACTGGCTGCAGTGAAATCATGGAGACAAGGTTCTACCTTGTTGCTGTGTACAAATGGAATAATGTCTCCATGATTTCACTGCAACCAGTAAGTTACCTGTAGCCACCATAGAAATGTAGCCGCGTGTTAAGGTACCCTAAAGGCTCTTAACAAACTACAAGAATCTGCTACAAATAATGAATGTTCAGATCTATAAAAAAAATAAATTACAGTATGTATTCTGTATTATACTCCAGAGCTGCACTCACTATTCTGCTGGTGCAGTCACTGTGTACATACATTACATTACTGATCCTGAGTTACCTCCTGTATTATACTGCAGAGCTGCACTCACTATTCTGCTGGTGCAGTCACTGTGTACATACATTACATTACTGATCCTGAGTTACCTCCTGTATTATACTCCAGAGCTGCACTCACTATTCTGCTGGTGCAGTCACTGTGTACATACATTACATTACTGATCCTGAGTTACCTCCTGTATTATCCTCCAGAGCTGCACTCACTATTCTGCTGGTGCAGTCACTGTGTACATACATTACATTACTGATCCTGAGTTACCTCCTGTATTATCCTCCAGAGCTGCACTCACTATTCTGCTGGTGCAGTCACTGTGTACATACATTACATTACTGATCCTGAGTTACCCCTGTATTATCTCCAGAGCTGCACTCACTATTCTGCTGGTGCAGTCACTGTGTACACATTACATTACTGATCCTGAGTTACCTCCTGTATTATCCTCCAGAGCTGCACTCACTATTCTGCTGGTGCAGTCACTGTGTACATACATTACATTACTGATCCTGAGTTACCTCCCTGTATTATACTCCAGAGCTGCACTCACTATTCTGCTGGTGAAGTCACTGTGTACATACATTACATTACTGTCAGTTATTATACTCCAGAGCTGCACTCACTATTCTGCTGGTCACTGTGTACATATATACATTACTGATCCTGAGTTACCTCCTGTATATATACTCCAGAGCTGCACTCACTATTCTGCTGGTGCAGTCACTGTGTACATACATTACATTACTGATCCTGAGTTACCTACTGTATTATACTCCAGAGCTGCACTCACTATTTGCTGGTGAAGTCACTGTGTACATACATTACATTACTGATCCTGATTACCTCCTGTATTATCCTCCAGAGCTGCACTCACTATTCTGCTGGTGCAGTCACTGTGTACATACATTACATTACTGATCCTGAGTTACCTCCTGTATTATACTCCAGAGCTGCACTCACTATTCTGCTGGTGCAGTCACTGTGTACATACATTACATTACTGATCCTGAGTTACCTCCTGTATTATACTCCAGAGCTGCACTCACTATTCTGCTGGTGCAGTCACTGTGTACATACATTACATTACTGATCCTGAGTTACCTCCTGTATTATACTCCAGAGCTGCACTCACTATTCTGCTGGTGCAGTCACTGTGTACATACATTACATTACTGATCCTGAGTTACCTCCTGTATTATACTCCAGAGCTGCACTCACTATTCTGCTGGTGCAGTCACTGTGTACATACATTACATTACTGATCCTGAGTTACCTCCTGTATTATACCCAGAGCTGCACTCACTATTCTGCTGGTGCAGTCACTGTGTAATACATTACATTACTGATCCTGAGTTACCTCCTGTATTATACCTCCAGAGCTGCACTCACTATTCTGCTGGTGCAGTCACTGTGTACATCATTACATTACTGATCCTGAGTTACCTCCTGTATTATACTCCAGAGCTGCACTCACTATTCTGCTGGTGAAGTCACTGTGTACATACATTACATTACTGATCCTGAGTTACCTCCTGTATTATACTCCAGAGCTGCACTCACTATTCTGCGGTGCAGTCACTGTGTAATACATTACATTACTGATCCGGAGTTACTCCTGTATTATACTCCAGAGCTGCACTCACTATTCTGCTGTGCAGTCACTGTGTACATACATACATTACTGATCCTGAGTTACTCCTGTATTATACTCCAGAGCTGCACTCACTATTCTGCTGGTGCAGTCACTGTGTACATACATTACATTACTGATCCTGAGTTACCTCCTGTATTATACTCCAGAGCTGCACTCACTATTCTGCTGGTGCAGTCACTGTGTACATACATTACATTACTGATCCTGAGTTACCTCCTGTATTATACTCCAGAGCTGCACTCACTATTCTGCTGGTGCAGTCACTGTGTACATACATTACATTACTGATCCTGAGTTACCTCCTGTATTATACCCAGAGCTGCATCACTATTCTGCTGGTGCAGTCACTGTGTACATACATTACATTACTGATCCTGAGTTACCTCCTGTATTATACTCCAGAGCTGCACTCACTATTCTGCTGGTGCAGTCACTGTGTCTACATTACATTACTGATCCTGAGTTACCTCCTGTATTATACTCCAGAGCTGCACTCACTATTCTGCTGGTGCAGTCACTGTGTACATACATTACATTACTGATCCTGAGTTACCTCCTGTATTATACCCCAGAGCTGCACTCACTATTCTGCTGGTGCAGTCACTGTGTACATACATTACATTACTGATCCTGAGTTACCTCCTGTATTATACCCCAGAGCTGCACTCACTATTCTGCTGGTGCAGTCACTGTGTACATACATTACATTACTGATCCTGAGTTACCTCCTGTATTATACTCCAGAGCTGCACTCACTATTCTGCTGGTGCAGTCACTGTGTACATACATTACATTACTGATCCTGAGTTACCTCCTGTATTATACTCCAGAGCTGCACTCACTATTCTGCTGGTGCAGTCACTGTGTACATACATTACATTACTGATCCTGAGTTACCTCCTGTATTATACTCCAGAGCTGCACTCACTATTCTGCTGGTGCAGTCACTGTGTACATGCATTACATTACTGATCCTGAGTTACCTCCTGTATTATCCTCCAGAGCTGCACTCACTATTCTGCTGGTGCAGTCACTGTGTACATACATTACATTACTGATCCTGAGTTACCTCCTGTATTATACTCCAGAGCTGCACTCACTATTCTGCTGGTGCAGTCACTGTGTACATACATTACATTACTGATCCTGAGTTACCTCCTGTATTATACTCCAGAGCTGCACTCACTATTCTGCTGGTGGAGTTACTGTGTACATACATTACTGATCCTGAGTTACCTCCTGTATTATACTCCAGAGCTGCACTCACTATTCTGCTGGTGCAGTCACTGTGTACATACATTACATTACTGATCCTGAGTTATCTCCTGTATTATACTCCAGAGCTGCACTCACTATTCTGCTGGTGCAGTCACTGTGTACATACATTACATTACTGATCCTGAGTTACCTCCTGTATTATACTCCAGAGCTGCACTCACTATTCTGCTGGTGCAGTCACTGTGTACATACATTACATTACTGATCCTGAGTTACCTCCTGTATTATACCCCAGAGCTGCACTCACTATTCTGCTGGTGCAGTCACTGTGTACATACATTACATTACTGATCCTGAGTTACCTCCTGTATTATACCCAGAGCTGCACTCACTATTCTGCTGGTGCAGTCACTGTGTACATACATTACATTACTGATCCTGAGTTACCTCCTGTATTATACTCCAGAGCTGCACTCACTATTCTGCTGGTGCAGTCACTGTGTACATACATTACATTACTGATCCTGAGTTACCTCCTGTATTATACTCCAGAGCTGCACTCACTATTCTGCTGGTGCAGTCACTGTGTACATACATTACATTACTGATCCTGAGTTACCTCCTGTATTATACTCCAGAGCTGCACTCACTATTCTGCTGGTGCAGTCACTGTGTACATGCATTACATTACTGATCCTGAGTTACCTCCTGTATTATCCTCCAGAGCTGCACTCACTATTCTGCTGGTGCAGTCACTGTGTACATACATTACATTACTGATCCTGAGTTACCTCCTGTATTATACTCCAGAGCTGCACTCACTATTCTGCTGGTGCAGTCACTGTGTACATACATTACATTACTGATCCTGAGTTACCTCCTGTATTATACTCCAGAGCTGCACTCACTATTCTGCTGGTGGAGTTACTGTGTACATACATTACTGATCCTGAGTTACCTCCTGTATTATACTCCAGAGCTGCACTCACTATTCTGCTGGTGCAGTCACTGTGTACATACATTACATTACTGATCCTGAGTTATCTCCTGTATTATACTCCAGAGCTGCACTCACTATTCTGCTGGTGCAGTCACTGTGTACATACATTACATTACTGATCCTGAGTTACCTCCTGCATTATACTCCAGAGCTGCACTCACTATTCTGCTGGTGCAGTCACTGTGTACATACATTACATTACTGATCCTGAGTTACCTCCTGTATTATACTCCAGAGCTGCACTCACTATTCTGCTGGTGCAGTCACTGTGTACATACATTAGTGCTCTATACCCCTGGCCTGTTATTCCTCCTCAGGATACATCTTTTCTCCCTCATCAGTGATTGCTCATTGTATACAGCTATCTCCAGCTCACAATCAGTGGAGTACTCTCTGTGCAGACACTGAACAGGCAGCGGCCGGGAGTCTGAAGAGCGACTGTATATAGTATATATATATTGATGTAAATATTGTGTTGTATTTATAGATGGGATTTTTTGTACAAAATGATTTATGCTGCAAAGATGATGCGGAGGAGGAGGATATGTTATTTGTGGCCAAAAGTATTGACACCCCTGCAATTCTGTCAGATAATCCTCAGTGTCTTCCTGTAATGATTGCAATCACAAATTCTTTGCTATTATTATCTTCATTTAATTTGTCTTCAATGAAAAAACACAAAAGAGAATGAAGCAAAAAGCAAAACATTGATCATTTCACACAAAACTCCAAAAATGGATGGGACAAAAGTATTGGCACCCTCAGCCTAATACTTGGTTGCACAACCTTTAGCCAAAATAACTGCGATCAGCCGCTTCCGGTAACCATCAATGAGTTTCTTACAATGCTCTGCTGGAATTTTACACCATTCTTCTTTGGCAAACTGCTCCAGGTCCCTGATATGTGAAGGCGCCTTCTCCAAACTGCCATTGTTAGATCTCTCCACAGGTGTCTATGGGATTCAGGTCTGGACTCATTGCTGCCACCTTAGAAGTCTCCAGTGCTTTCTCTCACACCATTTTCTAGTGCTTTTTGAAGTTTGTTTTGGGTCATTGTCCTGCTGGAAGACCCCTGACCTCTGAGGGAGACCCAGCTTTCTCACACTGGGCCCTACATTATGCTGCACAATGTGTTGGTAGTCTTCAGACTTCATAATGCCATGCACACGGTCAAGCAGTCCAGTGCCAGAGGCAGCAAAGCAACCCGAAAACATCTGGGAGCCTCCGCCATGTCTGACTGTAGGGAGCGTGTTCTTTTCTCTGAATGCCTCTTTTTCTCCTGTAAACTCTATGTTGATGCCTTTGCCCATAAATCTCTACTTTTGTCTCATCTGACCAGAGAACATTCTTCCAGAACGTTTTAGGCTTTCTCAGGTAAGTTTTGGCAAACTCCAGCCTGGCTTTTTTATGTCTCGGGGTAAGAAGTGGGGTCTTCCTGGGTCTCCTACCATACAGTCCCTTTTTATTCAGACGCAGACAGATAGTACGGGTTGTCACTGTTTTACCCTCGGACTACAGGGCAGCTTGAACTTGTTTGGATGTTAGTCGAGGTTCTTTATCCACCATCCGCACAATCTTGCGTTGAAATCTCTCGTCAATTTTTCTTTTCCGTCCACATCTAGGGAGGTTAGCCGCAGTGCCATGGGCTTTGCACTTCTTGATGACACAGGAACATTCAGGTCTTTGGAGATGGACTTGTAGCCTTGAGATTGCTCATGCTTCCTCACAATTTGGTTTCTCAAGTCCTCAGACAGTTCTTTGGTCTTCTTTCTTTTCTCCATGCTCAATGTGGTTGCTCAATGTGGTACACACAAGGACACAGGACAGAGGTGGAGTCAACTTTAATCCATGTCAACTGGCTGCAAGTGTGATTTAGTTATTGCCAACCCCTGTTAGGTGCCACAGGTAAGTTACAGGTGCTGTTAATTACACAAATTACAGAAGCATCACATGATTTTTCTAACAGGTCCAATACTTGTGTCCACCCCCTTTTTATGTTTGGTGGAATTAGATACAATTTGGCTTTAGGACAATTCTCTTTGTGTTTTTTCATTGAAGACAAATTAAATGAAGATAATAATAGCAAAGAATTAGTGATTGCAATCATTACAGGAAGACACTGAGGATTATCTGACAGAATTGCAGGGGTGTTCTTATGTTTCTGGAGATTATAAAGTCATAATGACTCCGGATTATATTTCTGGACAGGAGAGATCTGATCCTGTAAATCTCGGGATCTGATTATTTTTTTTACTGATTTCCTTCTTTCTTACTTCCATGTTGTTTTTTTTATATAAAGGGCTTCTCTCATTATCTGTGTTTGTAAGAAGGATCAGTGATCTCGTTGTCACCGCCAGGATCTCCTGTGATCACCTGTAATCTGTGGCTGATCCTGGCAGTGAGTGCGTTTGTTCCCTGCAGCGCTCCCGCAGGAGAACTGGGGAATTACATAAGTATCATTGGAGTGAATGTTCCCTGCCAGTAACTGGAGACTTGTGATCACATGGCTGATGGTTTGTTACAATGTATCAGTGCCCGGATGATCCTCTAATAACGAAACATTGCGCTAATAATTAGAAATCCAGAAAAGTGGAGGCCTGAAATCACAGCAGCGATCAGAGCCCGCAGATGAGGAGAGCGGACACTCCACAGCACTTCATTACTTTGTTTCTACAGTAGTTTTTCATTGACGTTTTCTGCATACATTTCTTCAGACTGGAGCGGCCGCTCCATGGATTTTGTGCCGTTGTTTTTTTTTTTTATATTACCTATTTTGCACCTTTTAAAGAGCAAATAAAATAATCCCATGGTCCTTAAAATGTCGCCCTTTAGTCTTAATCTGCACAAAAATAAATGTAGACGGTCCCTGTGCTGGGCTGAGAGGCCAGAGGGCGAGGGAGGACGAGGGCGAGGGAAAACTATGGCGAGGAAGGACGAGGGCGAGGGAGGGTGTGGGAGGACGAGGGAGGGTGAGAGAGGACGAGGGTGAGGGAGGACAAGGGCGAAGGAGGACGGGCGAGGAAGGACAAGGGAGGACGAAGGCGAGGGAGGACAAGGGCAAGGGACAACTAGGGCGAGGGAGAACGAGGGAGGGTAAGGATGAGCGAGGGCAAGTGAGGGCGAGGAAGGACGGGGGGGGGCGACGAGGGTGAGGGAGGACGAGGGCGAGGGAGGATGAGGTAAGGCGAGAGGGGACGACGAGGGCGAGGGAGGACGAGGGTGAGGAAGGATGAGGGAGGGCAAGGGGGGATGACGAGGGCGAGGGAAGATGAGGGCGAGGAAGGACAAGGGAGGATGAGGGCGAGGGAGGACGAGGGCGGGTGAGGAAGGACGATGGCGAGGGAGGGCAAGGGAGGACGAGGGCGACGGAGGGCGAGGGAGGGTAAGGGAGGACGAGGGAGGGTGAGAGAGGACGAGGGTGAGGGAGGACAAGGGCGAAGGAGGACGGGCGAGGAAGGACAAGGGAGGACGAAGGCGAGGGAGGACAAGGGCAAGGGACAACTAGGGCGAGGGAGAACGAGGGAGGGTAAGGGAGGATGAGGGACGACGAGGGCGAGGGAGGACGAGGGTGAGGAAGGATGAGCGAGGGCAAGTGAGGGCGAGGGGGGGCGACGAGGGTGAGGGAGGACGAGGGAGGATGAGGTAAGGCGAGAGGGGACGACGAGGGCGAGGGAGGACGAGGGTGAGGAAGGATGAGGGAGGGCAAGGGGGGATGACGAGGGCGAGGGAAGATGAGGGCGAGGAAGGACAAGGGAGGATGAGGGCGAGGGAGGACGAGGGCGGGTGAGGAAGGACGATGGCGAGGGAGGGCAAGGGAGGACGAGGGCGAGGGAGGGTAAGGGAGGACGAGGGAGGGTGAGAGAGGACGAGGGTGAGGGAGGACAAGGGCGAAGGAGGACGGGCGAGGAAGGACAAGGGAGGACGAAGGCGAGGGAGGACAAGGGCAAGGGACAACTAGGGCGAGGGAGAACGAGGGAGGGTAAGGGAGGATGAGGGACGACGAGGGCGAGGGAGGACGAGGGTGAGGAAGGATGAGCGAGGGCAAGTGAGGGCGAGGGGGGGCGCACGAGGGTGAGGGAGGACGAGGGCGAGGGAGGATGAGGGAGGGCGAGAGGGGACGATGAGGGCGAGGGAGGACGAGGGTGAGGAAGGATGAGGGAGGGCAAGGGGGGATGACGAGGGCGAGGGAAGATGAGGGCGAGGAAGGACGAGGGAGGATGAGGGCGAGGGAGGACGAGGGCGGGTGAGGAAGGGCGATGGCGAGGGAGGGTAAGGGACGAGCGACGGAGGGCGAGGTACGAGGACGAGGGCGAGGGAGAACAGGTGAGGACCACGAGGGCAAGGGAGAACGAGGGAGGGCGAGGAAGAGCGAGGGAGGACAAACATCTGGATAGGGAAACTGTGCTCATCACAGACAAAACCAAGGAATGGGAATGTAAGGAATGGAGCAAATGAAGTAATGAATAAAACACAAATGTAGAAATCAAAAAAAGGTGCAAAAGTGATAAAGAATCAGGGACAAAGTCTATGATAAAGCTGCAAAACTGTCCAGACTGGGGCTTCCCTGTATGAGATCTGTCATACCCGTGTATCATGGCATGAGCACCTGCGGCTGCCACTGTCACTGGTCCATCACCTGTCCAGCACACGCAGCTGCCACCCTCCCCTGTCCATCACTTGCAGCTGCCACCCTGACCTGTCCATCCCTCACCTCAGTCCATCACTTGCAGCTGCCACCCTACCTGTCCATCACCAGCTGCCACCCTCACCTGTCCATCACCTGAGCTCACCATCACTGTCTGTCACCTGCAACTGCCACCTTCACGGTCCAACACCTGTCCATCATCCATGGCTGCCACCCTCACTGACCCATCACCTCCATCTGCCATCCTCCCTGGTCCGTCACCTGTCATCAAGCTGCCACCCTTTCTGATCCTGTGTCCAGTCCATCACCTGCAGCTGTCACCCTCACGGTCTGTCACCTCTATCACCTGCAGCTGCCACACTCCCTGGTCTAACACCTGCGGCTGCCACCTTTCCTGGTCTGTGCCCAGTCCATCACCTGCAGCTGTCACCCTCACCGGTCTGTTACCTCTCCCATCACTTGCAGCTGCCACCCTCCTGGTACATCACCTCTCCCATCACCGGCGGCTGTCACCCTCCCTGCACAGCGGATCTAGCAGAGCCTCCTCTCCTTTTGTACATTTTGTCATTTTTTTTCTGTGTTATTATTTTGTTTCCTTTTTCTTTTGTTCCTTTGTTCTCTTTTCATTTCTTTTCGTTCTTTCCATTGGAGGCACTGAGCCACTGAGCGGCAGGAACTCCCCACTCCCCTTTCGGCCAGACGGTCGCCCTCTAACGCCAACATACGGTCAGGTCCCCAAACATTTCCATGTTCCAGGTAGGAGCTGGTGCTGTGTGTGTTTCCTTGTCCTGTCCACATGTAGATTTGTAGGAACGTGACTTGTTCTGTCTCCATTGTCTCGTCTGCTGATGGGGGGGGGGATCATCTGTGTCCGATGTGTCGCCGCTTCTCCGATCTCACAGATTTGGAAGGAATCATTGATGGAATCTTGTGCTAAAAACTTTTCCCTGTCTGACATTGATTGTTGGATACATACTATTGTCTTACAAGTTGTGTATACGTCGTTTATTGGCTTCACAATGGCCGATGAGAATGACTGGACAGAACAATCGCCAACATGCCCAATCTGTTCCCGCGTTTTCTCGGCAGCACAAACTTACTCCGAGTGATGAGCTGCTGAGAACAATGATTTTTGTGTGTCCAATAACCCAGTGATTGAGCATTTGCCTGTTCATTGAGTGATCGCCGCCATGTTTCCTCGAGTATAATTGTAGTTAAGACAAAAGCTCTTAGATATAGTAATTGCAAGAGGACTTTCAGCTAAAGTCATTTCGATATGATATGACCTCAAAGAAAGTAAGGAAGTGCTGTTGGATATTTAAAGTTATTATTCATATGGACTATGTTTATGTAATAAATTAAAGACCCTTCACTAAGCCAGTGGGTATCAGAAGTTTCTGGGGGCATGACTTTCCATGTGTGATACTAACAATAAAGTATGTAGCAACACTCAAAAGAAGCCACGCCCCCCATGTTAGAGAGGTTTGATCAGTGTGAGATGTAAGGACACAGCGCTGACCTCCAGTGTGAGATGTAAGGACACAGTGCTGACCTCCAGTGTGTGAGATGTAAGGACACAGTGCTGACCTCCAGTGTGGAGATGTAAGGACACAGTGCTGACCTCCAGTGTGTGAGATGTAAGGACACAGGCTGACCTCCAGTGTGAGATGTAAGGGACACAGCGCTGACCTCCAGGTGTGAGATGTAAGGACACAGTGCTGACCTCCAGTGTGAGATGTAAGGACACAGCGCTGACCTCCAGTGTGAGATGTAAGGGACACATGCTGACCTCCAGTGTGAGATGTAAGGACACAGCGCTGACCTCCAGTGTGAGATGTAAGGACACAGTGCTGACCTCCAGTGTGAGATGTAAGGACACAGCGCTGACCTCCAGTGTGAGATGTAAGGACACAGTGCTGACCTCCAGTGTGTGAGATGTAAGGACACAGTGCTGACCTCCAGTGTGTGAGATGTAAGGACACAGCTGCTGACCTCCAGTGTGTGAGATGTAAGGACACAGTGCTGACCTCCAGTGTGAGATGTAAGGGCACAGTGCTGACCTCCAGTGGTGAGATGTAAGGACACAGCGCTGACCTCCAGTGTGAGATGTAAGGACACAGCGCTGACCTCCAGTGTGGAGTGTAAGGACACAGTGCTGACCTCCAGTGTGAGATGTAAGGACACAGCGCTGACCTCCAGTGTGAGATGTAAGGACACAGTGCTGACCTCCAGTGTGAGATGTAAGGACACAGTGCTGACCTCCAGTGTGAGATGTAAGGACACAGGCTGACCTCCAGTGTGTGAGATGTAAGGACACAGCGCTGACCTCCAGTGTGAGATGTAAGGACACAGCGCTGACCTCCAGTGTGAGATGTAAGGACACAGTGCTGACCTCCAGTTTTGAGATGTAAGGACCAGTGCTGACCTCCAGTGTGAGATGTAAGGACACAGCGCTGACCTCCAGTGTGAGATGTAAGGACACAGTGCTGACCTCCAGTGTGAGATGTAAGGACACAGCGCTGACCTCCAGTGTGTGATGTAAGGACACAGTGCTGACCTCCAGTGTGAGATGTAAGGACACAGCGCTGACCTCCAGTGTGTGATGTAAGGACACAGCGCTGACCTCCAGTGTGTGAGATGTAAGGACACAGTGCTGACCTCCAGTGTGAGATGTAAGGACACAGCGCTGACCACCAGTGTGAGATGTAAGGACGCAGTGCTGACCTCCAGTGTGAGATGTAAGGACACAGTGCTGACCTCCAGTGTGAGATGTAAGGACACAGTGCTGACCTCCAGTGTGTGAGATGTAAGGACACAGTGCTGACCTCCAGTGTGTGAGATGTAAGGACGCAGCGCTGACCTCCAGTGTGTGAGATGTAAGGACACAGTGCTGACCTCCGGTGTGTGAGATGTAAGGACACAGTGCTGACCTCCAGTGTGTGATGTAAGGACACAGTGCTGACCTCCAGTGTGAGATGTAAGGACACAGCGCTGACCTCCATTGTGAGATGTAAGGACACAGTGCTGACCTCCAGTGTGTGAGATGTAAGGACCAGTGCTGACCTCCAGTGTGAGATGTAAGGACACAGCGCTGACCTCCAGTGTGTGAGATGTAAGGACACAGCGCTGACCTCCAGTGTGTGAGATGTAAGGACACAGCGCTGACCTCCAGTGTGTGAGATGTAAGGACACAGCGCTGACCTCCAGTGTGAGATGTAAGGACACAGTGCTGACCTCCAGTGTGTGAGATGTAAGGACACAGCGCTGACCTCCAGTGTGTGAGATGTAAGGACACAGTGCTGACCTCCAGTGTGTGATGTAAGGGCACAGTGCTGACCTCCAGTGTGAGATGTAAGGGCACAGCGCTGACCTCCAGTGTGTAGATGTAAGGACACAGTGCTGACCTCCATTTGTGAGAGATGTAAGGACACAGTGCTGACCTCCAGGGGTGAGATGTAAGGACACAGTGCTGACCTCCAGTGTGTGAGATGTAAGGACACAGTGCTGACCTCCAGTGTGTGAGATGTAAGGACACAGTGCTGACCTCCAGTGTGAGATGTAAGGACACAGCGCTGACCTCCAGTGTGTGATGTAAGGACACAGTGCTGACCTCCAGTGTGAGATGTAAGGACACAGTGCTGACCTCCAGTGTGTGAGATGTAAGGACACAGTGCTGACCTCCAGTGTGAGAGATGTAAGGACACAGTGCTGACCTCCAGTGTGAGATGTAAGGACACAGCGCTGACCTCCAGTGTGTGATGTAAGGGCACAGCGCTGACCTCCAGTGTGTGATGTAAGGACACAGCGCTGACCTCCAGTGTGTGATGTAAGGGCACAGTGCTGACCTCCAGTGTGTGAGATGTAAGGACACAGTGCTGACCTCCAGTGTGAGATGTAAGGAGCACAGCGCTGACCTCCAGTGTTGATGTAAGGGCACAGTGCTGACCTCCAGTGTGTGATGTAAGGACACAGCGCTGACCTCCAGTGTGTGATGTAAGGGCACAGTGCTGACCTCCAGTGTGAGATGTAAGGACACAGCGCTGACCTCCAGTGTGTGATGTAAGGGCACAGTGCTGACCTCCAGTGTGTGATGTAAGGACACAGCGCTGACCTCCAGTGTGTGAGATGTAAGGACACAGTGCTGACCTCCAGTGTGTGAGATGTAAGGGCACAGTGCTGACCTCCAGTGTGAGATGTAAGGACACAGCGCTGACCTCCAGTGTGTGATGTAAGGACACAGTGCTGACCTCCAGTGTGTGATGTAAGGGCACAGTGCTGACCTCCAGTGTGTGATGTAAGGACACAGTGCTGACCTCCAGTGTGTGATGTAAGGACACAGCGCTGACCTCCAGTTCAACATGAAACATTGGGTGTAAAGTCCTGTAAGGGGTGTACTGAGATTTGAAGACCCTATTGGGTAATGTACAGTGGTTTATCTGTCATCGACAATCCCAGACATTATAACGGTCAGTTAATTCAGCCCTCATTCATTGCTGAGGTTTTAAGAACTAGGATTCCTGGTGATCAGTAAGGGCTCCTATCGTAACAACATGGGAAAACACTCTTCAAGGGTTTTCTAGGCTAAGACAAATGTTTATTGGGAGAAGCAGGAAAAAACGAGTTGGCACAAAAGTACGAAAATCTCATACTTGGGGTCACATGACGAGCTGAATCCTGTCAGTGCACATATTACACACTCAAATCCTGATGAAAGACCCATGTCACCTCTTCTGGATGAAATTACAGAACGGGTACATAGAAGGTTTTTATAGACGAAAGTCACTCTATTCATCTTGAATTATACTCCAGAGCTGCACTCACTATTCTGCTGGTGCAGTCACTGTGTACATACATTACATTACTGATCCTGAGTTACCTCCTGTATTATACTCCAGAGCTGCACTCACTATTCTGCTGGTGCAGTCACTGTGTACATGCATTACATTACTGATCCTGAGTTACCTCCTGTATTATACTCCAGAGCTGCACTCACTATTCTGCTGGTGCAGTCACTGTGTACATACATTACATTACTGATCCTGAGTTACCTCCTGTATTATACTCCAGAGCTGCACTCACTATTCTGCTGGTGCAGTCACTGTGTACATGCATTACATTACTGATCCTGAGTTACCTCCTGTATTATACTCCAGAGTTGCACTCACTATTCTGCTGGTGTAGTCACTGTGTACATACATTACATTACTGATCCTGAGTTACCTCCTGTATTATACTCCAGAGCTGCACTCACTATTCTGCTGGTGCAGTCACTGTGTACATACATTACATTACTGATCCTGAGTTACCTCCTGTATTATACTCCAGAGCTGCACTCACTATTCTGCTGGTGTAGTCACTGTGCACTTACATTACATTACTGATCCTGACTTACCTCCTGTATTATACTCCAGAGCTGCACTCACTATTCTGCTGGTGCAGTCACTGTGTACATACATTACATTACTGATCCTGAATTACCTCCTGTATTATACTCCAGAGCTGCACTCACTATTCTGCTGGTGCAGTCACTGTGTACATACATTACATTACTGATCCTGAGTTACCTCCTGTATTATACTCCAGAGCTGTAATCGCTGTTCCGTTGGTTATTATGTTGCTCTTGGTTTATTCTGTGTGGCCTGTTGAAGTGTGTCCGGAAAGTATTCACACCCTTTACATTTTTTACTCTTTGTTTCATTGCAGCCATTTGATAAATTCAATAAAGTTCATTTATTCTTCATTAATATACGCTCTGCCCCATCTACACTGAAAAAAAAAGAAATGTAGAATTTTTTGCAAATTTATTAAAACAGAAAAAGTAAAATGTCCCATGGTGATAAGTATTCAGCCCCTTTGCTCAGTATTGGTGATAAGTAATCAGCCCCTTTGCTCAGTATTGATGATGAGTATTCAGCCCCTTTGCTCAGTATTGATGATAAGTATTCAGCCCCTTTGCTCAGTATTGATGATAAGTATTCAGCCCCTTTGCTCAGTATTGATGATGAGTATTCAGCCCCTTTGCTCAGTATTGATGATAAGTATTCAGCCCCTTTGCTCAGTATTGATGATAAGTATTCAGCCCCTTTGCTCAGTATTGATGATAAGTATTCAGCCCCTTTGCTCAGTATTGGTGATAAGTATTCAGCCCCTTTGCTCAGTATTGATGATAAGTATTCAGCCCCTTTGCTCAGTATTGATGATAAGTATTCAGCCCCTTTGCTCAGTATTGATAAGTATTCAGCCCCTTTGCTCAGTATTGATGATAAGTATTCAGCCCCTTTGCTCAGTGTTGATGATAAGTATTCAGCCCCTTTGCTCAGTATTGATGATAAGTATTCAGCCCCTTTGCTCAGTATTGATGATAAGTATTCAGCCCCTTTGCTCAGTATTGATGATAAGTATTCAGCCCCTTTGCTCAGTATTGGTGATAAGTATTCAGCCCCTTTGCTCAGTATTGATGATAAGTATTCAGCCCCTTTGCTCAGTATTGATAAGTATTTGGCCCCTTTGCTCAGTATTGATAAGTATTCAGCCCCTTTGCTCAGTATTGATGATAAGTATTCAGCCCCTTTGCTCAGTATTGGTGATAAGTATTCAGCCCCTTTGCTCAGTATTGATAAGTATTTGGCCCCTTTGCTCAGTATTGATAAGTATTCAGCCCCTTTGCTCAGTATTGATGATAAGTATTCAGCCCCTTTGCTCAGTATTGGTGATAAGTATTCAGCCCCTTTGCTCAGTATTGATGATAAGTATTCAGCCCCTTTGCTTAGTATTGATGATTAGTATTCAGCTCCTTTGCTCAGTATTGATGATAAGTATTCAGCCCCTTTGCTCAGTATTGGTGATAAGTATTCAGCCCCTTTGCTCAGTATTGGTGATAAGTATTCAGCCCCTTTCCTCAGTATTGATGATAAGTATTCAGCCCCTTTGCTCAGTATTGATGATAAGTATTCAGCCCCTTTGCTCAGTGTTGATGATAAGTATTCAGCCCCTTTGCTCAGTATTGATGATAAGTATTCAGTCCCTTTGCTCAGTATTGATGATAAGTATTCAGCCCCTTTGCTCAGTATTGATAAGTATTCAGCCCCTTTGCTCAGTATTGATGATAAGTATTCAGCCCCTTTGCTCAGTATTGATGATAAGTATTCAGCCCCTTTGCTCAGTTTTGAGTATTTGCACCTTTGGAGCTCGTACAGCTCTGAGTCTTCTTGGGGATGATGCAGTTTTCCCCCTGGATCTGGGGATCCTCTCATTCTTCCTTGCAGATCCTCTCCGGTGCCGTCAGGTTGGATGGTGATCGTTGGGGCTGAATACTTATCACCAGCTTTTATTTTTTTTAATAAATTTGCACAAATATCTACATTTCTGGGATTTTTTTTTTTTTTTTTGCAGGTAAAATGAACTTTATTGAATTTGCCAAATGGCTGCAATGACACAAAG
Source organism: Allobates femoralis (assembly GCA_033576535.1). Classification (NCBI taxonomy): domain Eukaryota; kingdom Metazoa; phylum Chordata; class Amphibia; order Anura; family Aromobatidae; genus Allobates; species Allobates femoralis. Next base: position 10,350,307 of record JARQOC010000006.1, on the reverse strand, counting down.
AGTGAAGAATGTAAGGGGTGTGAATACTTTCTGTACCCGCTGTATATGGGGTCAGAGGTGACGCTCTTTATATATGATCATTATTTTGAGCTTTACTTATAGTGAATGTTCCATTATCCTTCATGTGCTGATCCAGTGATCATTTCTTATACTTCAGTCACCTCCAGAGCTGCGATCAGTATTCTGCAGACACTTGGATCTCTGCAGGCACAATGCTTCCACAATGCTGTAACTTCGTTACTTTGTATTCTTGTAAGTTACTTTCTGTACATCTGTCTGCTGTGCTCCACATCGCCCATAACAAACCACATTGATCATGCTCTGGAGGGGTCACCAGTGCCATATGAAGCCAACAGAATAGTGAATGCAGCTCTGGATGTGACCAGAGTGTGAGATACAGTGTAGCGTAAGGTCAGACATGAAGGAATCATACAGCAATCTCCCCTTTACGGCATCGCACTGCTCAATGCTACAGAAAAGTTTCTAGAACTTTGTGATACTTTTTATACTTTTTTCTTCTGTTCAATTCAGTAAAACGTTGCACTAAGTTTCCTGAACAGATCATTGTGGGAGCCCCGAAGACTGGACAGAGGTCACATGACTTACTGAGGAGTCAGCTGGGCGGAGCTAAACCACTAATGACATCTAGGCCAATGCTTCTAGTAGAGGTCGGTGTCCATTCTTGCAGTGGACTCTAACCTGAGCACACAGGATCATCATTAAAGGGGAACTCCAGGGAGGTAACACATTTTTGTACTGTTCCTGCCCTCCTACATGATGAAGCAGAGCTGGACACTGCCGTACTAGGATCTATAGATCGATTATAAATCATATCTGCTCCTCCGATCTCACCCCTCCCTCAGGGGACAGAGAAATTCAGTTTCATGCTGCAGCAGTGACAGGAGGTGTCAGGGGCTCCAGGATCATTTTACAGTCCCACCCCCTCACACTTATGTATGAACAGGGAGCATGGACCCTTGGGTCTCTAGGATCATCTTACATTCCCGCTTCCTCATACTTCTGTATTAACAGGGAGCATGGACCCTGGGGGCTCCAGGATCATCTTATATTTCCACACCCTCACTCGTATGTATGAACAGGGAGCATGGACCCTGGGGTCTCTAGGATCATATTATATTCCTGCTTCCTCATACTTCTGTATGAACAGGGAGCATGGACCCTGGGGTCTCTAGGATCATATTATATTCCTGCTTCCTCATACTTCTGCATGAACAGGGAGCGTGGACCCTAGGGGCTCCAGGATCATCTTACATTCCCGCTTCCTCATACTTCTGCATGAACAGGGAGCGTGGACCCTAGGGGCTCCAGGATCATCTTATATTCCCTCCCCCTCATACTTCTGTATGAACAGGGAGCATGGACCCTGGGGGTTCCAGGATCATCTTCTATTCCCACCCCCTCACACGTATGTATGAACAGGGAGCATAGACCCTGAGGTCTGTAGGATCATATTACATTCCCACTTCCTCATACTTCTGCATGAACAGGGAGCGTGGACCCTAGGGGCTCCAGGATCATCTTATATTCCCTCCCCCTCAAACTTGTGTATGGGCAGGGGACATGGCCGCCGGCCCATGGTCACACTACAATCCTGCCCCTGATATACCATGCTATGTAATCTATGAACAGGGGTGCTGTCCCTCAAAATAGCAATCATGTCCCCAAGCAGGTATAAATACACGCTGTGATCCTATACTGTACAATGATATGATGGTACATAATGTGTACTGCCATGTATCAGGCCAGGAGCAGAGGCCAAGCACTCATTGATTCAGCACTGCCATGGACTCCCCTCCCCCATATCAACTTGGTAGCTTCCTGTCCCTAAAACTTTAGCACTTTGCAGGACTGAATGTCTCTGTCCCCTGAGGGAGGGGTGAGAGCAGATAGTTATTGATTTATTAGTGATCTATAGATCCTAGATCTGTAGTGCCCAGCTCTGCTTCATCATGGAGGAGGGCAGGGACAGGACACATTTCCACCTCCCCGGAGTTCCCCTTTTATGCTGCAGATTATTTTGTTTTGTGATTTTTAATTTTTGCAATGTGCAGGGAGAATCCACCGCAGACACTTAGTGGAAAGTCTGAACACGGGAAGGTGTCCTTAAAACCCCTGATAGTACTCGTCACCCCTTGAAGGTTCTTGGCTGCATGACCTATCACCAGGGCTCCTCCTGGTTGGGGGTCTGGAGATGACCTATCACTGGGGCTCAGCTCCTCCTGGTTGGGGGTCTGGAGATGACCTATCACTGGGGCTCGGCTCCTCCTGGTTGGGGGTCTGGAGATGACCTATCACTGGGGCTCGGCTCCTCCTGGTTGGGGGTCTGGAGATGACCTATCACTGGGGCTCGGTTCCCCCTGGTTGGGGGTCTGGAGATGACCTATCACTGGGGCTCGGTTCCCCCTGGTTGGGGGTCTGGAGATGACCTATCACCAGGGCTCCTCCTGGTTGGGGGTCTGGAGATGACCTATCACTGGGGCTCGGCTCCCCCTGGTTGGGGGTCTGGAGATGACCTATCACTGGGGCTCAGCTCCTCCTGGTTGGGGGTCTGGAGATGACCTATCACTGGGGCTCGGCTCCTCCTGGTTGGGGGTCAGGAGATGACCTATCACTGGGGCTCGGCTCCTCCTGGTTGGGGGTCTGGAGATGACCTATCACTGGGGCTCAGCTCCTTCTGGTTGGGGGTCTGGAGATGACCTATCACTGGGGCTCGGCTCCTCCTGGTTGGGGGTCAGGAGATGACCTATCACTGGGGCTCGGCTCCTCCTGGTTGGGGGTCTGGAGATGACCTATCACTGGGGCTCAGCTCCTTCTGGTTGGGGGTCTGGAGATGACCTATCACTGGGGCTCTGCTCCTCCTGGTTGGGGGTCTGGAGATGACCTATCACCAGGGCTCCTCCTGGTTGGGGGTCTGGAGATGACCTATCACTGGGGCTCGGCTCCTCCTGGTTGGGGGTCTGGAGATGACCTATCACTGGGGCTCAGCTCCTCCTGGTTGGGGGTCTGGAGATGAGCTATCACTGGGGCTCAGCTCCTCCTGGTTGGGGGTCAGGAGATGACCTATCACTGGGGCTCAGCTCCTCCTGGTTGGGGGTCTGGAGATGACCTATCACTGGGGCTCGGCTCCTCCTGGTTGGGGGTCTGGAGATGACCTATCACCGGGGCTCGGCTCCTCCTGGTTGGGGGTCTGGAGATGACCTATCACTGGGGCTCGGCTCCTCCTGGTTGGGGGTCTGGAGATGACCTATCACTGGGGCTCAGCTCCTCCTGGTTGGGGGTCTGGAGATGACCTATCACTGGGGCTCGGCTCCTCCTGGTTGGGGGTCTGGAGATGACCTATCACTGGGGCTCAGCTCCTCCTGGTTGGGGGTCTGGAGATGACCTATCACTGGGGCTCGCTCGGCTCCCCCTGGTTGGGGGTCTGGAGATGACCTATCACTGGGGCTCGGCTCCTCCTGGTTGGGGGTCTGGAGATGACCTATCACTGGGGCTCGGCTCCTCCTAGTTGGGGGTCTGGAGATGAGCTATCACTGGGGCTCAGCTCCTCCTGGTTGGGGGTCTGGAGATATTTCTGGGGCTCAGCTCCTCCTGGTTGGGGGTCTGGAGATGACCTATCACTGGGGCTCAGCTCCTCCTGGTTGGGGGTCTGGAGATGACCTATCACCGGGGCTCGGCTCCTCCTGGTTGGGGGTCTGGAGATATTTCTGGGGCTCAGCTCCTCCTGGTTGGGGGTCTGGAGATGACCTATCACTGGGGCTCGGCTCCTCCTGGTCGGGGGTCTGGAGATGACCTATCACTGGGGCTCGGCTCCTCCTGGTTGGGGGTCTGGAGATGACCTATCACTGGGGCTCGGTTCCCCCTGGTTGGGGGTCTGGAGATGACCTATCACCAGGGCTCCTCCTGGTTGGGGGTCTGGAGATGACCTATCACCGGGGCTCGGCTCCTCCTGGTTGGGGGTCTGGAGATGACCTATCACTGGGGCTCGGTTCCCCCTGGTTGGGGGTCTGGAGATGACCTATCACCAGGGCTCCTCCTGGTTGGGGGTCTGGAGATGACCTATCACTGGGGCTCGGCTCCTCCTGGTTGGGGGTCTGGAGATGACCTATCACTGGGGCTCGGCTCCTCCTGGTTGGGGGTCTGGAGATGACCTATCACTGGGGCTCGGTTCCCCTGGTTGGGGGTCTGGAGATGACCTATCACTGGGGCTCGGTTCCCCCTGGTTGGGGGTCTGGAGATGACCTATCACCAGGGCTCCTCCTGGTTGGGGGTCTGGAGATGACCTATCACTGGGGCTCGGCTCCTCCTGGTTGGGGGTCTGGAGATGACCTATCACTGGGGCTCAGCTCCTTCTGGTTGGGGGTCTGGAGATGACCTATCACTGGGGCTCGGCTCCTCCTGGTTGGGGGTCAGGAGATGACCTATCACTGGGGCTCGGCTCCTCCTGGTTGGGGGGTCTGGAGATGACCTATCACTGGGGCTCAGCTCCTTCTGGTTGGGGGTCTGGAGATGACCTATCACTGGGGCTCTGCTCCTCCTGGTTGGGGGTCTGGAGATGACCTATCACCAGGGCTCCTCCTGGTTGGGGGTCTGGAGATGACCTATCACCAGGGCTCCTCCTGGTTGGGGGTCTGGAGATGACCTATCACTGGGGCTCGGCTCCTCCTGGTTGGGGGTCTGGAGATGACCTATCACTGGGGCTCAGCTCCTCCTGGTTGGGGGTCTGGAGATGAGCTATCACTGGGGCTCAGCTCCTCCTGGTTGGGGGTCAGGAGATGACCTATCACTGGGGCTCAGCTCCTCCTGGTTGGGGGTCTGGAGATGACCTATCACTGGGGCTCGGCTCCTCCTGGTTGGGGGTCTGGAGATGACCTATCACCGGGGCTCGGCTCCTCCTGGTTGGGGGTCTGGAGATGACCTATCACTGGGGCTCGGCTCCTCCTGGTTGGGGGTCTGGAGATGACCTATCACTGGGGCTCAGCTCCTCCTGGTTGGGGGTCTGGAGATGACCTATCACTGGGGCTCGGCTCCTCCTGGTTGGGGGTCTGGAGATGACCTATCACTGGGGCTCAGCTCCTCCTGGTTGGGGGTCTGGAGATGACCTATCACTGGGGCTCGTCGGCCTCCCTCCTGGTTGGGGGTCTGGAGATGACCTATCACTGGGGCTCGGCTCCTCCTGGTTGGGGGTCTGGAGATGACCTATCACTGGGGCTCGGCTCCTCCTAGTTGGGGGTCTGGAGATGAGCTATCACTGGGGCCTCAGTCTCTCCTCCTGGTTGGGGGTCTGGAGATATTATCCTGGGGCTCAGCTCCTCCTGGTTGGGGGTCTGGAGATGACCTATCACTGGGGCTCAGCTCCTCCTGGTTGGGGGTCTGGAGATGACCTATCACCGGGGCTCGGCTCCTCCTGGTTGGGGGTCTGGAGATATTTCACTGGGGCTCAGCTCCTCCTGGTTGGGGGTCTGGAGATGACCTATCACTGGGGCTCGGCTCCTCCTGGTTCGGGGGTCTGGAGATGACCTATCACTGGGGCTCGGCTCCTCCTGGTTGGGGGTCTGGAGATGACCTATCACTGGGGCTCGGTTCCCCTGGTTGGGGGTCTGGAGATGACCTATCACCAGGGCTCCTCCTGGTTGGGGGTCTGGAGATGACCTATCACCGGGGCTCGGCTCCTCCTGGTTGGGGGTCTGGAGATGACCTATCACTGGGGCTCGGTTCCCCCTGGTTGGGGGTCTGGAGATGACCTATCACCAGGGCTCCTCCTGGTTGGGGGTCTGGAGATGACCTATCACCGGGGCTCGGCTCCCCTGGTTGGGGGTCTGGAGATATTTCTGGGGCTCAGCTCCTCCTGGTTGGGGGTCTTACCTAACATGTTGGCGTCATGTCCACCCATCTGTCTGTGTCTTCTGTGGTTGATGATCTCCTCTCTGTCTCATTGATTGTGGGCTCTTCATGTTGGGGCTGGACATGTTGTCACCTCATTGCCTGCCCGTCTCCTTTGTTGGTGTCACCGGCTCTTCTGTAGGTGTGAGACCCTCGGTCAGTAATTAACTCCTGTCTTGTTTTCCTTCTGCAGATCAAGGACTGAACATTTACCGGAAACCTCCCATCTACAGGCAGCAAGGTAACGTCTCCTCCGCCTTTTGCTCGTCTTAAGCTGTGTGGTCTTGGCTTGGACCATGCATGGCCAATTACTGACCCCGAGAACCCGCCAGACGAGGGCAGCATAAGAACTCTGTAGCTTTAATCACATTGTATCAGGTGATTGATACTGGTGACCAGTGATGGAGGCCTCCTCCACGGTGTCCTCACTGGCCACATTGTAGACCCCAATTTAAGATGTAGGAGGGTTGGACAGATGACCAGGAGATCCTTCACACGATGACCCAGGAGATCCCTTCCAAATCTACCGTTATATGAAATCAGTCAATGGTTGGTAAAGTCCTGGTGAAGCCTAACCATGACCTCCTCCACATGGGAAATCTGAGGCCATAAGCCCTTCTATCAGTCCCCAAGGTCAGGATCAGTCCCATGTGATTAGGTGGTAGTTACCCCTGACCCATTATTGGCCATAGAAAACATTTTACATTTTTACATATTTTTTGTTAATTTGTCATTCATCTCCCACCTCGTTACTCATATTCTCACAAAAGTCATTGATTTATGGTAGCAGTGAAACATCCCCCATAATCTGTGTCCAGTCATCTCAGCAGTAACACTGTCTTGTTCATTCTGTTTATGGTGTATTGTGTCCGTCTTAACATGTGAGCGTTCCCTCATCGCCTCGTCATATTCCCTCCTAGTCCAAGGTGCAGTCCCCGCACCGATGACTTCACAGTCCCCGCACCGATGGCTTCACAGTCCGCAGCTCCTGCACCAGATCACAAACCTGTCTCTGTCCTAACTGCAGCTTCCTGCACATCCAGCCGACACCACCAGAGGGCGCTGCACCACCTGTATGCTGTATATAGGAATATACACTACCAGAGGGCGCTGCACCACCTGTATGCTGTATATAGGAATATACACTACCAGAGGGCGATGCACCACCTGTACACTGTATATAGGGGTATACACCACCAGAGGGTGCTGCACCACCTGTACACTGTATATAGGAGTATACACACCAGAGGGCGCTGCACCACCTGTACACTGTATATAGGAGTATACACCACCAGAGGGTGATGCACCACCTGTATGCTGTGTATAGGAGTATACACTACCAGAGGGTGATGGACCACCTGTACACTGTATATAGTGGTATACACACAGAGGGCGATGCACCACCTGTACACTGTATATAGGAGTATACACCACCAGAGGGCGCAGCACCACCTGTACACTGTATATAGGAGTATACACCACCAGAGGGCGAGCACCACCTGTATGCTGTGTATAGCGTATACACTACCAGAGGGCGATGCACCACCTGTATACTGTATATATGAATATACAACACCAGAGGGCGATGCGACACCTGTACACTGTATATAGTGGTATACACACCAGAGGGCGATGCACCACCTGTATACTGTATATATGAATATAACACCAGAGGGCGATGCACCACCTGTACACTGTATATAGTGGTATACACCACCAGAGGGCGATGCACCACCTGTATACTGTATATATGAATTACAACACCAGAGGGCGATGCACCACCCGTACACTGTATATAGTGGTATACACCACTAAAGGGTGATGCACCACCTGTATACTGTATATAGGAGTATACAACACCAGAGGGCCATGCACCACCATGTATACTGTATACAGCACTGGAGGGCTGCAGCGCCTGTCAAAAGGGTCATGCACCTCCTGTATACTGTATATAGGAGTATACACCAACAGAGGGCGCTGCAGTACCCTTTTCTTGTATGACAATGGTCACACCATGAGGGGTGAACTGTATCACCTGTATACTGTCGAATATAAGTGTTCGCCACCAGAGGGAGCTGCAGCTTCCCTGTATCACTGTGTATATATAAGTGTCACCACCAGAGGGGCTGCAGACATCCTGTATACTGTATATAGGAGTATACACACCAGAGGCGCTGCAGCACCAGTTCTCCTGTATACTGTATATAGGAGTATACACCACCAGAGGCGTTGCAGCACCTGTCCTCTGTATACTGTATAGGAGTATACACCACCAGAGGGCGCTGCAGCATGTGCTCTCCTGTATACTGTATATAGGGTATACACCACCAGGGGCTGCAGCACCCGTCTTCTGTATACTGTATATAGAAGTATACACCACCAGAGGGTGCTGCAGCACCCGTCTCTCCTGTATACTGTATATAGGAGTATACACCACCATAGGGTGCTGCAGCACCACTTCCTGTATACTGTATATAGGAGTATACACCACCAGAGGGTGCTGCAGCACCGGTCTCTCCTGTATACTTATATAGGAGTATACACCACCATAGGGTGCTGCAGCACCTATCTCTCCTGTAACTGTATCTAGGAGTATACACCACCAGAGGCACTGCAGCACCTGTCTTCCTGTATACTGTATATAGAAGTATAACCACCAGAGGGCGCTGCAGCACCTGTCTCTCCTGTTCACTGTATCTAGGAGTATACACCACCAGAGGGCACTGCAGCACCTATCTCTCCTGTACACTGTATATAGGAGAATAAACCACCAGAGGGCGCTGCAGCACCTGTCTCTCCTGTATACTGTATGTTGGAGTATACAGCACCTCTCTCCTCCTGATACACTGTATCTTGTTGCAGACATTTCTCCCAGTTGCTCTCATGGACACTTTGACCCTGTTTGTTGCCTGCAGCTGCACTAACTGCCCCGAGGGTGTCACTAGCAGCTCTGCTTTCTGCCTAATCTTCCACTTTGTCCCTTTATCTACCTCTGATATTAACCCTTTAACCTCCTGGGGCTTCTTCCTGCCTGGCGGCTGCATGCTCCTAATTCAGGGGTCTCTCTCTGCTGATTTTCGTGGTTTCCCCCTGCACCAGGATAGGATGTGGCTTCCAATGGGCACTAGTGGTCATCTCACGTGACCCCAAAATACAGGACGTGGAGAATAGAAATTGGGACGTTTCTCAGCCCGGGAGATTTGGGCGCCGTTGTGGCTTCTCCGGGAGTCGTCATCAGTTGTCCCCGGTTCTGATGAGCCTCAGTCCTGGGTCCGGGGATGTGGATCTGAATCACTGTCAGGATTAATACTGACGTCTCATCATGCGGCCGCTCCAAGGAATGTGCAGAATATTAACGGATTGGCGAAATCACTGGATATTTACACAGAGAAATAGAGCCAAGTCTACGAGAACCCACAGATGGGGAAGATTAGAGAGATGGAAACACTGGAGACGAATAGGAAGAGAGTTTATTGTAGATTTATTATATACTGTAATAGAATATTTATATTTATTCAATTATATAGCACTGAACAATCTAAACATCCGATCAGTGTATCTTTGACATCTACTATATTACTGATCTACATGTACAAGAATATAACTACAGTACTATAATACTGCCCTATATACAAGAATTTAACTACTATAATACTGCCCCTATATACAAGAATATAACTGCTATAATACTGCCCCTATATACAAGAATATAGCTACTATAATACTGCCCCTATATACAAGAATATAGCTACTATAATACTGCTCCTATATACAAGAATATAACTACTATAACACTGCTCCTATATACAAGAATATAACAACTATAATACTGCCCCTATATACAAGAATATAACTACTATAATACTGCTCCTATATACAAGAATAAAACTACTATAATGCTGCCCCTATATACAAGAATATATCTACTATAATACTGCTCCTATATACAAGAATATAACTACTATAATGCTGCCCCTATATACAAGAATATATCTACTATAATACTGCTCCTATATACAAGAATATATCTACTATAATACTGCTCCTATATACAAGAATATAACTACTATAATACTGCTCCTATATACAAGAATATAACTACTATAATACTGCCCTATATACAAGAATATAACTACTATAATACTGCTCCTATATACAAGAATATAACTACTATAATACTGCCCTATATACAAGAATATAACTACTATAATACTGCTCCTATTACAAGAATATAACTACTATAATACTGCTCCTATATACAAGAATATAACTACTATAATACTGCTCCTATATACAAGAATATAACTACTATAACACTGCCCCTATATACAAGAATTATATAATCTTACTATAACTACTGCTCCCTATATACAAGAATATAACTACTATAATACTGCTCCTATTACAAGATAACTACTATATACTGCCATATACAAGAATATACTACTATAATACTGCTCCTATATACAAGAATATAACTACTATAATACTGCCCCTATATACAAGAATATAACTACTATAATACTGCTCCTATATACAAGAATATAACTACTATAATACTGCTCCTATATACAAGAATATAACTACTATAATACTGCTCTATTAAGAATATAACTACATACCTGCCCCTATACAAGAATATAACTACTATAATACTGCCCCTATATACAAGAATATAACTACTATAATACTGCTCCTATATACAAGAATATAACTACTATAACACTGCCCCTATATACAAGAATATAACTACTATAATACTGCCCCTATATACAAGAATATAACTACTATAATACTGCTCCTATATACAAGAATATAACTACTATAATACTGCCCTATATACAAGAATATAACTACTATAATACTGCCCTATATACAAGAATATAACTACTATAATACTGCCCTATATACAAGAATATAACTACTATAATACTGCTCCTATATACAAGAATATAACTACTATAATACTGCCCCTATATACAAGAATATAACTACTATAATACTGCTTCTATATACAAGAATATAACTACTATAATACTGCCCCTATGTACAAGAATATAACTACTATAATACTGCCCCTATATACAAGAATATAACTACTATAATACTGCTCCTATATACAAGAATATAACTACTATAATAGTGCCCCTATATGCAAGAATATAACTACTATAATACTGCCTCTATTACAAGAATATAACTACTATAATACTGCTCCTATATACAAGAATATAACTACTATAATACCTCAAAGCGCCCTATGTTCAAGAATGTAACTACTATAATACTGCCCCTATATACAAGAATATAACTACTATAATACTGCTCCTATATACAAGAATATAACTACTATAATACTGCCCCTATATACAAGAATATAACTACTATAATACTGCTCCTATATACAAGAATGTAACTACTATAATACTGCCCCTATATACAAGAATATAACTACTATAATACTGCTCCTATATACAAGAATATAACTACTATAATACTGCCCCTATATACAAGAATATAACTACTATAATACTGCTCCTATGTACAAGAATGTAACTACTATAATACTGCTCCTATATACAAGAATATAACTACTATAATACTGCCCCTATGTTCAAGAATGTAACTACTATAATACTGCTCCTATATACAAGAATATAACTACTATAATACTGCCCCTATATACAAGAATATAACTACTATAATACTGCCCCTATATACAAGAATATAACTACTATAATACTGCTCCTATGTACAAGAATAAACTAATATAATACTGAATAAAAAAGCCAAGCAGCCAGCGCTGCCTGTGGTTAGCACACAATACAAAAAGTGCATATGCACGTATTAATTTCTAACTGTACTATAAACTGAGACATTTAGCAAACAATTGATCAATTATTTGAGCTACCTCGCCACATCACAGATGGGGCAGTCCTACTCTGTTTTTTATATATGCTGTGCCATTACGGCCTCCTGAATGCATTAAAAGCATTTGTTATAGGTTTGTGGCTGACCACCACTTTTTGCCGTGCTCTCTTGGTTGTGCATGCCTTTCTATCTGTCTGTATTGTGGTTGATCTAGACCGCTGTACACACATACAGCAGCCACACCCTGCCCATAGGCTCTGCTTGATTGTTGCACATATGTTTGGGCCTTTTCTACCCTCATCCATGGTTGCTGGTCTGGCAGTGTGGGGGTCAGATCTGATAATGTCCAGATGTCTTGTCCGGACCTGGTCTGCCTTTATCTGCGCTGCCCTTTTCTGGCGCCGTGGAAGTAGTTCAGAAATGCTTCAGGCACGTGTGCATTTAATATGGATCTGCTGTTAATGCATTCAAGAGGCCGTAATGGCACAGCATATATAAAAAACGTAGAGTAGGACTGCCCCATCTGAGAATGCTTAAATTTTCTGACTAGAAGGCGTGCACTCTGAGGCTTTTTTCATATGTTGAGGTGCTGATTGAGGGGTCTGGATAACCCACGTAGGCAATTAAAGAAGAAAACAATCGCACACTCATGTGTAAGTTTGCAAGAAAACGTGGTCTTTTTTATTCAGGAGCAGCGAGAAACCAACGTTTCGGTCCTTCCCGGACCTTGATCACGGTAGTTGCTGCAGGTTGTAAAATATATACAGGACATGATCAGTATATACAAGAAATATTTACAATTTATACAGTTCACAATGATACTCCCATATCAGGTGTCACCTGAATGTTATTATATATGGGTTTGTATAGTACATCTATATACAGTAAAGCAAGGGAGAGAAGGAGAGGATTCTTGAGAGAGATTTAGGTTATCTTTCAGGAGTTGGTGTATTATATATAGTCTAAATGATCTAAATGTGCATGGTTGGGATAGGTATTGATAGAGAAATAAATAAATAAATAAATAAACAATATATAGATTGAATTACCCTCTTTTTTCATATATGCTCCTATCCTGTTTGGAATTGATGTCCCACTGGGTTTTCCAGCTGTTATAAACCATATACACTCATTTAATAATCTAGGTATTAGATCGGTGTTAATATTTATATTTCACTGTTTCAAATTACCTTTTGAGGGTAGCAGAACAAGGTGCTTCTTTGGCCCTGTTCCAAGGTGCCTGGAGGTGGGAGAAGATGGAGTATATCAGGAGGGTTTCTTTATACCATATATGAGGAGGGCTTAAAATAATTGCAGGAATGGAGCCCCAGTCAGGACGCTTAGGCACAGATCTACATCACTATGTTCAATCTCATTACAGAGCTGTCTCCATATGTTTAGTCTCATTGCAGAGACTTGTATATGAGCCGTTGATAGGGGCCATTATTAGGGGCAGTGTCCGGTCCCATACTTATAACAGAGGTTCATATCATATGTATGTGCTCACCTTGCTTCTTATTGTTTTGGGTCCCGTTCCGGGTATTTCATTTGGTATGGTCCTGTATATATTTTACAACCTGCAGCAACTACCGTGATCAAGGTCCGGGAAGGACCGAAACGTTGGTTTCTCGCTGCTCCTGAATAAAAAAGACCACGTTTTCTTGCAAACTTACACATGAGTGTGCGATTGTTTTCTTCTTTAATTGCCATCTGAGAATGCTGTGATGTGGCGGGGTGGCTCAAAAAGTTGATTAATTGTTTGCTAAATGTCTCAGTTCAAAGAACAGTTAGAAATTAATATGTGCATATGCACTTTTAGTATTGCGAGCTAACCACATCCAGCGCTGGCTTCTTGGCTTTTTTATTTACTATAATACTGCTCCTATGTACAAGAATATAACTACTATAATACTGCCCCTATGTATAAGAACATAACTACTATAATACACACAAATATAACTATTATAATACTGTCCTTATATACAAGAATAGGATCTGGGGGTTTGGTAATGGGGGTGGTGATAGGTATATTGGGGTGAGGAGGCCACGCTGTCCTGGTGCAGGGGATCTTTCCTATGATGCAGCAGGTGAAGGTTGAGGTTCTGCATGGCACATTTACCCATTGAGCCAAAGAGCTAAGTTACAACCTAATCCTGTTTAGATGCAGCTGCTATGGCAGGGTTCATCAACAGCTCCGAGGACATCATCAAGTCTTCCAAGTTCCCGGCCGCCCACGCTCCAGCGCCCGGCGACGTCCCAAAGATTGAGACCGATTATTGGCCGGGGCCTCCGTCACTTGCTGCTATAGGTAGGGAACCTGGGAGCAAAGAAAGAGGACGGAGCCATGACCACATGGGCCCACGATTGTGCGAGTGGAGCCGGGTTTCGTTCTCTTGCCGATAATTTTGTGTCTTGTTCTCATGTTTTATTTATTTTATCCATGACCTCCAGGGAAAAGACAAGATGTCTGATGACTTTAGGTGGAGAAAAATTACGTTTTAGGAATTTGCTAAAGGGAATCTGTCAGGTCATAAACCCACATGTAACTGATATCATTTTCTAATTCCTCTGGTGAAGTTCTCTCTATTCATGTATTTCTTTTATTTATACTTCCCACCTATCCTCTGTAAATTGCAAATAAAGATTCATTCCATCTGTCAATCACAGCGAGTGATCACTTAGTTCTCTGCTGACCACGCCCCAGGGAGTGAATATTCATGTAGTGACATCACTGCCCTCCTCTGTGAACAATAACCAAAGCAGTGGAAATCACTCTGTATCCTTCTGTCTGTGTGCAAGTCTCCAGGTGAGAGAAAGGAGGGGGAGGTGTATACTCTTAGAAGCTGCACCAGCATCTGTGTGTAGTGTCTGCTCTGTGAGATGTTTCTATGTGATTATATGAACATGTGATCATTTGCTCAGCAGATACACACATTACATATATGGAGGATAACCATCCTTCATATAAACAGAAGTCTCTCACAGACAGCACACAGTGCAGGACAAAGCAGCTCCCCCTCCCTCTCTCTCCCCATCCCTTATTAACAGATTGCACAAGATTTTCAGTGTGACTTCAGCACAGGGGAGGGACAGATCCCAGCCTGGACAGGCGTGGTTATATAGATAACATTTACATGCTGCGGACTACTCGGCGGTGAAGGTAATGGACCGGACTAGTGCAGCCGCTGCCTGCTGGGTGTGACGATGCTTATAGCAAGAGAACTACAAAAGATACTGTAATGATTCTTACATATTCTGAAAGGTCTACCTGAGCACTGTTCGAGGGTAATATTAGCATCTTACTTAAAAATGACCTGACAGAGGCCCTTGAAATATATTATACAGATTATCTACAACTTTCTAAGATACTTTGAATCAAGATCTCCACTAATTGTCAGTGAATGAGAACTTTTGATTATATAAGAGCCAGAGAAAACATTTGTTTCCTATTTAAAAAGACTGATACAATGTATCAGAGCAGGTGAAATGTAACAAACTATCAGGACAGGAGGGTTTGTGCTGCTGATGGGGCGGATTCTCTGTGGTGAATACAATTGTCACAAACTATCAACTGTGTGACAAGAGCGGGTCAAGGCAGACTCTCAATCTCTGATCACAGTGATCAGTCAGATCCCCAAATCCTGTGATCCGTTACTTCTGTTTTAGTCCTAGATCACCGAGCTCTGTAATCTTTGTGATCAGTTGCTTCTCCAGATCACTGAGCCATGTTAATAGTATGATTAATCTCATCCTTTGATCAGACCGATTACATGGTTCAGTGAACTAAGGAGGCAACTGATCACACTGATTACATGGTTCAGTGATCTGTCACCTCCTCAGATCACTTAGGCTGGCTTTACACTGCAGTTTTTCACTGATCAGTGTCCATCAGTGTTTGGGTGTCAAAACCAGGAGAGGAACTTGCAGAGAAAAACTATAATTGAAAGATTGACCCCTGTTCTGAGTTTAGGAGACAATCCTGGTTTTGGCACACAAACTGGATGGACACTGATCAGTGAAAAAACTGCAGTGTGAAGCCAGCCTAAGACTGGCTTCACACTGTGGGTCAGATCCGATCCGAGGCTGTCAGGGTGAACCTGACAGCCCCGGACCAGATCAGCACACAGAACCGGAGGGCTAATATGCCCCCCGGTCCGGTGTGCACCCGCACGCAGCTGCCGCTACTGATCAATCAGGACCGCGGCTGGCAGGGAGCTAGCCACGGTCCTGAAATAACAGCGGCGTGCAGCCGCAGGGGTCCGGTTCCCGGATCCTCCCGAACCGGTGCAATTCGGTCCCATAGGCTTCCATGTTAGGGAGTGCCGGATGGCCCCGGATCCAGGAGGATCTGGGTCAATCCGGGAATTGCCAATTAGAGGAGATATTCTCCCCTCGGACACAAAAATGCTGCCAGCAGCGTTTTTGTGTCCGTGGGAGAATACTGAATTCTCCCGGATTGTCCCAGACAGATAGAAACGAGCTGCCATCCGGCTTCTATCTGGCCCCATAGGCTGCTATGGGGCCAAAATCCGGTCCGGCGCTGTCCGGTTTACACGCAGTGTGAGCCAGCCTTAGCGATCTGAGGAGGTGACATCACTGAATCATGTAATCAGTGGGATCAGTCTCATCCTTAGATCACTGAACCATGTAATCAGTGTAATCAATTATCTCCTTAGATCACTGAGCCATGTAATCAGTGGGATCAGTCTCATCCTTAGATCACTGAGCCATGTGATCAGTGTAATCAATTCTCTCCTTAGATCACTGAGCCATGTAATCAGTGTGATCAGTCTCATCCTTGGATCACTGAGCCATGTAATCAGTGTGATCAGTCTCATCCTTGGATCACTGAGCCATGTAATCCGTGTGATCAGTCTCATCCTTAGATCACTGAGCCATGTAATCAGTGGGATCAGTCTCATCCTTAGATCACTGAGCCATGTAATCCGTGTGATCAGTCTCATCCTTAGATCACTGAGCCATGTAATCAGTGGGATCAGTCTCATCCTTAGATCACTGAACCATGTAATCCGTGTGATCAGTCTCATCCTTAGATCACTGAGCCATGTAATCAGTGGGATCAATTTTCTCCTTAGATCACTGAGCCATGTAATCAGTGTGATCAGTCTCATCCTTAGATCACTGAGCCATGTAATCAGTGGGATCAGTCTCATCCTTAGATCACTGAGCCATGTAATCAGTGTGATCAATTATCTCTTTAGATCACTGAGCCATGTAATCAGTGGATCAGTCTCATCCTTAGATCACTGAGCCATGTAATCAGTGTGATCAATTATCTCTTTAGATCACTGAGCCATGTAATCAGTGTGATCAATTTTCTCCTTAGATCACTGAGCCATGTAATCAGTGTGATCAGTCTCATCCTTAGATCACTGAACCATGTAATCAGTGGGATCAGTCTTATCCTTAGATCACTGAGCCATGTAATCAGTGTGATCAGTCTCATCCTTAGATCACTGAACCATGTAATCAGTGGGATCAGTCTTATCCTTAGATCACTGAGCCATGTAATCAGTGTGATCAATTATCTCTTTGGATCACTGAGCCATGTAATCAGTTGTGATCAGTCTCATCCTTGATCACTGAGCCATGTAATCAGTGGATCAGTCTCATCCTTGGATCACTGAGCCATGTAATCAGTGGGATCAGTCTCATCCTTGATTCACTGAGCCATGTAATCAGTGGGATCAGTCTCATCCTTAGATCACTGAGCCATGTAATCAGTGTGATCAGTCTCATCCTTGGATCACTGAGCCATGTAATCAGTGGGATCAGTCTCATCCTTGGATCACTGAGCCATGTAATCAGTGGGATCTGTCTCATCCTTAGATCACTGAACATGTAATCAGTGTAATCAATTATCCCTTAGATCACTGAGCCATGTAATCAGTGTGATCAATTTTCTCCTTAGTTCACTGAGCCATGTAATCAGTGGATTAATTTTCTCCTTAGATCACTGAGCCATGTAATCAGTGGATCAGTCTCATCCTTAGATCACTGAGCCATGTAATCAGTGTGATCAATTATCTCTTTAGATCACTGAGCCATGTAATCAGTGTGATCAGTCTCATCCTTAGATCACTGAGCCATGTAATCAGTGTGATCAGTCTCATCCTTAGATCACTGAGCCATGTAATCAGTGTGATCAGTCTCATCCTTAGATCACTGAGCCATGTAATCAGTGTGATCAGTCTCATCCTTAGATCACTGAGCCATGTAATCAGTGTGATCAGTCTCATCCTTAGATCACTGAGCCATGTAATCAGTGGGATCAGTCTCATCCTTGGATCACTGAGCCATGTAATCAGTGGGATCAGTCTCATCCTTCGATCACTGAGCCATGTAATCAGTGTGATCAGTCTCATCCTTAGATCACTGAGCCATGTAATCAGTGTGATCAATTATCTCTTTAGATCACTGAGCCATGTAATCAGTGTGATCAGTCTCATCCTTGGATCACTG
The DNA here is from genome assembly GCA_033576535.1 of Allobates femoralis. Lineage (NCBI taxonomy): Eukaryota > Metazoa > Chordata > Amphibia > Anura > Aromobatidae > Allobates > Allobates femoralis. The sequence goes on along the minus strand of JARQOC010000006.1, from coordinate 10,332,052 downwards.
AGCCATGTAATCAGTGTGATCAGTCTCATCCTTCGATCACTGAGCCATGTAATCAGTGTGATCAGTCTCTCTTAGATCACTGAGCATGTAATCAGTGATCATATCGTTATTAGATCACTGAGCCATGTATCATGTGATCATCTATTTAGATCACTGAGCCATGTAATCAGTGTGATCAGTCTCATCCTTAGATCACTGAGCCATGTAATCAGTGTGATCAGTCTCATCCTTAGATCACTGAGCCATGTAATCAGTGTGATCAGTCTCATCCTTAGATCACTGAGCCATGTAATCAGTGTGATCAGTCTCATCCTTAGATCACTGAGCCATGTAATCAGTGTGATCAATTATCTCCTTAGATCACTGAGCCATGTAATCAGTGTGATCAGTCTCATCCTTAGATCACTGAGCCATGTAATCAGTGTGATCAATTATCTCCTTAGATCACTGAGCCGATGTAATCAGTGTGATCATATCTCCCTTAGATCACTGAGCCATGTAATCAGTGTGATCAATTCTCTTAGATCACTGAGCCATGTAATCAGTGTGATCATGTCTCATCCTTAGATCACTGAGCCATGTAATCAGTGTGATCAGTCATCTCCTTAGATCACTGAGCCATGTAATCAGTGTGATCAGTCTCATCCTTAGATCACTGAGCCATGTAATCAGTGTGATCAGTCTCATCCTTAGATCACTGAGCCATGTAATCAGTTGATCAGTCTCATCCTTAATCACTGAGCCATGTAATCAGTGTATCAGTCTCATCCTTAGATCACTGAGCCATGTAATCAGTGTGATCAGTCTCATCCTTAGATCACTGAGCCATGTAATCAGTGTGATCAGTCTCATCCTTAGATCACTGAGCCATGTAATCAGTGTGATCAGTCTCATCCTTAGATCACTGAGCCATGTAATCAGTGGATCAGTCTCATCCTTAGATCACTGAGCCATGTAATCAGGGGTATCAGTCTCATCCTTGATCACTGAGCCATGTAATCAGTGTGATCAGTCTCATCCTTAGATCACTGACATGCATGTATCATTCATTGCATGACCATAATTGTATCTCTTTAGATCACTGAGCCATGTAATCAGTGTGATCAGTCTCATCCTTGATCACTGAGCATGTAATCAGTGTGATCAGTCTCATCTTGATCACTGAGCCATGTAATCAGTGTGATCAGTCTCATCCTTCGATCACTGAGCCATGTAATCAGTGTGATCAGTCTCATCCTTAGATCACTGAGCCATGTAATCAGTGTGATCATTATCTCTTTAGATCACTGAGCCATGTAATCAGTGTGATCAGTCTTATCCTTAGATCACTGAGCCATGTAATCAGTGTGATCAGTCTCATCCTTAGATCACTGAGCCATGTAATCAGTGTGATCAGTCTCATCCTTAGATCACTGATCCATGTAATCAGTGTGATCAGTCTCATCCTTAGATCACTGAGCCATGTAATCAGTGTGATCAGTCTCATCCTTAGATCACTGAGCCATGTAATCAGTGTGATCAGTCTCATCCTTAGATCACTGAGCCATGTAATCAGTGTGATCAGTCTCATCCTTAGATCACTGAACCATGTAATCAGTGTAATCAATTATCTCCTTAGATCACTGAGCCATGTAATCAGTGGGATTAATTTTCTCCTTAGATCACTGAGCCATGTAATCAGTGTGATCATTATCTCTTAATCACTGAGCCATGTAATCAGTGTGATCAGTCTCATCCTTAGATCACTGAGCCATGTAATCAGTGTGATCAGTCTTATCCTTAGATCACTGAGCCATGTAATCAGTGTGATCAGTCTCATCCTTGGATCACTGAGCCATGTAATCAGTGTATCAGTCTCATCCTTAGATCACTGAGCCATGTAATCAGTGTGATCAATTATCTTTTTAGATCACTGAGCCATGTAATCAGTGTGATCAGTCTCATCCTTAGATCACTGAGCCATGTAATCAGTGTGATCAATTATCTCTTTAGATCACTGAGCCATGTAATCAGTGTGATCAGTCTCATCCTTAGATCACTGAGCCATGTAATCAATGTGATCAGTCTCATCCTTAGATCACTGAGCCATGTAATCAGTGTGATCAATCTCATCCTTAGATCACTGAGCCATGTAATCAGTGTGATCAATTATCTCTTTAGATCACTGAGCCATGTAATCAGTGTGATCAGTCTCATCCTTAGATCACTGAGCCATGTAATCAGTGTAATCAGTCATCTCCTTAGATCACTGAGCCATGTAATCAGTGTGATCAGTCTCATCCTTGGATCACTGAGCCATGTAATCAGTGTAATCAGTCTCATCCTTAGATCACTGAGCCATGTAATCAGTGTGATCAGTCTCATCCTTAGATCACTGAGCCATGTAATCAGTGTGATCAGTCTCATCCTTAGATCACTGAGCCATGTAATCAGTGTGATACAGTCTCATCCTTAGATCACTGAGCCATGTAATCAGTGTGATCAGTCTCATCCTTAGATCACTGAGCCATGTAATCAGTGTGATCAGTCTCATCCTTAGATCACTGAGCCATGTAATCAGTGGGATCAGTCTCATCCTTGGATCACTGAGCCATGTAATCAGTGGGATCAGTCTCATCCTTCGATCACTGAGCCATGTAATCAGTGTGATCAGTCTCATCCTTAGATCACTGAGCCATGTAATCAGTGTGATCAATTATCTCTTTAGATCACTGAGCCATGTAATCAGTGTGATCAGTCTCATCCTTGGATCACTGAGCCATGTAATCAGTGTGATCAGTCTCATCCTTCGATCACTGAGCCATGTAATCAGTGTGATCAGTCTCATCCTTAGATCACTGAGCCATGTAATCAGTGTGATCAATTATCTCTTTAGATCACTGAGCCATGTAATCAGTGTGATCAGTCTTATCCTTAGATCACTGAGCCATGTAATCAGTGTGATCAGTCTCATCCTTAGATCACTGAGCCATGTAATCAGTGTGATCAGTCTCATCCTTAGATCACTGAGCCATGTAATCAGTGGGATCAGTCTCATCCTTAGATCACTGAGCCATGTAATCAGTGTGATCAATTATCTCCTTAGATCACTGAGCCATGTAATCCGTGGGATCAGTCTCATCCTTAGATCACTGAGCCATGTAATCAGTGTGATCAATTATCTCCTTAGATCACTGAGCCATGTAATCAGTGTGATCAATTATCTCCTTAGATCACTGAGCCGTGTAATCAGTGTGATCAATTATCTCCTTAGATCACTGAACCGTGTAATTGCTCGCATCTCCAGATTACTGATTATGACCAATGTGATCATCTTCTTGTGATGGTTTAAATAAAGGTTCTCCAGTGTTTATATTGTGTAACCATGGAGACACATAGATCATTCTATAACACAGGATGAAAGTGATGATTCTGTAGAATCTGCCCCTAAAGTGGTAATTATGTGTTTATCTGGAATCAGGAGATACAAGAAGACGATCGAGCGGCCGAGAGGAAGAAGATGAGGAGCTGCAGAGACGAAGACAACTGCAGGAAGAACAACTGATGAAGGTGAGAGCACACCGCTGATAGGGACACCTCCACCACAATCTACCCCCCTACATATGGTACAGTCCAGTCTCTACATTGAAACATCTCCCAAATGGTGCAGTCCATTCTCTACATTGTAACATCCCTCTGTAAATAGTACAGTCTGGTCTCTACATTGTAATATCCCTCTGTAAATGGTACAGTCTGGTCTCTACATTGTAACATCCCTCTGTAAATGGTACAGTCTGGTCTCTACATTGTAACATCCCTCTGTAAATGGTACAGTCTGGTCTCTACATTGTAATATCCCTCTGTAAATGGTACAGTCTGGTCTCTACATTGTAACATCCCTCTGTAAATGGTACAGTCTGGTCTCTACATTGTAACATCCCTCTGTAAATGGTACAGTCTGGTCTCTACATTGTAATATCCCTCTGTAAATAGTACAGTCTGGTCTCTACATTGTAACATCCCTCTGTAAATAGTACAGTCTGGTCTCTACATTGTAATATCCCTCTGTAAATGGTACAGTCTGGTCTCTACATTGTAACATCCCTCTGTAAATGGTACAGTCTGGTCTCTACATTGTAACATCCCTCTGTAAATGGTACAGTCTGGTCTCTACATTGTAACATCCCTCTGTAAATGGTACAGTCTGGTCTCTACATTGTAACATGCCCCATAAATAGTACAGTCTGGTCTCTACATTGTAACATCCCTCTGTAAATGGTACAGTCTGGTCTCTACATTGTAACATCCCTCTGTAAATGGTACAGTCTGGTCTCTACATTGTAACATCCCTCTGTAAATGGTACAGTCTGGTCTCTACATTGTAACATCCCTCTGTAAATGGTACAGTCTGGTCTCTACATTGTAACAGCCCTCTGTAAATCATACAGTCTGGTCTCTACATTGTAACATCCCTCTGTAAATGGTACAGTCTGGTCTCTACATTCTAATATCCCCTATAAATGATACAGTCTAGTCTCTACATTGTAATATCCCCTATAAATGGTACAGACTGGTCTCTACATTGTAATATCCCCTATAAATGATACAGTCTAGTCTCTACATTGTAATATCCCCTATAAATGGTACAGTCTGGTCTCTACATTGTAATATCCCCTATAAATGATACAGTCTGGTCTCTACATTGTAACATCCCTCTGTAAATGGTACAGTCTGGTCTCTACATTGTAACATCCCTCTGTAAATGGTACAGTCTGGTCTCTACATTTTAACATCCCTCTGTAAATGGTACAGTCTGGTCTCTACATTGTAACATCCCTCTGTAAATGGTACAGTCTGGTCTCTACATTGTAATATCCCTCTGTAAATGGTACAGTCTGGTCTCTACATTGTAACAGTTTATGCTCTTGTCTCCATGACAACCATTTTTCCATATTAGTAAATAGTTTTACAAAATGTTACACAAATCTGCAGGGCAGGCAGTGCTGTCATAGGGGCAGATGCCTTCTCTTTCCTTGTAGCTTTTATGGGATAGATCCTGTTAATTATTAATTGTGATTGGAGACGGAGGAGCGATCGCCAGTAACGTCCTCATCTCTTCTGTGTCTTCAGCTGAATTCGGGTCTCGGGCAGCTGATCCTGAAAGAAGAGAAGGAAAACCGCGAGCGGCCGCATTCCGCCAGCAAGTACGACTCCGCAACGCTGACCTGTAAGCAACACCACGGCGAGTCCACGAACCGCCATGTAAAGAGTATATAGCTGTATAGTGAGGAGGGACATGTACAATACGGGGGTCCGAGGCACAAACCCTCCTCAGTAATCAGTATATGGGGGTCCGAGGCACAAACCCTCCTCAGTAATCAGTATACGGGGGTCCAAGGCACAGCCCTCCTCAGTAATCAGTATACAGGGGTCCGAGGCACAGCCCCCCTCAGTAATCAGTATATAAGGGTCTGAGGCACAGCCCTCCTCAGTAATCAGTATACGGGGGTCCGAGGCACAGCCCTCCTCAGTAATCAGTATACGGGGGTCCGAGGCACAGCCCTCCTCAGTAATCAGTATACGGGGGTCCGAGGCACAGCCTTCCGCAGTAATCAGTATACGGGGGTCTGAGGCACAGCCCTCCTCAGTAATCAGTATACGGGGGTCTGAGGCACAGCCCTCCTCAGTAATCAGTATATGGGGGTCTGAGGCACAGCCCTCCTCAGTAATCAGTATATGGGGGGTCTGAGGCACAGCCCTCCTCAGTAATCAGTATACGGGGGTCCGAGGCACAGCCCTCCTCAGTAATCAGTATACGGGGGTCTGAGGCACAGCCCTCCTCAGTAATCAGTATACGGGGGTCTGAGGCACAGCCCTCCTCAGTAATCAGTATACGGGGGTCCGAGGCACAGCCCTCCTCAGTAATCAGTATACGGGGGTCCGAGGCACAGCCCTCCTCAGTAATCAGTATACGGGGGTCTGAGGTACAGCCCTCCTCAGTAATCAGTATACGGGGGTCTGAGGCACAGCCCTCCTCAGTAATCAGTATATGGGGTCCGAGGCACAGCCCTCCTCAGTAATCAGTATACGGGGGTCTGAGGCACAGCCCCCTCTCGGTAATCAGTATACGGGGGTCTGAGGCACAGCCCTCCTCGGTAATCAATATACGGGGGTCCGAGGCACAGCCCTCCTCGGTAATCAGTATATGGGGGTCTGAGGCACAGCCCTCCTCAGTAATCAGTATACGGGGGTCTGAGGCACAGCCCTCCTCAGTAATCAGTATACAGGGGTCTGAGGCACAGCCCTCCTCAGTAATCAGTATACGGGGGTCTGAGGCACAGCCCTCCTCAGTAATCAGTATACGGGGGTCCGAGGCACAGCCCTCCTCAGTAATCAGTATACGGGGGTCTGAGGCACAGCCCCCCTCGGTAATCCGTATACGGGGGTCTGAGGCACAGCCCTCCTCAGTAATCAGTATACGGGGGTCTGAGGCACAGCCCTCCTCAGTAATCAGTATACGGGGGTCTGAGGCACAGCCCTCCTCGGTAATCAGTATATGGGGGGTCTGAGGCACAGCCCTCCTCGGTAATCAGTATACGGGGGTCTGAGGTACATCCCTCCTCAGTAATCAGTATACGGGGGTCTGAGGCACAGCCCTCCTCAGTAATCAGTATACGGGGGTCCGAGGCACATCCCTCCTCAGTAATCAGTATACGGGGGTCTGAGGCACAGCCCTCCTCAGTAATCAGTATACGAGGGTCCGAGGCACAGCCCTCCTCAGTAATCAGTATACGGGGGTCCGAGGCACAGCCCTCCTCAGTAATCAGTATACGGGGGTCTGAGGCACAGCCCTCCTCAGTAATCAGTATACGGGGGTTTGAGGCACAGCCCTCCTCAGTAATCAGTATACGGGGGTTTGAGGCACAGTCCTCCTCAGTAATCAGTATATGGGGGTTTGAGGCACAGCCCTCCTCAGTAATCAGTATACGGGGGTCCGAGGCACAGCCCTCCTCAGTAATCAGTATACGGGGGTCCGAGGCACAGCCCTCCTCAGTAATCAGTATACGGGGGTCCGAGGCACAGCCTTCCGCAGTAATCAGTATACGGGGGTCTGAGGCACAGCCCTCCTCAGTAATCAGTATACGGGGGTCCGAGGCACAGCCCTCCTCAGTAATCAGTATACGGGGGTCCGAGGCACAGCCCTCCTCAGTAATCGGTATACGGGGGTCCGAGGCACAGCCCTCCTCAGTAATCAGTATATGGGGGTCTGAGGCACAGCCCTCCTCAGTAATCAGTATACGGGGGTTTGAGGCACAGTCCTCCTCAGTAATCAGTATACGGGGGTCCGAGGCACAGCCCTCCTCAGTAATCGGTAT